>CAWUFW010005094.1:600000-1047500 GCA_963921515.1 Calotriton arnoldi | reverse complement strand
TGAGCCCAGCCGCAGGAGAGTCCCACCGCGAGTGTGCGGGCCTGTGTTGGCGTCAACCGGCGTCATGTTTCTACAGGAGGCAGTTTCAAAACGGACTGACCTGTGGGCTTTCCTTTTGGGGGCTACTCTTGTGTTGGATATATATATGTATATATATATATTTCTGTGTTTGAGGGTTTGATATGTGAAACTGTCATAAACATAACCTTGTCCTTTATTCCATTGCAGTATGAAGCAGTCACATGTTGGGTTTTAGATGCTTGTATAATGATAAAATTAGTGTTTTTATCATTATTATTGAATTTTACATTGCATGATGATTCATGATTTTTAAATGACAATGCTTTGTTTTTTGCAAGATTAGTTGCATTGAGATTGATGCACAGAATACAATAGAATAAGTGCCCCCAGTGTGAGGTTTTAACATGGATTTATGGGCACTTGCCTGCTATTGGACTTTTGAAAAAGTGTAGAAAAATTGTGAAAGGAATTTATGAATTAAAGAGGATTTATTAATGAACTATTGCACTTGCACTTTACTGAAATCCGACATTGTAAATAGTTAAATATTGTATATCTTAACTGCTAACTGCTTTTATGAATTTGTAATTAATTTACTGTATATAATTAATTCTGAAACTTTGCCTACAATTATTGAGCACATTAACGCAGATATAGAAATATATAAAAAAATTATTGAAACTTGTGAGATGTGCCGGTACCGAAGTCTGTTTTCATGCTTCATGAAAAAGGTTACGATCATGTGATCGGGTTGCTCTGCTGGCTTTTAATTTAAATGCGCGCTAAACAGGAAGTGATCACTGTGTGATCAAGGCAGTGAATGCCGAAACGCGTTGCAGCGTAATTTTGGAATAAAAACTGTATTTCCAGAAACCTCCCCGTGTCCGGTTCATTGTGTGGAGAATCGGATGTGGCGCACAGGATGAACCATGTAAGGAGACACGGACTCCAGGCAGTTAGGATACGGCATCTGTTTTATTTAATCAGATCAGCCTCAATCCCATAATTAAAAAGAGAGACGCGTTTCGCCTGCGCAGCAGGCTTTGTCAATCTAAATGGCGCCATACAATAGTGGGTATATATAGCCCTCCCCCTCCATAAAATCTGGGTAGACATAGAAGATAGACTGTACATTTATTTTAAAGGCTTTGCTGGTAAGTCCTGCTTATCACAACATGTATTAACTGTGCAAATGCAAAAATAAATAAATGAGTACAACTAACGGCATAGTGCGCAAATCTCCTGATATATGAGTGCACAGAAAATGTATGTATCGTCCACCCTTGGATGAAGCATGTCCTATTAACAACTCGAAGAGCACTGATATGTTTTTCTAATATGACGCCAAAGCTCTCAAAACAGGCTGCCCTGCATGAAATGCAAACAGATATGCGTACATTTAAAAGAGTCATGCTTGTAAATATCCCCTCCAAAGTCCCTTGGCAAAACATACGATAAAGTTGATATGTAAAACGCTGGAAACCGCTCCGTCAGCAAATCACCTCTGACCTGTATTTTGAGAGCAAGAGTTCACATCAGCTCCGTCCCTGTGATCTCCGATCAAAGCAGTTTTAAACACAAGGCATCGGGATAGGATATGAGGCAGCAGCTTCCCCGGAATGCAATGAGGCACATAGTGTGAACATTACTTGGTAAGTCAGCTTCCCAGCGCGTGCTTTGACCTCAACCAAACTGCATATCCCATAATGCAACATGTCGACAAACTGAAACAACGGAGAAACACGAGACAGAGTCTAGAAAACTAGACTGCACATCTAACCTGGGCTTCTATTGGAATTCCATAACGCATTTTAGCAAGCCCATTATCGCCGCTTTAGCGGCAGTTTCCTGCCGCTAAAACAGCGATAATTTTAACGTGGGTCTTGCTAATATGCCCCATAGTGCCATAATCCAAGACCATAATTACATATATTGTTTCAGGTTACATCTGGCCATAGTTAATTTACGAGTCCAATGAAAGTATATAAAGGGAACATTCGTGTATGCCAAAGTAGAAGCAAATAATTAGGTGAAAACAGTGAAAAAAGCGAAAAAAGCTTATCTGGATAAGGAATGCCCATGAATGGGGAAGAAAAGGGTACGGAACCCGTGTAAGAAGTGTCCGTCTCCTGGCGGAGGGTCCCTTCCTTTCCTCCTGTGAAAATATAAGAAAATATATATATCCATTGGTGAACTGTTCAAATGTCATTCACATTTTGCCTAAACATTGGGGGCAGTGGGTTAGCTCACGTCAGGCACTGGCTGTCTTCACTGTAAGTTATTCTCTTGCACATCGACGTAGAAAGTAGTTCATTTCAGTGTCAGGGCTAGTAGCGCACTTTTTGCTTTCATTTCATTTATTTATTTTTGTGATGTCAGTTTTTACCACTTTTTGTTTTTTTGCAAACATATGCATGCTGCTGTTTGATGGCAACCTTTTTAGTTTTTATTACTTTTACGCTTTTAATGTCTCCTGAATATTTTTGTTTAAAAAAAAATAGCTAATATAAACTTTACAGGTTTGCCAAGGCCACGCCTGTTTGCTTTACTTATGCTTGTTTACAGAATGGAACTCCTAAAGGAAGTGTGTCGTGGGGCATGTTGAAACCGAAAGGGGACGGATTCTGTTGATAACCCACCAGAGGGCACCACCTGTGTGTTAAATGAAATGTCGAGATGGCTACATATTTATGAAATTCATACATTGGTATTTTTGGGACTGTTTATTTAGAAACGGGTTATCTATCTATTCTTCATAATCATTGAAGACATTTTTAGGCCGCATTGCCATTATTGTCCTGAAGATGGTGGTATTGTATCAAGAATAAATACAAGTGTTTCTTTGTAGCTGTGTTCTAAATCTGTAGTGTCCCTGAAAATCTATCACTATCTTCACACTCTTTCAACAGAATATTGATGGACAGTGCTTATAAATCCTATTATTACAGATTACACTTCAGGGATGTAATGCCAAATGTCTTATTTTTTTTTAATTCAGCCTTTTTATTTAGCATGAATTCTTTCAAGAAGGGGAGGACGAAAGAAGTGACAATGTTCTGTGAAGAAATCGTCCTAGCCCTCAGAGCAGCATCTGGCTGACTTGCTAGTTAGTACACCAACATGGATCCTGATATTTTGATTTCTTGATAGGTTGATAGATTCAGTGATAGATTGAAAGCACTTGTATAGCATACACTTCCCATGTTTGAATTATCCTGACAAACTGCCTAGGCTCCCTTACTTACCTCGTAATTGGTGTTCTGCCTTCAGGTGTGCTGAGAGCCTCCAGAGATAGTAAGGTTGTCAGCTAGATAGGCAGAGGTGTTGTTCGTGGTAGTTTGTATATAATGATGCTGATTTTGAAGATGGTGCAGGCTGGCAAGTGTAGACAATGGAGGAGGGATGATGTGGCCTCATTTATTCAGGCCCTTGGTGAGTGATGCATTGGCATGTATGATGCCCTAATGGGGCCTGTGTGGTGCATGGAAGGCCGAAGGGAATTGGCAACATCTAGATGCAAGGGCATGAATGCTTGAGCAGCAGTTCTGAAGTCTGTTTCTAGGAGAAATTATTTCACTTTATTTAGTATTGTGAGCTGATACCAGGCTGTCTTGGGTTTGTTGGTGATGTATTCTTTCAGGGTGGAATTGGTGTTCGGGGTGAATCCGAGTGACTTAGCACTGGGTGAACTTGTTTCTTGTGTTGAGGGTCTTGTCCGAGAGTATGAGTTGCCTGTCATCTGCATAGGAGAAGATGTTGATGTAGTGTGGGTTTTTTCAGAAATGTGAGGTTCTGGTCTGTATTGAGAACTTTAGGAAAGATGCCTGGAGTGAGGAAGGCATTGGCAATGGTAGTGGGGTGGGGGGTGATTTTCTCCAGAGAAGGCTTCGATAAGGATAAAGGTAAGACCTCATCTTTCATAGATAGTGGTTGTGAGAGCACTGAGGATGTCAGAGAGGTCTGTAAGAAATAGGGGTTTGTAGGATGAGCACTTGTTGATTCAGAATGGGGGTGTTGCTGTTAAAGGAAAAGAATATTTGATGCTGTCAATGTGTTTGTGGAATTTCTGTATTTTTTCATTGAAGTTGAACAAGTGGTTGATGGCATTGCACTTGTCTATAGAGTGTGGGATAGAAGAATCAAACAAAGGTTTGATGGAGTGCTTGTTTCAAAAAGTGTTTTGCTTCTGTTAGCCGGTTCATTGATGGTGTTTGTATAGTACTTAGCTTTGGATGATGTGAAAAGTTGTCTGCATGTTATGTGAAGGGATTTCTGTACAGTGAGGTCATCAGGGATTAAGGGTTGCTGGAAGTAGCAGTGCGAGGATGCTGCAGCACCGCCAAAATAACCTTGCAGCAATTCAGTAACAGAATAAACTATAAAGAGGATTTCAAATTTTGTGTTTATCTCATTCCCTTTAGTGGGAGTTCAAAGATAGAGGTCATGTGTCGAACCATATCTTCAGACAAAATGATTCTTATTTAAGATATTGTTGTTTTCTTTTCTATCACTGATTGGAAAGTAATGGGATTATGTAATGTGAACCACATGACCTTCTTGCTAGGGCACTGGAAGTGTCAAACATTTTCTAACACACAATAACAATTAAATACTTGTCAACGAGCTTTACAAATATGCCAAAATGCATCAACAGCAATGAAAGTACAAATGAGGCACATTTTAATAATAAAGATTTTAATATGATCAAAACAAACCAAAACACTTTACATGCATGAAACTCAAATGATAAAAGGTGCAGAAATCCCCTTTCCACATGTTATCGTTTGTGGATCAATAATGCATTTTGCAGTAAACTGTGTGTCTACTGCATATGTTGTATCCTCTTCAAGAGGCCATTTCAGTAGAAAAAGTGCTCTCTAAATGGCCGCACCATACCAAACAATGCTGTGGTCATATATTTGGGACAATGTGCTGCAAAATATACCACTGGGGACCAATGTTCCCTCTAATTTGTTTCCTCTATGTGCGGCAGAGTAAAGTCTCTGTGCGCTGCAGCCAAGGCTATGTGCGCCAAGAACCCGACCGCGCGTGTAGACCAGGGCTTTAAGTTGAATGAAAAAACAAGGGGGTCTCTTAAAGGGTCGTGACCGATGCAATTAAGGGCATAGCTTAAAAGAAATTAAGCAAAAAATCTGCGCTTAGAATAGTGTGCCACCCGACTGATATTTTGCTTCTTCTGTTATTGCATCCAGCTATATAATACAAGTAACATTACACCTACAACAAGCCAGGACTCTTGGCTTTGTCAATGGTTGTTTGTTGCATAACGTTGTATATAATATTGAAAATGCTTGTGCTCTTGTGGTAGAGGTTGTGGCTTAATGCTCGAGCTGCTGACTTAGTAGATGGGTTTTGAGTCTCTAGTCAGCTTAACATCCTGTGATCTGGGCAAATCAATTAAACTCCCCATGCATACCAAAAAAAAAATAATAATAATAATAAATCATGTAAAGCGCTCCAATATTTTTGGGTTGAGGTCGCACTATATAAAACTTACTGCATTTCTTTTCTAAATGCGGGGCTGATGGTTTGCCTTTTGAAAGAATTTATGTTAAATGCAGCCCATGACGGGTGCTGTGATTAACATCAATTCTTTCAAAAGGCCCACAATCAGTCCCGTAGCCATGGGTGTGATTTCTGATATTGTTAGGTTTCCCTTGTCTTCACTGATTGATTTTACTCGCGAGAAAGTGTCACTCATAGTCGTTGAATGTCACTCATAATTACACTTACATTCATAAATAAACCTTGGTAGCTATGGAAAAGACATGCATCAAGTCCAAAAGCACGACGTGTGCTTTACACGTCGTGCTTTTGGACTTGCTGCATTCCTTTTCTTCATAGAGCGCGGCTGCGGGCTGATTGTGGGCATTTGTGAAAGTATTTGTGTTAATCGCCGCGCCCGTCATGTGCTGCAATTAACATAAATACAGTCCTGCCAAGTACCAAGCATCAGGCATTAGACTAGCGCATTTCAGTGTGGTGGTCCACATCAACGCACTGAAATGCATTGTCACGCATAATAGGCATAGTGCCTGCCTCCTCTGTCAAGCCTTCACAGTGCTTCTATGACTAAACTAAAGCAGGCGTGGCAGCGCACGATTGGGGGCCGGCTGAGCTAGTTGCTAGCTCACTGTTTGCTTACAATGTATCAATGCTTAGACGGAAATGATATTAAAGCTGCTGCGCGGCAAAACGCTGCGAGACGTCGCATCCTCCTACTGCCGGCTGAATTTAAAAGTTTGGGAGGCTAGGCTGCGGCTAATTAGTGCGACGGTAAATTAAAATCGAATGATGACTCCACGGACCACGGCGGCCGCTGGAACCCACTGCGCGGTACAACTCTGAGACGAGCTGCGCCTGAGGGAGTCTGATACTGAGGGCGGCGCACGTTTGACATGCCAAAGGAGGGTGTCCTTTTGGCCAAACTGAGGAGGCGGGCAGTCGGCCTGGAAACCCAATGCAGTGGCTCTCTTCGAAAGTAAGTGCAGACAGAAAATGCCATCCAAGTGTCAAATTTGCTTTTTAACGCTTGCCATTGATCACTCTCAACTCACCTGGTGTCCTCCTGGTAGCACTATGCCATGGTTCTTTTCAAAAGGCACAGGCCGGCTGACCAGCTTGAAGTCAAGGCCTCAGCTGACTGTAAGAGCACAACTGCCTGCGCCACCCCTCTGGTGAACCTGCTAGAATGACGCCTGTACAGTGAGTCCGACTCCTGCACTGCATGCAGCACTGAACAGGCACGACTCAAACACAGGTGACAGAAATGAGTTCACCACTGTTGCAGCTTAGACACCATTGCAGCTGAGGTCCGTGTTATTCATGTCGGAGCCTCACATCCATCTGTTTTAGGCCGGGTCCCATGTGGGACAGAGAGGCCATGGGGTCCACACTAATGCTCTAATGCTCTGCATCCTGACTTGACTGTTTGATTGCCGGCAGCAGGGAGGATCCAGAGGGCCCAGTGTGGGCAAAGGCATCTGTGTTTTAGTAGTTCAGCTATCTTGCCATGGCTGTTATTAATAAATAACATTAATGCCTCAATCATTCTGAGCTGCCTGCACCCCCTGCCTTTAGTGTACTGAGTCTGAGAACGGTGCAGTCACACAGCATGACTCGGCTCTGCTCAATTTTCAGCTGCCTGCCGCTGGCAGTAACTTCTTAGTTTCTCGTTGCTGAAATGGGTGTCATTTCTGATATCTCGTCTTTATTGCTTGATTTTTCTCGCGAGAAAGTGTCATTCATCGTTGTTGAAATGTCACTCATAATTAAACTGAAGTTATGAAAATGTCACACATAGCAATCTGAAACATTGGCAGCTATGTAAATACTTTCACAAATGCCCACAATCAGCCTGCAGCGGCGCTCTATTGAAAAAAGACATGCATCAAGTCCAAAAGCATGACGTGTGCTTTACAGGTCATGCTTTTGGGCTTGCTGCATTTCTTTTCTTAATAGACACGGCTGCGGGCTGATTGTGGGCATTTGTGAAAGTATTCCTGTTAATTGCAGCACCACCATGCACTGCAATTAACATAAATATCTTCACAGTTGTCTGCAATAAACCCGCAGTCATGCTTCATTAGGAAAATACATGCATCAAGCCCAAAAGCACGACGTGTAAAGCACACGTCGTGCTTTTGGACTTGCTGCATTTCTTCTCTTAATAGAGCATGGCTGGGGGCTGATTGTGGGCCATTGTGAAAATATTTATATTAATTGCAGCACATGACGGTTTTGCAATTAACAAATATTTTCACAAAGGCCCACAAACAGCTCCCAGCCGCGCTCCATTAATAAAGTAATGCGGCAAGTGCAGGAGCCCCTGCATGCACAGGCTTCCTGCAATCAGAAAATTACCGGTTTTCGCATCGCTCGCGATTTAAAAGCATGCGGCTCGAATGCTCTCCCAGGATGTGCGCGCTTCACACCGGACACTGCGCGCTTGGCGTCACAGAGGTGCGCACGCGCGTGTGCGCGTAGCTTACAGGGAACACTGCTGGGGACACATTATTCCTTACCATTTACCTGCTAACTGGTCATTGATCATTTAATACACATGTTCTTTGTGCAATACTTTGATTTTTCACAACCCCTATTACTCCAATGATGTAACATTATTGGCCGAATGCTCAGTCTGAAAATTGTTCCAGCACCACTGAAGGGATTTTCAGTTTTTTCTGATTTCTTTCATGTCTGTGAAGTGAGCATTTGTTATCAGTGAGGTCTTAGGAGTACCAAGGGTTCAGCTTGCACTAGTGTTTTAATTGGAGCATGGTTGTTCACATGGTTTTCCAGACATGTTTGAAGATATTTAGAAGGTTGTTGGCGCTATACGTGGAGGGGCCAGGACAAGACATGGGTTTGAACTTTAAGTTATGTGTGAAGAAATCTTTGAATGACCTGAAGGTTTGTTGTACTCCTTTCAGTTATAAGTTATAAATACTATGGTAACAAGGTCACGAGGGACAACAAAAAGCGCTCAGCAATATATATGGGGAAGGTAAAAATCACAACTATCTATAAGTGGTGCTCTAAGGAAAAGAGGTTTGGTTACCAAAAACAACCCTACTAAGTCCCCCAAAAGGGAAGAACAGAAGATGTAAGCAAGCAAACCCGAGCACTCAAAAAAGTTAGAAAATCAGTCTCAAGTCCAGTAATAATAGATAACAGTCCACTTTAATCCAATTCCTCTGTTTGAGCCAAGATGGTTTTGTCCAAAATCTTCACATTGGGCTAGTGGAAATTCTCATGGCCAGTATTCATTCCATACAGAAACAGATGGTACAGCCAACATAGAACTTTATATCCAACACGTGGTTCGTCGATAGGTAGGTAACACCTCGACTTCTTCAGGGCTGATACGCAGATAACTTTCTATAAGTCGAGAATCAGGATAATCATCACAAAAGTGCAGGAAATCAAATCAATAGTATAAAGTATTACAGTATTCTAGCAGGGTATCGCAGCAGGGAGAGTACTCCTCGTGCACGTAGCAGCACCTCCTTTCATTTGATCTAAATGTGTTTCTTGGATGCTGAGCAGGGTCGTGGGGATGGGGAAAGATGGTCTTCCATTCTAGAAGTATAGGATGATTGTATTGGATTGTTGGTGATGTCGAGAAGATATGCTCCAGGATGTGGCCTTTGCAATGTGCTCTTAGGGTGAAATGCTGTCTCAAGTTGAGGAAGGTGTTGATTGTTTTTATCATGCTTGAATTGTTTGAGAGCTTGAAGTTACTGAGGATAGTCGTGTGAATGTGTTTAATGGATGAAGTGGTGCATTGGTTAAATAATTATTCTCTGAAGTCCTTCCTGTGTCCCTGAATGTTATAGATGGGGTGGAAAGTGAGAGGCCAAGTTGTGGGACATGAAAGTGGCATGTGAGGAGCTTCATGGAGTTGAGTGTTGTGTGCGTTCCTATGGTGCAGGACCAGGGGAAGACTTTTGACTTATGAGCATGGTCCATATGCTCAATGATTTAGACTGTGGGAAGAAAGACATCTAGGATGTGGGTGTGAGCTGATAAAGAGTACATCAAGGTAGTGATGAGGTCTTCAATTCCTGGAGTGTGGAGTATTGTAGAGTGTACTTTGATGATCATGAGATGAAGCTTGTGTTTAATAGTTTCAGGGTGTGTGGTTGTCAGTGAGATCCATATAAGGAAGTTGTGTGAGCATTTAGGTGGACTAGGTCTCATTGTAATTGCGGGGATAAGTAGTGTGGTGTGCTGGGTGAGGTACATGATTAGATTTTACACTGTAGATTCCAGTGAAATATGAGCTATGGCCCAAGGCCCTTCCTGGCCCTAACAGGCTGAAACAGGTAACATCAATCACCGTGCCCACCCCTAACCAGGGATGCAGTAGGATGCCTTGTGGAGTTGATTGAAGTAATGAGAAGGAAAGAAGTGATGTAACTTACTGTAGCAGTGGATGCTGGGAACTGTTGTGATGTGCATGTGGAGATGGATGCTGGGATTGGCAGTAATGTCACTTTCTGAGAGGTCAATACTGATAACTGCAGTGATGTCACTTCGTGTGGAGAGGTATGCTGGGAAATGGAGTTCAATTGTTTGGCGTCTTCTTTCAAAGGTGGTGCAGGCGGGAAATCATTGATGTTAATTCATGTAGAGATGGTTGGTGAGAAATGCATTGATGTCACTTCCAGGTTAGATGGACACTGGGAACTTCAGTAATGTCACTTTCTATGTAGAGAATGCTGGGGAAGGAGGTCCACTTGTCCGGCTTCAACGTTTAAAGATGGGCTTGGTGGAACACTAGTGATGTTACTTCCTATAGAGATGGATGCCGGAAAATCAATGTTGTCACTTCCATTGGAAATGGATGCTGGGAACTGCAGGGATGTCACTTACTGGAGAATGAGGTCCGCTTCCCTGGCTTTTTCTTTCAAAGATGGCTTTGGGGGAAACCAGTCACATCACTTCCTGTAGAGGATGATGCTTTCAAATGCAGCCATGTCACTTCCCTTTCCTGTTTAGATGGATGATGGGAAATGAGGTCCACTTGTCTAGCTTCTTTTAAATAAGGGTTTGTTGGAAGGAAACCAATATTGTTTATGTAATTTTTTGCTGCCTTAGTAATTACATTTGCTTAAATGCATAAAAGGCCTGATTCACAAAGTGATTTGTACGTGTAGTTTCATTTTGCATGTTCAAATGGGATGAAGAGCTTGTGGAAATTTATTTTGTTTGTATCAACAACATATGAATTTACATTTCTAAAACTATTTAACGACACAGAATATTACCCCAATATGGAATACTCATCTCATATTCCCAGTTTCACTTCCCCTCGGGCAGACTTAACTGGTTACAGGGGTGGACAGCAGAATACGAAGTTGTACATTTGGGCTACAAGAGTAGGAAATATGCTTCCTGTTGTTTGAAGTTGGGCTTGGACTTTTGAAAAATGCAGCCTCCAGGAATGGCCAAGTCTGGCCAATAAAAGGGATAACAACTGGTCCTCCTCAGCCAGTACCTGTTTCAACATTTGACTTGTCACGAAAGTGGCTCTGTGTGTGAGCACCATGGGAGAAATAGACAGAAGATCCAGAACTGGAACATCTGCTGGTTGCATTGTTCCTTCAGACGGGAATAAGTTCATTAAAGGCTGTGGGCACACTTTTTAGTAGACCTGTTTATAGAAAGAATACCTACGTGTCTGGAAAAGGAGCTAGAATAGCACAACAGCCTACGTGTCTGGAAGAGGAGCTGGTCTGCACCCACAAGGAGAAATCTCCTAATTCAAGGGAAGTGAACTAAGGCCTAGCTGACTGGAAGGACCTTCACTGAGACATCCTGATTGATGGAACCTCTCCAGCCACAAGGTTGCTAAAGCCCTGCTGCTCAAGAAAATCCAGAACACCATCTTCAAGAAGCATCCCCATCCTCTTTACAAGGAGGGAAAAGTCTGCCTGCATCATCTTTGATGCACCTGTGCCCATGGGAGGCCAATATGTACCTCTTTGGTATATGCTGTGCGATCTCATGATTGTTGGGCTTCATCCCACGGTGCAGGTACACATCCCAGTGGCTACAGGAGGTCACCCGGAATCTAGAGCATTTTGAATTATCATCATAGCTCTTGGTGCGATAATTCAACCTATTCATAAGTCTGGCTCCAGATCAGCCCCAAGTAACTACAGGCTGATTATAAGCACTATTGGACAATGAGGCGAAGTTCTTTGCCAGCCTGTTGTTGGAAGACGTGAAGAGCTGGGCTGACTCAAAAGGACTGTTACCTAAAAACCAAATGGGGTTTGTGGCAAACTCAAGCACATTGACCACCACTGCGTCCACTTCACCTTCAACACCACCACCGCACCCAAGCCCCCGCGCCCGCCATGAAGGAACTGGAGCAAGGTCACAGAGGAACACCTCAACACTACCCTCCTCCAAGACCCCCCCCAGCGCCACTACCGACACCAACTCCGCAGCCAAGGAATTTCACCGCTGGATCTCCTGCTGCGCCGACAAGCTCGCACCCCTCCGCCACCCCGCCAAACTACGCCCTCTGAAGGCCGCCTGGTTCACCACAGAACTTCATGAATCCAGACGCTCCTGCAGACGCCTAGAGAGAACCTGGCGAAACCAGAAAACCACAGAAGCACGGAACAACCACAGGAATGCCCTGAAGGAATACCACCAGCACATAAGGGACACCAAACGGACCTTCATATGAGACAAAGTCCAGACAAACAAGACCAACGCCAAGGAACTGTTCAACGTCATACAGCAGCTCACCAAACCCCCCAGCGAAGCCACTGACGTCACACCTTCCCAGGAACTCTGCGACAAGCTCAGCTCCTACTTCCATCTGAAGATCAAGGTCCTCTACGACAACTTCAGCGAACAGACGCCGGACACCAACCCCCTCCCCTCCACCGCTGGAAAGCCAACCGTCAGGACCTGGGATCCCGCCACCGTCGAACACATCACCGCGACCATGAAGAAAACCCACTCAGGAGCCCCAACGGACCCCTGCCCACCTCACATATTCCACAGGGCCGCCGCCACCATCACACCCGAACTAGGTCGGACCATCAACGCCTCCTTCAGATCCGGCATCTTCCCAGACAACTGGAAGCGGGCGGAGGTTAAACCCCTCCTCAATAAACCAACGGCCGACCCTACAGACCTGAAAAACTACCGGCCCATCTCTCTCCTCCCCTTCGCGGCCAAAGTCACCGAGAGACTCGTAAACGCCCAGCTGACCGCCTTCATCGAAGAAAACTCCATCCTAGACACCTCACAGTCTGGATTCCGCAGCAACCACAGCACCGAGACCGCTTTCCTCGCCGCCACTGACGACATCCGCATGCTACTCGACCAGGGACACACTGCGGCCCTCATTCTTTTAGACCTCTCCGCAGCCTTCGACACCATCTCTCATCGCACGCTCGCAGCCAGACTTCACGACACGGGGATACAAGGAGCCGTCCTCGACTGGATCCAATCCTTCCTCTCCGGCAGAACCCAGAGGATCAGACTCCCTCCCTTCCTCTCCGAACCCACCGACATCAACTGCCGAGAACCCCAAGGATCATCGCTCAGCCCCACGCTCTTCAACATCTACATGGCCCCCCTCGCCGCCATCGTCAGACAGCATGGGCTCAGCATAGTATCCTACGCCGACGACATCCAGTTCATCCTCTCACTCACGAAGAATCCTAAAGACACAAGACTCTGCTTCCATGAAGGAATGAAGGACGTCGCAGCTTGGATGAAAGACAGCTGCTTGAAGCTCAACTCAGAAAAAACCGAGGTCCTCATCCTCGGACCCTGCACCTCCGCCTGGGACAACACCTGGTGGCCCTCCACCCTCAGGAATCCACCCACCCCTACAGACCACGCACGAAACCTCGGCATCATCCTCAACTCCTCCCTCTCCATGAACCACCAGATCAACGCCGTCGCTTCCACCAGTTTCAACTGCCTCCGCATCCTTTGCAAGACCTTCAAATGGATCCCCCCCGAATGCAGAAAGACCGTCACCCACGCGCTCATAACCAGCAGACTGGACTACGGCAATGCCCTCTATGCCGGAATCAACAGAACTCTTCTACACAAACTCCAAACCATCCAGAACACCGCAGCCAGACTCGTCCTCGGGACACCACGTCACGAACACATGACCCAACACCTACGAGACCTCCACTGGCTCCCCGTCGAGAAGAGGGTCACCTTCAAGCTCCTCACCCACACCTACAAATCCCTCAACAACATCGGACCCAAATACCTCAACGAGAGAGTCTCCTTCCACGTACCCAAGAGGAACCTCCTCTCCGCTGACCTCGCCCTGGCAGAGGTCCCCCGCATCCGCAGAATCAGAACAGGCGGGAGAGCCTTCTCCTACATCACAGCCAAGACCTGGAACGAGCTCCCGGTGAACATCAGACGCTCCCCGACCCTGCACACGTTCAGGAGGGACCTCAAGACCTGGCTCTTCGACTGATCCGGTGCTTCCCCCCCCTTCCTAGCGCCTTGAGACCCTCACGGGTGAGTAGCGCGCTTTATAAACCCCCTGATTGATTGATTGATTGATTGACCAACTTCCTAGCCTTATCCATTCTTACTGACAAAACGATTGCATCTGCCACAGCGCTCTTCTGCTGCTTTGTGGACTTCAAAGCTGCATTTGATCATGTACCAAGGGGGTCTCTTTGGGCCAATCTAACCAACTGGGAAATACTAGCCAAACTGCTGAAGCCAATCATTCAGCTTCACACCAACACATGGATTCAAGTTAAGATTGGCACCTGATCGCATCTATCAAGAAAAATCCTGACGACAAGAGGAGTGAAACAGGTATGTGTGCTAGCCCCGCTGCTTTTTAAACTTTTTTTAGCTGACCTTTCAGCGGACTTGGACACAACAAACAGTCACCCCCCCAGGATTGGCAGTGCACAGATCTGTAACCTCTTATATGCCAATGACATCGCTATCTTCAGCCGTACAAGAGTTGGATTGCAACAGCTGTTAAACACTTTACAGTTATGACACCACGAACAATTTGCAGGTAAACCTAAAAAAAAAACAGGTGGTCATAATCCACAGGACGGCTGGTCATATGATAACGTCCAAATTCCAGCTGGCAAAACCTACAGGTACTTGGGAATCCACATCGACTCAAGGTGCACACTAAGTAAACACCGTCATGCAATCGCCATGAAAGCCACAGCTCTTCAAGTTAGCCTCTCTATGCTCTCCCAAAAGGTTCCCAACTAAGCTGCAATGCTGGAAGTAATGCGAGCCAAGATAGGCCCCACTCTGTCATATGGTTTTGAGATCTCTCTTGGCAAGCTTAGTACCTCACTCAATCAGCACTTGATCAAAAGGGTGCTACAGCTGCCAAAATCCTTGTCTGATGCTCCCATTCCAGCTGGAACTAGGCGTCGTAAACTATGCTCTGCAAAGCATGGGGGTCTTTCTTAATCTTTGCCACAAGTTGAGACAGGCCAGAGCCGGCTCACTTGAGTCCCTGTTATGGACTGATATCAGTGTCAATAACCCTGGTGGTTCACATAGCCGGTACTTCAACGGATGCAGGTTACAACTAGCAGCAAATGACCTGTGGTCCCTCAATCCTGGCAAAAAAGCATTTAAACTAAGCAATAAGAAGCACACTCAACTATGCTCCAGAATGTCAGCTAGAGAGTCTCTAGCCAACCGTAAGCATGCCTGGGCAGTAATTAATTCCTATCAGTTGGCCACTCCCCTGCCACACCTGGCCTTTTCTTACTCCCAACATCTAAAGCAACAATTCCTGGTCCTCAGGCTGGGCGAGTGGCTCTTTTTGAAACATCTACCCTCATGGCGGCGCTCCTCAGATGACCTTGTGTGTAGGGGATGTGGCAAATCAGACGAATCTCTGGAGCATGTTGTATGCATTTGCCCAGCGCTGCTGGCCCTGCACAGAACAAAGTTGAGACCTGAGTGGAACAAATTGGGAGTCCGGACCTGTAGGCAGGGCATTATAGCTGCCTTGAACCCAGCGAACACTGCTTTAAACATTGGCTTTACGATTTTCATCCATTGAGCTCATCGTCAGTTTGTGGTCCTCCAAGCCTCCAATTCAATCAAGGCAAACTGAGGTACCCGCCACTGCCGGTCTCTACCAAAGGCTCACATAAGCAAAAGTCGTGGGCGCAAGTCGATTGCTCGAACTGGAGGCTTGGCCATTCCTTCTCCGCCATTATTCCAGAGCCATCTTGATTTCTTAGATTACATTGTTACAGCGGACCTCGGTTCCTTCCTGCACTTTTAGACTCTTCTATTTAAACAATCTTACTACCGTTCTAATGATCAGCCGGGCCAATCGGATTTTTAGCTTCACAAGTGACCCACTTCAGTGTCCTAGCACCTGGCCTTGCCCCCGCCTGTTCGTCAGAGCAACCTTGAAGGGACTTTTTAACCACTGCATACATCAAAATATTATCGTACTGCGCAATCAGTTAAAAAAAATGTTTTAAACACTTTGTAATGATCTTATGTTTAAACAAACAATCTTTTTTAGACCAGCATATAGATGATTTCAGGTCCCTCCTCTCTTGGATCCTAAGATCATTTGTTGTGCAGTTTTAACATTTTATCTGAGGAGTAATTGCAATCAGGAAAAAATATGGACAAAGGAGGGTCGGTGTGCTCTGTACTTAATTTTATGTCTCACTACGGATGCTTTTAGTTGCATTGATCCACTGGGGGTGCTGCTACTTCTATATTACCTACAGTGATGAATCTTGCTACTTGTTTATTTTTATGCCTTTAAATACATTCTTACGATGAAAATTTGTGCCATGTGCTTTTATGACTTATTTTAAATCGAATAAAGCTTGTATAAATTCATCATAGCTCTTACTATTTTAGAGATATCACGTCAAATTCATGGTCACCTTTACCTTTTATAGTCCCAATGTCCACCAGTACTACTGTGACTCTCAAAGGATGTTTTTGTTCCCCCGGGTGCTCAGCCAGTGAAAAGCTCTACCATGCCCGACAGAGAAATAGCAGAATCATCCTTCATATCAATGGGATTGTCCTCACCTTTTAATATGCCCTTATGTCTGAGCCTCTAGCTGCAGAGCTGCAGCTCTTCCACATCACAGTTTCTCTCAATGAACAGTGGCCCACACCACCCAGAGATCCCGTGGTTCAAGCGTGACACAGTAATCATGCTCCCAACAAGGTGCGCGCCAAGGGAAGGCTTCGTTAATAAGTGAAATGAGATCAAATAAAAGTAGCCATGTTTATTTAAATTAATTACAGACTGTCCTCGTAATCTCGCGTCAACATTAGTCCATGAAAGAAAGCATCATTCCATGAATGCCCAGTGCAACTGCACTTAGTTGAAAATACGCACGTTTCTGCAAGAAAATAGACATAAAATGTATTCTGATAGCATCAGCAGCAGCACCAAAGATTGGGCCTGTGTGCACCATTTAGGGGGGAATCTACGAAATGTCTGTCTTCTGTACATGGAAAGCTTCAAAGAGTTTAACTTTTTCATAAGGAGCACATATGCGTTGATGGCCCCTAAGTCTTAGCACTCATGCTTCGTGCAGCATGAGGAATGTACACTTCTTGATGGCCCTTCGGCAGAGTATGGTTTCCCTGCTGTAACTCGACCGGCCGTCTAACCAATAACTTACACGATAAAATATGTAAGTAGATGGAAACCAGAAGTCTATTAATTCATGCTGTCATTTGTGAGACACATATGGAAGTCATTTTGGTTTGTGTTTGGAATTACGCATGAGAAATAAAGCATGAATTAGTTTTTATTTCCAATTTGGTGTTCAGCAACACCCTTGAAAATTAGATCAGTGACAGAAACTGTAGTTGAACGCCAACGTGGAAAAAGAGTCATATGGTGTTTCCCGCATTGATATTTGCTTGGTGTCTGTTCACTCTTTTTCTCCCACCCTTTACTTCTTCTGAGTCATTATTTTAGTATTTCCTCAGCAGCTGTGTTTCCTGCCCTGTCCTTCAGCATAACTCACATCGTTCCAAACGCCTTCTTACTGCCTCAGTTCTTCCTCATTCGCCATAGTTTCTTAGTGTACCCTGGAAGAGATTTGAAAATGTTCTCTGCCCTGGAGGCCTTTTCACGTTTAACCACAGAAGCAAAATGACTTATAGTTTCCCGTTACTTCACCCATGCTCTACTCCTTGCCTGATTTCTCACTTTTTGTTTGTTTTTACTGTTTGTGTTTTTTGCAGCTACATATCCTGGCTGCTATAACGGGCAGGCTAGGCACCTAGGATATAGTTAGGCATCACCGCAAAACACCAACATAAACCACACACACAACTTGTTATGGTGTCGGAAATAGCCTTGAGTGACCATCTGCCCCTTTTCTATCTCCCTGGATCGAGCCCGGCCCTCTGAGTTAAAAAGTGGATACTTTGTATCATAGTGGGCAAATTGGCACTCTACATCTCTCCCATCTTTTGAAATGTTCTAACGTTGTGATTCAGACCACTCATGCCTAGTACACAAAGTCTTGCAGTGTCTGGCTTGGAGCCAGGTTTGGCCGAAGACCATACTTCTGGCTCCGGCCGGGGGATGTTTTCAGTCCCACACCCGGCAGAACCATCGCCACCAACTTTCCCAGCCGGGGAACTTGTTCGTTGTCTTTGTCCACTTGGGGGCATATTGTTAGTGTTGCGATCAGTTGCAGCCACAACCTCCTTGAACCATAAGATGATTCTTGTGACTAGGCTGTCTCCTCTCTTGACAGTGACCATTGTTCCATCAATCTTTACCACCTTCCAGACCGGCTCATATGGCATTCAAAACTTCCACCCAGGGTGTCTGTCCTACGTGATGACCGGGGCTCCAATCTGCAAAGTGAGGTCCTGCTCCCTGAGAGGCTGGCTGGCCTTGTTGTTGATGATTCTTCTTTGGCCTGGATATCTTCAGCATTGATGTCAGCTGATTGCCACTCAAGGTCTGCTGGGATGCTGGCCTAGGTGGGCTTCCTGAACAGTAGGTTTGCGGGAGCACTGTTGTTCGTGCTATGAGGGGTTTGTCAGTATGCCCTCCCGCAAGAACATGTGCAAACAGCATTCCGCATCCTCGCCGAGGTCCACCACAATTCTAAGGGCCCGGTTGGGACTCCGTTTAAATCTCTACACCTCCCCATTTGCCTGGGACCACTGTGGTATGATCTTCTGGTGACGGATGGCAAGTGATTCTAGGTATTCTTGAAAGTCATGCCCCTGGAATGGTGGTCCGTTGTCCGACTTTACTTCCTCTGGAAGGCCCATCATTGCAAACGTTTTCTCTAGGACATGTTTGTCATAGGAAAACGCAGTGGATGGCACCACCTCCACTACAGGAAACGTTGTGTAGGAGTCCATCATCACAGTGTTTATGAGTCCATCCAGGAAACTCCCAAAGTCAATATTGTCTTTTTACCAGGGCTTGAGACTGAGTTCTTCAGTCAGCACCGGGGCAGGTGACAGGTTCCCACTCATTATGGCACACAAGTGACAGTTGCGCACCTTCTCATCAACCATTGCATCCATTCCCTGGAACGACACCTTGCTGCTTAGTCGTGTCTTCGGCTTCGCTGCTCCTTGTTGTCCCTGGGGTACCAGGTTAACCACACGGGCCCATAGACTGAGCTCGCTCTTCACCCTCCACAGCTGCTGCCTCAACATCTGCTTTTCTGGCATCAGGATACGAGGGCCATCATGGAAATGCTGCCACTGTCGGCTTTCCAATGATTCTTTCGTGCGGGTCAGGATTAATGGACACATTTTAAAAGTACTTAGGATTGCTGGATTTATTCAAGTTACAAGGATCTTTTTTTAAAGTGTGAGGGACAATACACACCTCTGTCTAACACCAGTGTAGATTGCTATCTTTAGTGTATCAGAAACCAGTTGTACAGCAGATGGCTATATCTATGAATTCAAATGCAAGTTTGATTCGATATTTATTAAGGGATCAGGAAGTTCTAATTTCATCAGTTTAGCCCATTAATAATATCTATTGTTGCAATTAAAGATTTTTGTAAAATCGTTATAAGCACAGTATTATGGACTGTTTTTATTTCCCAAAGCCAAAAAGGCAACCCCACGAGGTACTTAATAAAAAAAGTTGAGTAATGGACATCATTTTATTTCCTATTATCCATATGTTTAACACAATCAGAATTATTTTTAAAAATAAAGTAATCGGCAGCTATAGCAAAGAAAGCAACTGATAATCACCAGGATTTTGCAGATTGAGTTTTAAAAAAAATGCTCCAGTGAAAATGTCCCGCCCCAACATCTGGTATAGGACAGGACTTGAGGATAACAGATAGCCCGCAACTTGGGGTTTTTGTCAAAATATTCATAAGACAGACCATTGACTCTCCTTGCATCGGAGACCCTGGCTTTAGCTATAAGTTAATTCACAAAATCTAATGTAATGCAATGTAATTTTAAATCCTGAACTTGTCAAATAAACCAGCATTTGGGTAGGATTGCCTGCATTAGTATGCACTGAGTCCAAGAATTTAGTTCAACCAATGTCATTCATTTTGGGATATTCAGAATGTTGATACTCCGAAGTGCTGTTCATAAACTAATTGCCAGAGTGATTTGTTATTATGGATGACCACACAACATTAAAGATTTAATTCTATTTTTCAGTTGAGAATTATTTTTGTTATGCTTAATTGTGTTTTTCAAGCGTTACTTTTCTTTTTGTACACCATGGGCCGTATTACAGTAAAGGCGCATTTTCATTGTGCCGGGTGCACCTTTTAAAAGGTGCGTCATTTACAAACAATGAAAATGTGCCCTATTACCATAAGCTGAATCAACCTTCCTGCAAAAACAGTTGAGAGAGCATCAAACTATATGCGGGAACTATTCCAGCTATTTCTTAACCAGTTTATGGATTCCACTACTGCATGTTGACAGACTCTAAGAGGAAACATATAAGTTGACTATGTCTCCAACAAAATCAAGGTAATCCATTAAGATATGTCCAGCCACGCAAACCCTTATGATTCAGGTATTTTTCTGCTCACAAGAATGATTACGTCTGCTACAACGACTGATTTCACCACTGCGTTGGCAAGCACTTTCAACAAAGCTACTACTGAAATCCAACCCTTGAACTACTTTGCAGCCCTAATACTCCTTCATTAGCATAACAACAAACATGTGCCTTCTCTCCTTTTAGTCTCCAATCATAAACACTGGCTAACACATATCTTCCCCCAAAGTGATTGAGCATTTGCAATGTTTGCCCCTTCACCAAGAAGCCAAAATCACAAAAGTGTTTGGAAACTATAGACCCACCCAGGCCTCCCTTTCATTACAGAGAATCGAGTAATATGTTTCCAACGATCTAGCTAAATATAGCAGTAAAAACAATTGCCTGTGTGATTTCCAGTCTCATTTTCACTCACCCCCATCATCATTGAATTTATAACACGACTTTCTGCCACAAATATGTTCAAGCTCCTGACATAGTACTGAAACCTTTATGACTGAAATTGCTGATTATACACAATACACCTTTTTTGATGAGTTTCACTCCTGCCTCCCTGTCCTTCTTCATTTGTCACTGACTTTTGACCATGACAGTCTCTTCAATGCAGAGGGCGACAGAATGGGTATAGAAGGAAGAGTGCTCAATTGGTTCAAATCCTATCTGTCAAGTAGATATCAGTGACTCAAATTGGAATTTGCCTCACCACATCTGATTCTGTCCTCTTTGAAATCCCTCAATGATCCTTCCTCACCCCTCAACACTTCAGTCTATATGGTGATATACTGAGTAACCTACTAAAAAAGTATCATAATGACACCAAGCAATTAATCAAAATTGACCACACATACAGCCCTAACACTTTGACCTCCTCCCTGCAGGAAATTGATTTCCAACAAAATAAGTCCTCTTACTTTCCCTTAGCAATAGCCAGGAGTTTCCCAATAACTGGCCAAAACATCTCCAAGACATGGGCATTTCATCAAAAATTGCCAAAAGTGTGAATGTTTTTTGTGAAACTTAACAAGCTTGTACAACATGGCCATCGTGTAAAAGAAATGGACAGAAATGCAAGATTCTAATGAAAACTACTCTAATCACAAGATCTTGCATCCTAGAAAGACCCCAAGCTATCTGCCCAAACATTGGTCATTCCTTAAATTAACTTTGGAACAGTGTTTCTAACAAGTCTCCCCACATCATAATAAGCTCTTCTCAAAGCAGTTCTCCATGCAGCAGCCCACATGATATCAATTAAGAAATAATTTGAGTGCATCACACCTGTACCCTCATCTTTCCAGTTCCTACCTCTGGGACTTACATTTGCTTACAAAACAATCTGCATCAGGTATAATTTAATCCACATGCCTAAATATCTCTCATAAACGTTGTACCTCTCACATATACGGAACCCTACAAAGTCTAAGAAGATTGGTTCTCCCAAATTTAAAAAGTCATCCTTGCTGAAACACCCCTTCTCACCAATACTCCCAGGATTGAGAAGGTCCTCCCAATATACATCAGGCATGTTCCAGTATCTCTTATTTCAAGAAGCTATTAAAATGAAAGCAGCAGTTTCTTAATAACCCTTCAAAATCCATTTAGGTCACCATTTATTCCTAGCTCTCTATTGGTTGCCTTTTGTTTTGTTATGTTATGTATATTTAAATGGTGAACAACTCACCCAGGAGCGTATCCTGGCATTGAAGCAGGAGCTGTATCAGCTGAGCAAGGGTCAGGGCTGGATGAAGAGCCAGGTCTTTATTTTCTTGCAGAGTTCAAGAACTGATGAGGCTGCTCTGATGTGCAGGGGCAGTTTGTTTCAGGCTTTAGTAGCGAAGTAGAAAGCAGTGTTAGTAACAAGAGAGGAGAAGGCAGTGTTTAATTTGAGCATGTGGTTTCTGGTGCTCGGCACTGGCACTTAATTCTCAGCACCGGCACTAATGACAGTCCACGACATTGTGGCACGGTCTGTCTACTTTTGGGATGAGCACAACAACAGTGTTTAAAAATTCAATAAATATTAAAAATGTATAATACCTGCCGCCCGTGCCATTCTTATAACTTTGGGTGGCCTGAAATAGTCCGAATTGTCACACTTGTAGGAGTGCGATGGTTTGTAGGTGTGTTGGCACTGTCATTGGCAGTGCTGGTAGGGACAATGTGTGGTGAAAGCTCCAGCAGCTTCTGAGAAGGGACCTGGCACTTACTTTTTTACAAATTAAGTACTGGGAGAAGGCACGACTACCAGATCATCTTCTGCTTATGTGTGTGTGTGTGTGAGTAGTAGTCCATTTGAGCGGAGGTGTCTGATAGGTTTGTGGAAATGTATGCAGTTGTTAAGGTATGTGGGGCCAATGTTATGTAAGCCTTTGTTTGTGTGTTTGAGGAGTTTGAAGAATGCTTGCCTGTGGATTGGGAGCTATTGGAGCACTTGAAGTGTGGGCTGATGTGAGTCCAGGATGGGAGGTTAAGGGTGATCCTGGAGGTTGAGTTTTGATTCCAGCATAGAGTGCATTGCCGTAGTCCAGCATGCTGGTCATGAGGGCTTGGATGATGGTTCTGTGTTGATGGGTAGCCATTTGAAGATCTTCTTGAACATCCTAATTGTGTGTAAACTGGAGACGGAGACTGCATTCACTTGGCAAGTCCTGGTGAGTTGGTTGCCGAATACTATTCTGAGGTTCTTTGTGTGAGATGTGGTGAGGGGTGTCGTTCTGTGATCAGCAGAGCGAGCTGTCTTTGCCGAAGATTATTACTTCCATATTCTTTTTTGAGCATCAGGCAGTTTGTTTTTATCCATCTGCCGACTTCGGTCATGCAGGTGGAGAAATTGGTCAGTTTGTTGTCTTGACATATGTTGAATCCATCCCCTGATCTAGAAAGGTATTTTATCCACATAAATTCTCTGATTGAGTCTCTAGTCTTTATTTTATCGCATGAACACCTTCATTTTAAAATTTAAGACACTTGTGATCCAGTGTGTATAATCTACTAAGAAAATTGCTCAGACAACCAATGTCTGGATTTAGATAGGCAAAAAAAAATGATTCAAATGAGGGCAGACTCAAGACAATCAATGGCTGAAGTGGATTTAGACATAAAAGGTTTCACTTACACATGCCTAAGCCATTCATGGTTTTCAAGATGTAGCTACAGATATAAGTGTGTATAATGTGCTCATCTGGGAATAAGCACACATAAACTTTAGCACACTTTACATTGTGTGTAAGGAAGATCCTATGTAAATGTGGTGAAGATGCACTCAGGGGCAACTTATTGGATATACACTAATGCTTTTGAGCATATGTAAGTCAACATGGCAAAAGTGTACCAATAAGGCAGGTTTTCATGGGGCTGTTAATGGGATGTGGCTTAAGATATGTTAGAGAGATTTATTTTGCAAAGAGGATGAACAAATGCAAGTGTGGAAATATTATTTTTCAGATATTCTAGCGCAAAGCAATTTTATTTAATAGAATTCATAAATCCACCCACATAGGATTATAAAATCTGGCATACACGTATTTTTTTGAGTATCAAACACTTTTGCCTGCTTCATCCATGTTACCTTTACATTTCATTGATACATGTCATTGGTTACACTTATTTTCCTACCTTGCCCATAGTGCAGTGTCAGATATTTTCTTGTACTGTATCGAAGCTCTGGGATACCAAAGTTGGTGCTTTATGTAGAAAATCTCTTTCCGTAAATTCCGTAAAGTATACTGCAGATATCCTACTTGTTGCCAAGGTGGACCGGTTGCATGTCAGAATATCGAGTTTTAAAGAGTGTGCTATCAAAATATTGTAGCAAAAACATTGATGACCAAAATAATGACAAGGCAAACTATTGATTTATCATGCATTCCTCAACATCAATGTACCTGGAAAATATATATTGTCAATGTTCATAATATAGAGTTAAGCTTACTTAACGAGCCTGTATTAGGGCACTCTTAATGAGGCCCTAAGTAAGTAGTCTATGGCCTACTGGCAGTATAGCTTGAAAACCCAGTGGCAACAACTGCTCTGTTTTTCAAAGCTATGATGTCTACATCTCCTGTTAAGCATGCACTGTATATTGTGCCATTTTTTTCAAGTTAAGTGCATGGCTTTTTTGTGCTCCTGGGCATATATAAGGCCTTTGAGATTGAAAACCCCTTTTCAAAAGTATGTAACAACTTTTTGTCAATCATGGACTACCTGATTTTTATTGAACCCCTCAAGAAAGAGCCTATAACAGCTGATGTTTTAGCAAGTACTATAATCCATCCAACAGCTGAGATGGGAAGCTTTTCCCATGCAGTCATATAATCAGTGCTTAATTTCAGCCGGTGGAGCCTGATGGGGCCCCGGCACAAATGTTTGGGGACTGGCACTTATATTTCCTCTTCACACCTTTACCAAGAGCAACTGAGGAAAAAACACATGGAGGGGAAAAAAAGAGGAATTAAAAGACAGAAATCTACCACAAAAGGAGTTTGCTGGAACATTTAAGCTTGAGATAAAGAGGCAGGGAGTGTTTGGTAGTGAATTAAAGAGGCACTAGGTGGATTCAAGGTTATGCAGCCTTCGTATTCGGCGTTCCAACTTTTAATAGCACCACCCGTGTGCTTCTGATCAGAGCTTTGGCACCGGCACTCATTCTTTCACAAACTAAGCATTACATGTAATGCTTAAGAGTTGAGGCTCGCCTTTTGATATTTATACAGCACTGGTTAGCTATGGAAAATGATGACAACTCTTGTGAAAGAAAAATATTGACCGCAGAGACAGGCATTTGAAAAAAGTTTGCAGTCCAATGAAAGTTACAAAATGTATTTCCACCAATTTATAAAGTCATAGCATAGAATAATTTAGGGCCTGAATTAATATTTGGCTGTAAGAATACTCCATTGCAGGAGTGACGTTGTATCCTTACTGGCAAGAATGTTGTCCACCCAGCCAATTTAGATGTGAGCAGAACTTTGGTTTAGTCACATCGGAAACTACTCCATCTCTGCTGTGATTAAACCCCACCAACAGCCTTGTGGAGTAAGGACTGTCGAAGGCACACCTGTAATTCCACCCACCTAATTTAGACAAGCGGAATTAGCGGAATTTCGACTCATCACCGCCATGAAAACCATGGCGGGAAGGGGTAGTGAAAACTGCTAAATGCCCCCCTCAACAGGATATTGGACTCCCATTGCAAGTGGAGCTTTTTTCTTTTAAAAAAAGTCCCGCTCCAGGATTTTCTTTTTGAAAATAAAAAATAAAATAGTTTGGTGCAAGGCTCTATCATGTTCATGGAGCCCTGCACCAAACTGCAAAAGCAATTAACTGGAACCTGATGGCAGTTCCTGTCAATGCTTTGGAAATGACCGCCATCATTATGCGGGGGCATTTCCGTCAGGGAGATGGAGTACTTTACTCTGTCACCCTGGCAGAGAAAAGGGCCACCTGTTCATATCTTAATGAGTCCCTTTGTATCTAAATAGTGTTCCATAGTTTTACTGTGCCAAATAAAAAGGGTGCATAGTGAATGAAACTCTACTACAGCTATCAATATTGCATCAGATGCAGTGGCACAGGGGCCCAGAGCTGTGCTGGACCCATTGCACTCCATTTTAGCAGCTACCTTTTACTATCAAACCAAGAGAAAAAAAGGACAAATTTGCTTCCTCCCACTATGGTCCATGGCAAACCTGCTGCATGACTGGTCTAATGTTGGCTCAGGCTCAATTGTGGTATTTGAGTATCTGGTGCAGCATAACGCAAAGTGCCCCGGGGTCATAATTTGCATGTGCACCTGCTTTTTGTGCCCCCCGGTTAGTTTGATATTACACAAAGGGTGGCAGGCGCTTGTGTGATTCCTTATGTAATAGAGGTTGCTCTGGTTTGCTTGGAGCTCTGGCACGATCTCAAAGGGGTGGCCCCATGCAAATGAGGGAACACTTTGCCACTGCACCTGCACCACAGTATTACAAATGTGGGTGCAGAGGCAAAGGAGCTGGCAGGGGGTGCACGGACTGCTCTACAAAGAGGTGGTGCAGTCAGTGCGCCCTAACAGTGACCCTTGAAAGGGAAAAGAGGGTCCTATGGACCCCTCAAAGACATTCCACTGCAGGGGTAGCAGTCATTCACAGGTGCCATTTCCTTATTTCAAAATATTATTTATTTAGTAACAAATTGATATTGGCTAGAGTCACTTACTTACCACTTACCTTCTCTTGCCGCTAAAAAAGCAATTATAATCTCAAAAACTGACAACTTGGAGACAGAATAATGATACAAAGAGGATTCCGTATATTTTCCATTAGTTAGGTTTGGAAAAACTCAGAAGTTTGAGAAACTGCAACGTCTCCTTGCAGTTATTTGTAGAATAAACAACTTTTGAATAATTGATAAGAACACAGAATAATATTCTATTTAAATATTTTCAATTGAATGTTTGAATGTAAATTTTCACCAATTTTCTTAAAAAGGTGCAACAATGTGTGTGAAAGTGACAAAGAGTAAAAAATTGAATCAATAACAAGAAACACTGGTTCTTCTTGATGCATGCGGGAATGAAGACACCACTGGGAGGGGTGAAAGGGGGTCACCAGTAATCTGACCCAGCCTGAAAGGAATCAAGTGTAGGAACTAAATGTCAACGTTATGTGCCCATATACGTAGGATTAATGGATATGTTTAACGATTGGCCAGTGCCATTCAAGGGTAGCCTCTGAAATGTACCTGCGTATCAAGAAACAGGAAATGTTGGCCATGTCTCAAGTGACTGAGACAGCGCTTTAAACTCATGAAATGTTCCTTGCATGAACAATCTTAAATTACAACCCTAAATCGTTTGTCTTGGTGGCTGTGTTCCTTGTGGTTCCTGGTCTTAATTATCATTCTTTTGTTTGAAGATATAGAGTATATGCCAAGGGTCGAATGATAAGAAAGACAGCCTCTATCATTCATGTCTGGAGATCCTTTGTAAAGCAGTGTGAGGAAGCTGGTATTGACTTGTTCATGGGGGACCGACTGGCTTAGTGGCTGAACTTTATTCCTATAGTTAGACTGATTCCTGTGTCCAGTTCACAAAACATTTTTGACTGGTGTTATTTCATGTCCTTGGTGGTAAGTTAAGGCAGTGCTTGCTCCAAGTACCTTTACCACTGTATGATGAAAACAGCTTCTAGAGGTGGTAATGTGCTATGTTTTGTTGCCACCTTTAGATATGGCAACATAGGCTGCTACATTTCCAGCCAAAAGCAGCACAACTTGCAAGTTCCTGAGATAAGCAAAATTTACAGCAGTAAAATATTGTGAAATAGCACTGCTCCAGCTCTTGACTATGCAAGACACGAGTCAGCCCAAAACTATGGTAGAAACTGAGGCTTTATGAGATAAAGTAAGCACTGGGAAGACTAGTTAAGTTTTGGGCTGACTGGTTGAGGTGGTATTGGGTCATTTGCGCCAATAGCAAAGGAGATCACTGGTGAGCTGGGCAGGGTCAGCCTTGGGTAGAATTACCCGAATGTGCGCATTTGAAATCACTGTAATTATCAGGGTGTGCACATATGAAATAATTACGCAAACGGGCTGTGCATACTTGAGTTACTGGGGTGAAATAGATGTACCCGTTTGCAATCACTCGGTTGAACAGGAGGTACCCACCTGAAATCACTTGTGTGAACTGGCGGCCTGATTCACAAACGCAAACTTAGACTTTTGTGTAAGTTTACGTTTTTTTAGTATTCACAAACTAAGAGTTAATAGTCAGTTTACAACTGCGAGGACTCGGCAGTCTGGGTGGAGAACTCTGCACATACAAATATAGGACAGGTCTATCCCTATATGTGCAGAATTCTCCGCCCTGACTTCGAAGTCGTAAACTTACTAGTAACTTCTTCCTAGTATGTGAATACCGAAAAAGTGTAAGTTTATCTTTGTGAATCAGACCCTGAATGTGCATCTTTGAAATAAATGGCTGCTGCCTTTTTCAATCTTTCTTCTTTCTGCGGCAATTCCCACTTGCCTACTATTGATGGAACCAAAGTAACCAGCGAGAAAAACACGTCAAGGATTGCCTGCGGTCACATGTGCCGAGAGCAGTAATAGGCCGTGTTCATTGACGGTACAAGCTGTTAACAATATATGTCGTCCATGGCCGGTCTCAAACACGCTTCTATCATGAAAGCTGGCGTTCCTGTTTCAGCCTTACTTATTGCGGGGCTTGCTTTTCCATACAATAAGTCACTCAGATTTCACGTGTGCTGCCGTTTTGCTTTTCTTCTCAGTGCCATACATATACTGCAAACTCAGAAACAAACACATTTCCTGGCCCTTAGCAAAGCTCCTTTAGAATTCCAGTTTCACTATCTCCATGCTGTTTAATCTCTTCACCTTAGTAGTTTAGCAGGAAAAATACAAGCACTGAAAAAGGCCATTAGGTCTGGTCTTAATGTTTTACTGCATACAAACTGCATCAGTGCATGTCTGTGTACCCATGCATTGCTTAAATTAAAGCCAGAATTCTTGGCGTTGCCAAAGATTGTTTTCATTTAATCAGCTGCATTTATTTATTTATGTAGCACACATAGACTAATAAATATAAGGGTGCTTACATTGCAACAATGTTAATATGTCCAAGAATACATCGAGATACAGAGAGGGTTAGACAACTTTGATACATAAACAGCTATACAAGGTAGCTTTAATCTTTGGAGGTTGCTTTACAGAGCTTAGTCTGAGAATAGTCTTGCATTAAGCTGTTAGTGAGAGGTTGAGAGTGTTCTGAGACTGGTAGATGACATGTTCGAGGTTGCAGTGTCTTCCCGGATGCTTCCGAGCAGTTGATGTTCTGAATTTAGGAGGTCCCAGGAGAAGGTTTCTGCGACTTCTGAGACTCCTTTGGGCAGCCTGGGATATTTACTAGCTTTGTTAGGTAGAGAAGGATGTTTTTGTATATGGCTCTGTGCACAACAGCAAATCCTGGATGTGATCGATTGCCAGTGAAGGTTGCAATCTATAGGTGTGATGTGGCCATATCTGAGCTCAGAGTGTACCAGCTTTGGAGCAGAGGACCTATGTGTGTTTGCGTGTAAGCGTAAACATATATGTGTACGTGTGTGGCTTGCACACGATTCCTGAGTAACATTTAAAAAGCCTCCAGCAGCAAAAAACATAACAAAAAGGATTGCTTTCGGCATACAATGCATGTATCAGATTGGCAAACACCATTTGGGGGGCAATGGTGCAGGCAAAGGTTCCGGGGCCACAGCTGTGGGGGCTGGTGTCATTAGTCTCCACTGTCCCGGGGTCCGTCCTACTATGATTGTGAAAAAAATGGGTCACATAAAACCTCATGTGCATGTAGCTTTCAGTGGTAATGATGGCGAGCAGCCACCACACTCCTATGGGTGGTTAGTGTGGGGGTATGCCAGGCTCATCACTAACTACAACACCCAACAGTGCAATCATATGATTGTCCAGCCCTTTGCTTCTCTTTATGTACTTCAAGTACTTTATTCCAATATAAGGCACAATACAAAAGATATCAGATACCCAATGTACGGATTAGAGTCCAATATGCTATCAGGTTGGCCCTCTTTTACTCTACCAACTCCCTCTTCAAGTCTCGTCGCACGGTATCTAGTGCAGGTACAGTGCTTCCCCTGGTAGCATACACTATCTACATCTGCAATAGCTTGATATTCTCTCACCTGCTCTCTGAGAAGCGGCAACGGAGGTGGGCCTTCTGTTCTCAGTTTGTGCTCACCAGAGTTGTGCTACGGTATGGTTCAATAGTGCAGCTCTGCTGCCTGGGCAAAATGGGCGTAAGCCACTCGTCAGAGTCCCAAAGACAGTGACGTGGACAGCCCACTTCTGGCAGCTGTCCTTCTGGGCTTTGATGGTTTCAGCAGCAAGCAGGTCTTGTATTTGCTGCAATTCTGGTTTCTCCAATCTGGTTTGTTTTGAAGGTGGTCGCACTTGGCCTCGTTCCAGGCACAGGATTCTGGTGGCGATCTTGATCGCTTTGAGGCACTTTGGGGCAAGGATGACTGAGTCCAATCATATCCACAGGGCTCCAACACGATGCCAGCCAAACAGTGCTTCATCACACAGAGTAGTAGTATAAGTTAGCACCTTTGACCATGAAGCAACTTACTCCACTCAGCACATTCAAGGTCAGTGCTGGGTTAGCACTCAGGCAAACAGCAGGGTGCCTTGGAGTGGGCACCGGAGGATTCTTTTTCTTTTGGTGGCATGGGTAGGTTGGGGATAGGTAGGTGGTGCCACCACAACCACAATAAACAGGCAAACGCTAGGTGCTGCAGGATATGTCAATCTCTTCTTCAGGCGGGCAGGACAGTCAGGAGCACTCAGGCAAGTGCCACAGCTGTAACAATGGGAATGATGGTGGGAGTCACTCAGGAAAACTTCAGAAGTGTTTTGGTTCCTTCGATGAATTCAGTGACTGGCTCCCAGGCTAGAGCATCAGTCACTATTTGCGAGTCTCTACTGAATGTACCTCAGTACCAGGCAAAAAATTTCTCTCCACATTAGCAGTCAGCTCTTCCAGTAGGATTAGCTTGCTCTTTCCCTCAACACTTAGGCAGGACTCCTCAGTGTTCCAGGACAAGACAGGAACGTCTTCCTCCACATCAGACTACAGGTGAGGCCTCCTGACCTCGGGAAGCTAGCTGTCAGGCAGATACCAGCCCTGTTTGTTGAGTAGACCCATGGGCAATCTATAGAGCACCTCCTCCTTGCTCATACAGAAGCTGGAACTTGAACAACTAGTGCATAAGCACCTCCCCTTCTTATACAAGGATGGCAGGCAGATTAATTGGATGCAACCCATAGACCTGTGTCAATTTGGGTTACTCATACAGTCATGCAGTGTGCAAAATGCTTCTTGCACATAACACACATTCATGCTAGCGATCCCAACACTAGGCTTCTAGGTTCACCATTAGCAGCAGATATTTACAGGAGTGTGTCAGTAGGCTTCCACTCCTGTGACACAGTTAAAAGGCCTTTTCATGTTAAGATTGCTACAGTGCACAGTATGCTGCCACCACTGCGCTGTATGCATGAAACCATGACAGGGACTGTGCACCTCTATCACTACTAAGGACTTGCTTGGCTTGCTCCTCCAGGTCCAGGACCAGCCTTATGACAAATGTAGCCCTAGTCCTTCGTCCACCCACTAGGTTAGCATGAGGCTGGTGCCAAAAATCCAAAAACCAGGATACTTGATACTCGCAGCTAGGCACACAGGAGAGGGATCGGAACTGTTCACCATGCAGGGGACATTCCCATCCTAATGCAGATACAGAAAATTAGGGCCCTGATTAGGAGTTGGATGGAGTGGAATTGCACTCCACCTGATTCAGAGTGAGCAGGTGTTCCAACACTCGATTTTCCCAGTTGTGAGAACACAGGAACCGATTTAACCTGGTCGTATTTCTGCCTGGTAAAATTGCATGGGCTTTTGACTGCAGCCAAGCCTAATTCACATTGGTATTTTCTGGTAGTCACGAATCACTATTCCAGACTCTAGAGGATGTGCCAGTCCTTTGAACTTCTGCTGGAGTATGCACCTGCTCTAAATCACATGTTCCCATCATAAAGTATTCCTGTGTGAAATTGGAAAAAGATCCCCTTTCAATGGAAACTACTCCTGTGATTTTGCAAGGTGTATAGGCTTAACTCCGCTGTGGGCTCAGACAAATGGCATAATGGATTGTTTGATGGCAAAGACGAAGACGACCATGCCGATTGCAAATATCACAAATAAAACATCTTTTATTTAGCAGTCTCTTAATGAGACTTTCTGGAGTCACTGCACCGCATATCTAGAAAGAACTGCTCTTTGGTAGAAAAATCAGGAAACAGATCCCACAAAAGACATCTCGAACTCCTGAAGGTAATTATTCATTGCAATTCTGAGACACCCAAAAGAAACTGTCTATGAAACACTATAGAGACAAGAGGAGAAGAGCCAGACGGTTTCAACTGTGTAAAGAACGGCGATGGGGACATGATCCACGTTTGTTCCAATTGGTCAGACATAAATGAATCTGTTTTTGATCCCTAGCCATATCTCATCTAAGAAACCAGGTGCTGAAAGCTCACTGTGTGGCGGCATGGTCGCACCATGGCTCAGGGCTTATCTTATTTCTGCACCTTCAATGGTGAGCCCTACCTACATCGGATTATCAGGACATGGACTGTAGAGTCTGCCTATGGATCACAAACCTATTCAGGATTTAAAAATTAACAATGATATCAGAATTGTTAAAAAAAATAAAACCACTCAAATTATTAAATAAAACATTTTTAAAACATACAATATTTTGCAAATTCACGCAGCAAACACACAAACCAAAAAAAAAACTTATGATAATGAAAAAACAATTCTAAAACAAAAAATTAATTTACAGTTTTAAAATTTTGCCTATTTAACTTTTTCACTAGTCAGAAATTAAGATTTTTTTAAATAAATTGCTACACACTAGTTGCCCATTATACACCACAATATTTAATAAAAATGTAACAAATAATTTTATAGGATGTAAATCAATAATCACATAATTAAATAACGAAAAAATAAAAAAGTTCAATAAAATATTTTCATTAAAAAAATAATTAATAGACAAATCAATTAATATAAATTAGTCTATTTTAATACGGCCAAGCACATCAATGGCTAAATCTTAAGGGATCCCGGCAGGTAGCATAGGCATCTGCAATGGTTCAGTTGTATTGCACTTATCCAGGTTCGGGCATTTGAGTCAACATTCATTCCACCAGCCAATCAAAAAATGAGAATCATAACTTCTAACAAATCAATCTCTTGATAGCCAAGATTCTGCTATGGCCCTCTTGTATACGATAAACCACTTGATTCATCTGTAACCTTAAAATCACCAGGCTGGTGCTCTCTAGTAAAAGACCGGAGTGATGTTGAGTTAGCTCATCATGAAGCTTGTGAAATTACATCAGTTCCAGATAGTCACGCTGTCAGCTCTTCTTAACCATCTCAAGTTTTTTCCAACATCAAATTTAACGAGCTCAGCTGCAGAATGCATTTCTAGGTCAAATTTAGTGGCGTCTGCTGAATCATGTGGCGCAGACATTCTTCCATAGTGGAGCGCTTCAGGAGGAGCTAGGCAGTGGAAAGTAATGCTGCTATCCCACCTCTTCCTTTCAACTTCACTTTTGAGTTGCTGAAAATGGCAATGGGGGCCTGGCGATAGGTAACAATTATGAAAAACTTTGCGTAATAAAAAAAAGTGGAAACTTTCACAAGCATTTACCACCCTGAGCAACTCCTCATGGAACATTTCAGGTTTGGTAAAACTGCAACTATCATAGGCAGTGACCTTCAAGGTACTTACGTCTCACTATTGTTGAGCCAAAATGGAGCTGAGATTGGCTGGGCTTGCCTCAACGACAACTTTAGTACACAAAAATGAGCCCCAGTAAGGGATCTGGATTTGATGATTAACAACTCCAAATCATACATCATGCAAGTGGGGGCACGGCCAAGCAGACCATACACCTTTAAGGTAGGGCTTACCCCGATCCCCAAGACATCTGTGTTTTCCTACCTGGGGGTTCTCCTGGACGACAAAATGAAATGGGGACCCCAAATTACACGTAAGAGTAATGACCTCAAAAGGGAGACCGCAGCAATTTTAAATTTTGCCTCTAGATTGGGGAAAAGACCAGTGGGGGCCCTTCTTGAGCTCTATAGGGCTAAGTGTACGTCAAAGGCCCTCTACGGCAGTGAAATCTGGGGATATGCTGGCACAAATTATATTCAAATTGCGGAAAACAAATTCATGCGACAACTGCTATCAGTTCCTCAGGGTACCCCTTCTTTTATTTCCCATGAGGAGCTAGGAATGCCTCACATTACATATCTGATAGCCTTTCACCCACTGTCCCTCTGGTTAAAAATTTGGGTTAAGGAGGGGAATTCGTTAAATAAAGCAATTCTTAAAGATTGCCAGGCTCTGGACTATGCTTCCAGGGTACCAGGGCTCAAATATATAGAAAGGAGTCTCATGAGCCTGGGAAGAGGAGATCATTTTTTCTAACCCTGAGGCAACACAAAAGGAAGACTTAACCCTCCTTAAGAAGGCGTTTATTGCACACCAGTCCATGGCTAGGGAGGAGAGGGAGCTTGCGAAGCCCAGCGTATGTCGCTTCGTCATGTTAAGGACATCAGTGACGGCAGAGCCGTACCTATTGGGGTTTGCAAACTCTTATGACCGTTTCCTCCTGACCAGGTTCCGGCTTGATCTTTTCTATCTTCTCCTCGCCCAGCCTAAGGGCATGAACAAAGGGCAATCTCTTTCGTCCTGCGGCTGTGATGGTACATCTCCGTAGAACATGGTTCACTTCACGTTTTTTTGCCCATGTTATGATACACCCAGAAAATCCTTCTTAATCCCCATCTTGAAACAGGCAAATTTTAGGCAAGTTCGGCCCGCTTTTTTATTTCTTCAGATGTTGACGTTTAATACTGTCTTTCATGTGTTAAACTTTTTAAAATCTACCATTAGGCTTAGGGTGAGCTGTGACTAACTCGCTTGTACCTTGTCTCTATTTCCGGTTTCATGCACATTCTCAAGCCAACTGTCTATTGAATCAATTAGGTTTTTAACATATTATTCTGTTTTTATTTATCTCTTTTAGTGGGAATATATGTCTGTTTTAGGTGACCGGATTACTAGTTGCAATAAGTATGTTCAAAATTATTTATCAAGATGCCATAATCGGGTTTGATCTGGTCGGGTCTGCACATATTGTATTATATTTTAATCTGTATTTGATTGTGCTTTTATGCTTTTTTTTCATGAAACCGAATAAAGATATTTGAGAGTGAAAGTCCCAGTAAGCCATGTCATTGGCCTCATCAATGCAGCTTCTAAAGGCCTCACAACTGTCTGGGCAGTTATTGGTCTAGGGGACTTCGTGTCCCCTTCTGTCTAAATCCTTGTGGATCATTAATGATAGCAAAATTTCAGACTTACCTGGCACAATTGCTTACCATAATTAGAATAAGCATTGGCATAGCCAATAGGTCTCGCCTTTGAGACCTTATAAGTATTTTGCCATGTAGCATGCAGTTTCACTTTCGTTTGTCAGGCGCTTGTGTGTGCTCGGAAAACGAGATGGAGGATTTGCGCACTGAAAGTTCTAGGTAGCGCATTGCTTAAAAGTTAGTACTGTATCTTACCTCAGACCAGAATGTTGGGCTAAGAGGGCTTTCACCACACCTCTGTCAGGTTTCCTGGGCTAGGCTGGCTGGTTTGGGGCTGCTAGCCTGACCGTCGACCATGATGACAACAAAGTATTCATGCGAGGACAATTACATTACACAAGGACACAGTAAGTTTGTTTTGTAGGCGGGGGGAGATTAAATGATTTTTACGAGACTGACACGAGACTGGGGGCGGGCACAGGGAGACAAGGGGGAGTGGTGCAGGGGAGACAAGGAGGCACTGCAGCTGCCGCCCTGCACGCCGCTGCTCGCTCCCGCAGGCAAAACGCCATGGGAGTGAACCTTTTCAGAAGAGGTGGGACATGCACCCACCTTTAGCCATTTGCGTGCTTTCATTCTTGAAAGACACACGCAAAAGCCAATCAAATGTGTGGGAGGAGTCAGACCCACATGGAGTAGCTACAAGAAGCCTCGCAGAGCAGCGCATGTGCGCTGCTAGGCTCGACCTAAAAAGGGCAGTGACAAAGTATTTTTTCTTAGGAAACTACTGCCTGCGCTCTCGAATGCCAGGGCTGGTGAATGCCGAGGCTGTCTGGTCTCAATTCCACTTCATCAGTAGCGGTCTGTTGTAGGAGTGCCGGACGGGCGGTGACGTGGGGTGGGGGAGGGGCAGGGTGGGGGTAGTAAACCACGGATTACGGCCGAATACAGGTAAGTAAACATTTTAATAAATAAAACGAATTTCGTTGTGAGCGCTGCATCGCCAAATGCGATGCAGTGCGCGCAATGAAATTCGTTTTATTTATTTAAATGTTTACTTACCTGTATTCTGCCGTAATCCGTGGTTTACTACCCCCCACCCTGCCCCTCCCCCGCCCCACGTCACCACCCGGCCGGCACTCCTACCACGGACCGCTACTGCACCTCATGCCTTGCCATCCAACACTTGCTGTCTCTTACTGGGAAATGTATCAGTTCCATTTTTGGTAAGTAAGAAACTAATTTGAGGCTTGAACCTTACTGAGACCTACAAGATCTACTTTCATAAAGCTCTTGAAAAGAATGTTTACCTCATTACACTTCCCATCACCAGGGTCACAGCTGCATGGCCTTAGCCATATCAAGGACTGGCTGACTAACAGTTCATAGGACTACCTGAATACAGTTGATTTGATTTTTTTTAGAACATATTTCATTAGCATGCTTTAATCCCACAGCACAGGTATCCTCAGTTGGAGAAAGAAAAAAAAACATAATCCACATTGTGATCGTCAGGCTCCGCATCCTTTGCAATTAAAATTCTTTTTGGACTGCGCCCTGCCAGCCAAAAAACTTTGAATGTCTTAAAGTTATGGGAGTGTCGGGCACATCACTACATTTTGCACAGCAAGGGGGCGCTTTTTTGCAGTATTATATAGCGTGGCCTCGATCCGAAGGGATTTGAGCGCTTTACATGTGCACTGGTTGCATTACACCAGGTCACATTATGTTTTTTCAGGCACGGGGAGATTAAGTGATTTGCCCAGAATCACAAGATGTTGAGCTGACGCCGAGACACGAACGTGGTTCCCCATTTCCAAAGCTGGCAGGTCTGGTAGCATCACCACATCCGCTTCCTGGTTTTCCGTACGTCACTGGAGAGCCCACACACAACCCACTGTGCCCAATGCCTCCCCCCGCCCCCATTCTGTCAACGAGGAAGTCACTCGCTTGTCACAACTGACCTGCATGCGTCTCTTTGCATCTCACGATGTCCCTCTTTCCAACTACCATACACGCGTTTTCTGGATGTTCCGAGCCGCTCTGTAGTTTACTTACGGAAACCTCACTTTTATATCCAAATTCTGATTGGTGGGGAAAGGGTCTGTTTTTTCGTGTCTGTAATTCTTTCCCTTACTCTTAGTTTTGTGCGCTGCAGGCCTCAGCTGTTTGACTGTTCCTGTGTGTTGGCTGTAGAGGGAGTGGGCGGGGAGGGATCGCCGGAGGTCTGAGGAGTGGGGGTCACTGATATGGGGGAGCCCAACAAAGAGGCCTTTGTGGGTGTTAGGCAGGATGAGAGGTGGCCTAGTGAAGCATTGACAAGATGCCTTTTATCCGAACTCTGCTGCCGCAGCCTCCCACCCCCTCCTCTTAAATTCCATGTGGGCAAGAGAGGAATTATATACAAAAACGGTAAAATAGCTTTTATCGACAATAAGCGTAAACATTTCTAGCTAGGGACTCCCTCCCGCTCGGGTATTAGTTACAGGAGAAAGTCGCACGAGTTCCCTCCCCTTCCTCAGGTTATGGGGATACCACACTGGTTGCGATCGGATGACTCCATGTCACCGGGACACAACTTTTCCAGTTCTCGGTTTTCATTTACCATATCGGGGATGCTGGGAGTTCTAGTGCTACTTTTTGAAAAACAAAAAAATTGAGCCCACTGGACCAACACACAAACAAATAAAAAAATAATATTTAAAAGCAAAGTCCAGGAATGGAAATGTGGTGTCCCAATGAGGTGGAGCCATGTGTCTCCCTCCAAGGTCAGGGGCTTTAAGTGAAAACACAGATTATAAGGGTTTACTGTCTTTATACCGCGGGAGAGGGCTCTCTGGGCCCGCGCCAGGTAGGTGGGGCGTCCAAGGATGCCCCAGGCTGCTGAAATACCTCTTCGAGGAGGTGGAGTGTACGCGGGAATCCAGGGTGGGCGGCTATTTCTCCTTCAGGGTGGGAAACAATGCAGCCTCAGCCACAGGGCTGGGAAATGTTTGTGTCCAGCAGGGAGGAGGTTAATTCACATGAGGTCCGTAATTGGCAAGGTTAATGAAGTCTCAATAAATTGAAGGGGGTACAAAGTGCTGTACATTTCCTCAAGACGGTGTGTTTGCGTGAAAGGGAGTAGGGACTTGCTTGAGTGAAAAGGGTGGGGGCATTTCAAATTAATTAATCTAAAGATATTAGATAAGTGTGTAAAAAAAAAAATACAAGCTCAGCAGAACGCGCAAGTGGGGGTGGGGTGAATGCCGCCGGAGCTGCACTTTAGTGTATTCCGCTAAAGGCCACGGTTGGGGACATAACCCTATTACACACGCTAAAGCATTGATTTCCCAAAAAATATCAAAGTCAGGATAGGACAATTGAAACAAGTCAACAACATGCGAGCTGCGTGGTGCACGCACGCGTGAAATCTGACACGAAAGAGAAAAGTTAAACAAGTCACCAACATGCGAGCTGCGTGGTGCGCGCGCGCTCGTGTGACAGCTGACACATAACAGATGGCACACTGCGCGCCGCGGCTCGTAACCGCAAGCCGTAGGCCGTGGGCGGATACATTTCCTGGGAAAGGTGGGACATGCACCCGCCTTTGCCCAAATGCGTGCTGTCTTCGCACGCAAAGCCCAATAGGAAAAATGCAACAAAAAAAAACACATGCACGAGCGTGTGAAAAGTACTGAGTGATTCCAAGAGGTCGTTTTCCAAGAGCAGCGCATGTGCGCTGCGCTAGGCTCGACCTAAAAAACCAAATGACATTGGATAGCAGAGTGTCTAAAGTGAGGGCTTCAACTTTGTCTGGGCCAGGTCTCACAAGAGAATATGTGTTCATAAATTTTCAGTCTCGCCTGACAGAAACTGTTTTTGTTCGGGATGAGTGTCAAATTGGTGGCAACAAAAACCTGTAAATGGTGCGCACCCTAAATATCGACTCCAGAATATTGGTGGGACACAATATTGAGAATAATATATCAAAAAAATATTGACAGATAAGTAAGTCTAGATTTTCTATACCCATCTCCACATATATATACCTATGCGGTACATACATTTTCAAGGAATGTAGATGTGCAGTTAGGATTAGTATATCTATACTTTTGTGTATGCACTTAACTTTCAACATTTTGGAGGTCGATATTCAGGAATGCAATCTTTTAAACATCCAAAAAGGCATCATTGTGTTCTTGCTGTGACCTTCGATAAACTCAAATGGAAATGACTGAACCACCTTGCATATTTCCTACTCAAATACCTCAACAGCAAATAACTGTTGATATGATTTATTTAAGTCAAGCTTGGAGAAAATGTGTGCACCACTGAGAAGTTGAATTATTTATTGAATCCTAGAAGCTGTGTCCCTCCCTTTGGATTATTATATTCAGCTCGCACATGCCCGCACAGATGCAAGTTTGGCCTCCATGCTGTCTTTTGATAACTTGTATACTTAGCAAAACCCATAGCGTTGAGCCTGGCATGGTCTCAAAGATGTCCTGTTGTATGAGATTGTTGATTTTGATCTCAACTTGCTTCTGAAGCTATAAAGGAATGACTTCGAAATGTTTAGCTGCCAGCTTAACATGTTCACTTATCTCAGACAAAACCTGTTTACCCTTCAGTCTGTTTAGATCACGGCAAATTTCAGGAAAGTGTCGGGTAACATCAGGAAATTCCAACATCAATTTGTGCAATGAGTTAACATTGTACTTGCAGCAGGCCAATGAGCTTCATAGCTGTGCAGAATCTCAGAATCCACCCTGCAGCCACTTATATCTAAAATTCACCTGGCTAGACATCCTGCGATAACATGGCCAAAAAGATCCAGAGCAGATCATGGGTGACCAACCACAATAAGGAGCTCAAGAGGGAAGATATCAATCAGGTCGCCCTCCACTCACAAGTGACAATAAACCAAAAGACCTGATTGAAAAGGGCAAAGTCCAATTTCCTTTGTAGAACTGGTGGTGGGGGGATACTACCTCATCCCAACTGCTGGTTACAAACAATTACCAGTCTTATCCAGTCCCAAATGCCCAAAGAATTATATTTATGTATTTACAAACATACGTTTATCAGTCAACTCCATATAAACATACCCCCTACTGAAAAGGTGTATATAAACACACAAAAAATTGTGTAAAGGTGAGAAAGTCCCTCACGTGCGCTTCACCAGAGGAGCTGCTGGTAGGTTCTCACCAGTTTGCTCTTCGTTTCTCATCATCAGTAACTTTCTCACCAGTGAAAAAAGAAAGAAGAAAAGTGTCCAGTCAAAAAGAAAGAAGTGTGGACAATAATGTGTATGTCAAAAGAGACCCCGTAATGTGGATAAGAATAAAATATTTCCCCAGATAAAATTGAGTTAAGACTCACATGTACAAGGTTCCAATTTTATTCAAGATTGTGAGCCTACTCAAAGTTCAAAAACAAACTGCATGTTGCAGACCACTTTAAGATGGGCCAACATGTTTCATTGTCTGTCTTCTGTTGCGGCAATTTCGTCAGGGCTCAAGGTCGAAAAGCACCTCACTGGACTCCAACTTTTATACGAAGAGTGACTGATAAACCTAAACAAAAGCACTAGTTAAAACTCCCAACCAATTAGGACATCCTCCATAACATTTACTGGATGTTAAAGTCAAAAACGACTTATATGGCGCAAATATCAGTGTATATTTACCAGGTGGTAGCCAAGGGCAATCATACCAGCTTCCCACCGTGTCTTGGGGTGTTCTTCAACCATAAGTCCCCCACCGGCACACTCCGTTGCCGTTAATATACCTGTGAAGATATGCACCAAATGTTCAATCCATTCCAAAGGGAAACACAGGCTGACCAATTCAGATCGTTGCGGTACATCAGAACATGTTGTGTTCCCCAAGAGTTACACACAACGGACAAGGCAGATTTAAATCTTACTGCCATGTCAACCCGCCCGTAATGGACTTCGTAAATAGCGCCGTCCACACAATTTATTAAAAACAACAGCGCGTAACCCCTCTCTGATAAAATCCGTGGAGGAGTCAAATATCAAGGCTCATTCACGAATCCTAATGGTCACACGCATAATCCTACCGCGTCTACCCGTCTACTGAGCCATGTCTCGTTCTGGCGTGTTTCTGCTCTCAACGCGCTGCACTTTCAAGTGCGCGTCCCGGAAGGGCAATGTCATGTGACCTTGCCATCGGTCACATCACGTCGAAGCCCCAACGTGAGCGCCATGTTGAAGTGATGTTATTTTCTATTTTGAGTACCTAGGGGCCGTAGGGCATAGTGCTTAAATCAATCAAAGGATTTCAATTTTCATCAAAAAACCGAAATTCCAGGGGCATTTCTTCATTTAAAAATTATCATTGCCTATGTACAACAACACTTTCTTAAAAAAAAATTTTGTTGTCAAGGTACATCAATCTACACATGTCAATGTGCTAGATGCAGGACTCCGGACCCTTCTGTTGAGTGAAAACATATCAAGGAGCCACCAAAAACAAAAAACAAACAACAAAAAACACCAGCGTTGATGGGATTCTTCCCAGACACCCAAGTGTGTACCAGCCCCATTTTCAACTTCCTACCTTGGACCAAAATTAACCAGCATATTCCTAATAGTCACAAAGGTCAAGGGCATCCATTTACTGCTCTTAATCTTCAAGCAACCATTCCTCTAATGATTCCCATACTATTTCAAGTTACTGGACATCATTATGTGGGACTGCTCATTCTAATCAATCACAGCAAATATCCTCTCTGACACCAAGGTTGCAATCATCATCGCCCACACGGGGACCTGCAGTATTAAATGGAACCAGTTCTCAAACGCCAGCAACTTATCTGCTGATCTTATTCCACTCAATAAAATCATTTAGGCCAGATTGGTCAGCCTTTTCAGAGAAAATCCAACGGGCCTCCTTTCTCGCAAGGGTCCCTTTTATCAGGGGCGTAACACAGGCACCCGCAGTGCGGGGGGCCCCCAAGCTCCAGGGGGCCCCCTGAGCACAGCACTCTGGCCGGTGAGCTCCTAATTGAGCCCGGAGGGGGCCTCTCCATGTACCTTGTAGGGAGGCCCCCTCAAGTTTCGTTATGCCAGTGCCTTTTATGTTGCATGCCTCACAGACTACTCTTTCTAGCACAGTCCATTTTAGTGCTCTGTGACCATGACGTTGTTCCTGAAAATGGCATACCAACCGTGTGGTTAATTTTCCAGCTTTTATTGTGCTCAGATGTTTTTGGATTCGTACTTTGATTTTTCGTGTGGTTAAACCTATGTAGTGTAGGCCACATTCACAGGTAAGTCTATATATCACGTTTGTAGTGTTGCAGTTGCTGAATTTATTCTGATACCATGTCTTACCATTCAGCAACTGCACACTACTTGTTTTTTCCGTCAACTCACACACCGAACAACTACCACAAGGGTAGTGTCCGGGCGGGATAGTTGAATTTTTTATGCGCTGCATCAGACGAGTGTGCACCAATTTATCTTTTAGGTTACACGCTCGCTTGAACGCAAACCTGGGCTATGGCCTCTTCAATTCAGTTGTGGATAACAATGACCAGTGTTTCCTAATCACTACTCTGTCTGACATTTCTTTCAAGTAGAGCGTCTAGAGGTGTATTTAAAGCTCTTTTCCTGGCTCTTTTTACCACCCTAGTCGGATAAGCCCTTTGTACCAGTTTATCTGCCAAATTCTCAGACTGCTCCATATATACATCTGTAGAGGAGCAGTTCCTGCGGTACCGCAGAAACTGGCTCACGGGAAGGTTATCCCGTAAGGCCCTCGGATGAAAAGATTGATAATGGAGCAACGAGGTTCTGTCTGTAGGTTTTTGATGAACAGTGGTACATAGTTTGTTATTAACCACTTAAATGTCCAAATCCAAGTATACTGCCATCCGATTGCTCATTGTCCAGGTGAACTTAAGGCAATTGTCTAATTCATTGAGCCATTTCAAAAATTCCAAGAGACCACTCACTGGTCCAGACCAGATGCACAGCACATCATCAATATACCTCTTCCAGAGGCAAATATTCCTCTGGAAAGGTTTTGATGTGTGATAAATATAGTTTTCCTCAAACTGGTCTACATAAATGCAGGCCAGACTCGGCGCAAAAGTTGCACCCATGGATGTTCCGGACACCTGTAAAAACAGCTGGTTCTTAAAGCTGAAATAATTTCTCGTCAAGGCCAACTCTATGCATTGTAGCACAAACGACTTAGGTGTGTCATAAAACCAGTCTTGAGCCCCAAGAGCACGCGCTGCTGCCACCAGCGTGGCATCTTGGGGTATGCTGCTATAAAGTGACTCAATATCTATGGTCACCAAGATATTATTTGTAGGATCAAACTCCACTTCATTAAGAATATTTAAAATGTCCGTCGTATCTTGGACATAAGAAGGTTGTTTTAGCACTGACTCCCTCAGAAAAAAGTCTGCAAATTGAGACAATGGTTCAAGGACAGATTGTATCGTCCTGGAGGTGGTCGTTGTACCTTGTGAATTTTTGGCAGTATGTAAAATGCTGGTGTCCTAGGTTTAGAATTCACCTCTTTACCAGTAATCTACTTTTTCTCCCTTGCCTGTTCCACCAGTGTCTTAATAAGAGCTTGAAGTTCACTGACTGGATCTCTAGGGAGCGGTTGATAGGTTTCACGCGCCCCAAGTAGTCTCAAGACTTCAGTCTCATAGTCGCTGGTATTCATTACAACCACCGCCCTGCCCTTATCGGCAGATTTTATAGTGATTGCCTCATTATCCTGTAAGGATTTGATTGCCTGCCAGTCGTCACGGCTCATGTTATTAAATGTATGTTGATTCTCGGACTGCTCTAATACAGTAATGTCGTGGAGCACCCGTTGCTCAAATACCAACACCTCTGGTCCTACTGTTGAACTTGGGGAACAGAACTGAGAGGGGCGATGTAAGTTTGTTGAAAATAATGAAGGAGGATCACAGCTCTTATTTGCAAAGAATTTCTTAAGCTTGATCTTCTTCATAACTTCGTGAAATTCCATCCTAAGTTGAAAAGAGTCATGTCGAGGAGTGGGTACGTATCCCAAACCTTTATTCAAAACCCGTAGCTCACTGCATGTTAGTGCATGGTCAGATAGATTAACCACTATATTACTCACAGGGGAGTCCTGCCCCGACTACGAGTTATTCGTGGTAAATAGGTTTGCCATGACTGGTCTTGATTCTGGCGTGCCCGGCCTCTGCCTCTCTGTCCTCCCCCCCTGTTGCCTCTCTGGTTCTGTCCTAAAAAAGACCTCAACAGGGCTCCTAGATCTTCGTTGGACCTGGTCTGGGGATTAAATCTCACTCGATTCTGATTTAAGGATTGTGCACCTGTCTCTTCTTTCTCACTACTGGTGATGTCAAAAGTCCAGTTTTGAGGAGTTCTTCTGGCCTGCTGGCGTCCACCCCTTTGATAATTTGACTGTTCTGCTTGCTCGTTACCTGGTTGGTAATATTTATCTTCCACCTAGGGAAATGCCCACTCATGGGAGTACCGATCTAGATTACGTTTGAGCACTTTGATCTTCTGGTTGACCATATAATTCTTATAGTCTGCAGAGTCCCCCTGAATGCGCAGCAACTGCTCCTCGGTATCAATGAGAGTGGTATGAGGTGCTTTTCGACCTTGAGCCCTGACGAAATTGCTGCAACAGAAGACAGGCAATGAAACATGTTGGCCCATCTTAAAGTGGTCTGCAACATGCAGTTTGTTTTTAAACTTTGAGTAGGCTCACAATCTTGAATAAAATCGGAACCGTGTACATGTGAGTCTTAACTCAATTTTATCTGGAGAATTACTTTATTCTTATGCACATTACGGGATCTCTTTTGACATACACATATTATTGTCCGCACCTCTTTCTTTTTGACTGGACACTTTTCTTCTTTCTTTTTTCACTGGTGAGAAAGTTACCGATGATGAGAAATGTGGGCAAACTGGTGAGAACCTACCAGCAGCTCCTCTGGTGAAGCGCATGTGAGGGGCTTTCTCACCTTCACACAATTTTTTGTTTGTTTATATACACCTTTTTAGTAGGGGGTATGTTTATATGGAGTTGACTGATAAACGTATGTTTATAAATACATAAATATAATTCTTTGGGCATTTGGGACTGGATAAGACTGGTAATTGTTTGTAACCAGCAGTTGGGATGAGGTAGTAGCCCCCAACCACCAGTTCTACAAAGGAAATTGGACTTTGCCCTTTTCAATCAGATCTTTTTGTTTATTGTCAGATCATGAGTGAGCCATCAGAGGCCTAGATTAGTGTCTATCATCACACTGACTATGGCTTCCATGCCAAAACGTAAAGGACATTTCATTCCAGCAATGTCAATATTCAGGCCAGATTTTGTAATGTCCTATTCTTCAGTGATGGCGTGCTGAGTGGCATGCGCTCCAAGGGTATAGGATGCTTACTAGCAGACCTCTTTTTAAGTCATCATTGTCTCTTATTATGTTGAGTCCTATGCAAAGCATCATTACTTCTAGCCGCATCTTTTGCAGGGGTACTGGATCATGCAAAATAGTTACATTGGTCTGGGTTTCTGAAAAGGCAACACATTTTCTGGAAATTGTCTTTCTTACCACAGTCATTCCATTCCCCTTGAAGTGTTGGTCAGTCTCGATAATGGGGGAAACAGTGGGACAGTGTTCATCTGACTTTGATGACAGTTTTTGAGAATCCCTGACAAAGCAGAGATTGAGTCACCCCCCTGGCATCAATGAACTATTACTTGTCTGTGTATGTCTTCAATGAGCCTCGCGTGCAATGGTCAAAATCATTTGGAATTTTGAGCAATATTTCTCTGAAGCTGAGCGATTCATAATCAGCTACAAGCAGAGATTTATTTCTTCTTTAGCAATATACTTGTCAAATTCAGTCTTTGGCACACCCCTTTAGGCTAGTGTAGAACATATTAATTTAATCGCCAGAGATTTGCTGCAGAATGAACCATGGAGTGAACCATGTAGCAGCCATAGTTAATGTGGTTTTGAGCTGAAAGTACTTGACAGACTTTCTTTCGGTCCTGTGCATGTGCGAGCATCAAAGATAATGTTCCGACTGTTTGACCCAGTACAGTGAAACAGTAATCCCTTTAGGCAAATCAGTGACACTGGTGGCATCAATGTAGGTTTCAAAGCCGTTCTTGACCCAGCTCACTCATCTTGGACCATGACTGAGCAATACATTCATGTCAAGTCAAAAATCATGTGTAAGGTGCACCTTACCCATTAGTATCTAGGCACTGGCAATGCCAGGAAGTTGAAGCCTCTTGAATTGAAAGAGATTATCAGATGTACTAAGGTTGATGGGAGTGCTGGTCCAACATCAAATTGCGGAGACCCTATAATGCCTGTCTTCAGTGGTACTGCTCTTAAAGGGAGGGACAACCACCCACTCCTTCTCCATCGACCTCAGTGGTCAAAAAGGAATATAGGCATCCATTCTGGATTCCCAATGAGCTAGACCAGGGAATGAGGCCGGAATGTAAGACTATTGGGTGTCTGAAGCAGTAGTCTTGCACACACTTTAGCTCGCACAATAGTGGCTCATTTTTCTAGTGACAGAAACTGTATTCATTTGGACAAAACTTGACTATGAAAGTTATAGATTTTGGTTAAACAGTTTGCATGACCTTCCAAAGTCAAATTACAGTCTAAAACAAACCCACGGTTTTAACCTTATCCAAGTGACATATAGAGAATTCTCATATGGCCCATAATTTATGTGAAAACGTCTATTGTCGAATCTTGGCCTTGGAGCCAACCAAAATAAAGTCTGTTTTGCTAGAATTAAGGACAAGTTAGTTATCGTGCATCCAAACCTGACTTCAAATACAAAGTGTATCCACCCGCGAATCGGCACTGTCGGCCAAAGGAATCACTAAATGCGTGTCATAAAAGCAGATGTCAACCCTATGCCCCGAGCATCCAACTCGCCATGTAGTGGCATCATAGTGACATTAAATAGTACGGTGAATGGGGGATTCCTTCAGTTCTCCACAGACTGATTCCACCACCAGAGCCAAAACCCAAGCTGTCTGAGAGGCAAGAAAGGGTTCAAATCATGGATGAGGGGTGGAAGAGACACCAGAAAATGATTGTGGTCGATTCATCAAAATGTGGTCACCTATGAAATGCAGCTGAGAGATCAGGCAACCCCAAAAGTACCACCTTCCGTCAGTCTGCAGTTTCAAACAACCACCCCGATGTCCAGCCTGGCCATGTCAGCAAAGGGAGAAAGCCCGGTCGTAAATCACCCAAAAGGAAGCCGGCCTCTCTTCTGCTTGGTGACCATATAGATTATGTTGTAAAGAAAGAGGCCTCAGCAATAGGTTGAAAGAAGGTGGCAAGCGCAGCGTAGCAGCATCTGTGGGAATGTGCAAGACAATGTCATCTGCACAATCTCTCACCATAGGCCTCGCATCACTCCCTCCTGGCGAGGCAGGTTCGACTTTGGCAGTGAATATGACGGTATGTTAATTGGAGGAAGGCTTTGCTGCAGAACCACACCATGCGCTTAATGTTGTGGCAGTTTGATGAAGTGCAGGCATGACGGCAAACGTGCTCTCAAACCAACTTCAGTTCACCATCAGAGTAAAATCCAGGTTCATCCTGACATTTCCAAACTGGTATGTTAGAACAAGAACAATATTATTAACTATTTGCGTGGATCAGCAATGGGCTGATGCTGCTGCTGAAAAATAAAATGTCATTATAGCGAGAGCGAGATGAGTGTCCTTGCCCTGGGTGTTCAGCTCTTTACACTGGTGGGTAGGACACCACCCTTGGACATCATCTCCACGCTCCACTGAGTGCACACAGGAGAGCGGGCATTGTTATCGATGCTTCATGGATGCGTCAAACGACACTGCAGTACCTAAGTTAAGGTGAGTCACAAGCTGCAGCATGGGGGGAGGGGGAGACAAATGCAGGGCCGGCTCTAGGCATGGGCAGCATGGGCAGCTGCCCAGGGGCCCGTGCTCAGCCCACCAACATGGGGCCTCGCAAAAGTATTTCCCTGTCTTAGGCCTCACACCTATGGTGCAGCACTGCAAGGCCCCGGGGAAGGGATGTCTCTCCCCTGGGCCTCGCAGGCATGTGTAGCGCTGCCTTGAATAGGGGAAGAGGCCCACTTCCACTGTGGCTGCTAAACCCCGGGGAGGGGCCCCTTCTCTGGCAGGTTTGGCCTGCGAATGAGGATCCAGACCACTTCCTACTCAAAGGCAAAATGTGATGCCGATTATCCCACATTTTGGCGCCTGGCAGTTTTAACCATTAAAAAAGACAAGCAACTCTCTTTCAGCTGCTGATGAGCTGTGAAAGAGATGCTTGTCAGTGGCAGAAAGGAAGGCGTTGCAGCACAGGAGGGCGGTCATGCTCCTTGTGGGGTCACGAGCACCTTCCGTTATTTAGATGAAAATAGCCTTGAACGAGTAAATTAAACCCATTTTTTCCTGCAGTTTTTATATAGAGCAAATTCAACCCAAAGGTATTGGAGTGCTTTACATGAGCACCAATTACATTTCTTAAGGACATATTCCTTATTTAGATAGGGAGAGATTATGTGATTTGCCCAGGATGTTGAGCCTGATTCCTCAGTTCCAAAGTCGGCAGCTCTGACCTCGAGCTCCATCTTCTCCCCTCCTCTACCCATGCTCAGGACCTGTCCAGGGAGTACACTCTTAATATCTATTTCATATATGAAGCCTGATTCAAAGTGCTGCCATATTGTCAAATCAGTGGATGAGGCACAGGGAAAGAATTATTTGCCCAGGATCAAACAGTTGGTTACATTAGTAGACTCAGGACTGCATTGCACTCCTACTTGGGGAAAGGCTATATATTTACCACTGTATTGAATTTACGTGACTATACCATGCGACTGGGCACCCTCTAGTGTCAAAGGTAATATTCAGCCATTTTTTTAAATCACACTGACTAGTAGTTTTTACATTGAATCCAAATACTCTCAATCTTGCCAGAAAAGGAACAGCAGCACAATAAGTTTAGAAAAGTGTTTGCCCAAGAGCACACAATTTGGCCAAATGGGAGACCGGGATTAAAAACTCTATCTCCTGGTTCCACATTTCCAACTAGTCCACCAGACCACAACTGGGGTGTCAGTGATTCTGTTGGCAAGATGAAGAAACTGCCCCTCTGAGGGAATCGTCACTTTGTTATGGGCTTCCCAGCTTTAAAACACAGCGTTTATTTCCATCATAAAGCTGCGATTAGATGTCAAATATCCATGGCTAAAGCGTACCCACTGGACCATATCCAGTGGCAGAAGGTACTTACTGGACAGTATGCATGGTAGATACTGATATTTACCACTGATGTTTCAAAGCTTAAGATTATTTCATTCCATTTAGGTACCAGAGTTCATTTTCTAAACTTGTTGCTCAAAATTTGCAATAGCGAACAGTCAAGGCTTACTCCAGGAGGTGGCAAAGGGATTAGAACTTAAATATAGTGTGAAGAGTAGTCAAGCTTGATGAACCCAATCTCCAGCTGAGTTATCTTTTAATATGGCCAGCTTTAAAAGGAGGGATTTAGAATAAATTCCCAAAATCCACTATGGGACTCACAGTTCTCCTGTTCCCCAAGACACAGCTTCTGATGCCTCTGCACCAGTGGCGGTGCGTCCATTGGGGCATTGGGGCGTTGCCCCACTAAGCCACATGGACCACCATCACCGTCACGCTAAAATGTAATTAAACTAAAAGTAAAACAAAAGTTATCTGGCAGCGCAGTCTCGCTACCGGGACAAGCCCGACTCAATCGGACGGGCCGGTGCCAAAGAGGGTGGGGGCGGGGCTGCGGCAGCTTGACTGATAGCGCATCAGTGCAGCAGCAGAGCGCATGTCTGTTTTTGGGCTGGTCATTTTTATGACCAGCCCGAACATGCGCATTACCTTCCCTTACAGTTGAGTTGCCACTGTCGAGGGACCCGAGGGTGCTGCTTCATACCGCAGCCCCTCTGGTCTCATAATGGGCGGGGAGTAACCCTGCTCGTAGCCAATCCTGGCGCTGCAGCGCAGTGGCGCTGCTAATGCAGCGCCAGGATTGGCTGAGAGTGCGCAGCCTGTATGTATGGGTGCCGCGCGTGGGTGGTGGCACTGCCGCACTTGTATGGCCAATCACTGTGGCTTATGTGAAGCCATGCAGTAGTGATTGGCCATCTCGCAGACGCAGCGCAGTCCGGCACGTCACACAGCGCTGCGGCCACAAGAGTCACGAGTCGCGCCACCACACACAGACCTCGTGCCTGGCTGTGACTGTCGGTCAGTGGCGGACGGTGACATTTGAAAGTGGTGAGGCATAAAATGATTGTCATACTGAACCGTAGCGAGAGAGCGTAGCGAGCGAGCCCGAACACCCTAAGGGGGGTCCGGGGGGGGTTCTCCCCCCGAGAAAATTTTGAAAAAAGAGTGGAAAAATGGTGCATTTTCAAGCAAATTTGAGAAAGCAGGAAGGTTAATAAAGCAAATGTGAAAGTGCAGTTATTACATTAATAAAGAGATGTCATATAACATAGGTAGCTGCTTATTCAGTATAACCATAGAGCTTCATAACAGACTTTGAGATATAATGCATTTCTGAGTACCTCACAGATGTTTTTTATTTAACAAACAACTAAACAGGTTGCAAACTAGCAGCATTCAACATAATGTTTACTTTTTGTATCTAAAATCAGCACATCTGTCTTTAAGAGCAGCAAACTTTTCAATAACTTGAACATTAAAGTCTGGGATTTTTTGAACTAGCTTGCTCTCTATAGAGAGCATTGCCAAAGCATTTAATCTTTCCTCAAGCATGGTGTTCCTCAGGAATGTCTTAATCCTCTTTAAGGTTGAAAAACATCGTTCTGACTCTGCTGTTGTCATAGGAGTGGTAATGACAATTTTTAGCAAAGCCACTGTCTCTGTAAGTGACTTTTCCATATTAAGTTTATGAATTAAAGCCAGCAAAGACCTGGCACCTTTGGCCTTCCGGTACACAGGCATTGAGTACAGTACAGTCAACTCAGTTTTCAGGTCCTCTTGGTTGAGCATAGGATAAGCTTCCACAGCCTCATTCAGAGCATGCTCAGGGAAGGATTCATCATATTTTGCAAAGTTTTCACTTTCCAATAATGCAGCACTCACCAAATGTTTTGTGAAAGCAAAACGTTCTTGTGCATGCACAATTACAATGTCACATATCTCCTTTGCATTTCGGACCATACTGGTGATGTTTTTCCTGTGGTTTGCAAAAGTAGAAGCCTCTGGCAGTTTGCTGTCTAAATTGTCAACCTCATCTCTCACTTTGCTTATGCTTTCGACAAACATAGTGGTATATCTTTTCACAGAGACAGTATCTATCTCTCGTGCTTGTAACTGATTGTATAAATTCTCGACAGCTAACATTATGTCATGAAATAAAAACAGAAAGAACTGAAACTCTCTGTCTTTTAGTGTTCTAGCAAAGCCACGGGCTTCACTGTGAGTTTTGAAATTAAAGGTTTCATTGGCTTCTATGGCTTCAAAACATTTCACAAGGTCCTCCCTATATTGATATATTAGTTTGATTGTACGTATGTTAAAGTTCCAACGAGTTGAGGATCCCCTTGGAACCCTTTTGTCCACAATCTCCTCAAGTGCTTCCGTTCTTTTTGGGGAACGTGAGAAGAATGCTGCCATGCCTCCTACATCTCGAAAGAAAATTCGTGTCTCGGAGATCTTTGATACTGCCTGTTGCATAATAAGATTAAGTTGGTGGGCGTAACAGTGCACATAATGAGCATTAGGGTACACATCTCTAATTCTTTTCTGTACTCCACCAAGGCTTCCACTCATTACGGACGCACCATCATAGCTTTGTGCGATAAGTTTTTTTTTTTAGGCAACTCTGGAAAAATGAAGCTCAGTTGACGCAGTATAGCTGCAGTAATGGTTTCTGCACTAGAGTCTCTTAAATGTGTGAAACCATAGAACCTCTCCACAACATTATTGTCATTGTCCAGGTACCGAAAGACTAATACGGACTGTGTTTGTGTGGCCACATCAGTGGTATCATCAGCCTGAATAGCCACAAAGTCTGTGTTTTGCATCTCTTGGACAATATGGCTTCTCATAATTTCTAGCATACACTCAAGCAGTTCATTTTGTATCGTTTTAGAGGTGCCCTTAAAGACTGTAGCACTTGCTAAATGTGCTTCCATTTCCTTGTCTATGCTTGCTATTAAATCCACAAGCCCTCTGAATATTCCAGGATTTGGGGAACCTTCTGATTCATCATGGCCTCGCAATGCCAGTTCGAAAGCACCACAGAAACGAATGCAATCAATTATTTTTGATAGTATGTGTCTATTCCTATCAACTGCTTCATTGTGTTTCTGTATTGTTTGGTGGTATGCATCGTTTATGTGCTGCTCAATCGGTGTGTCTCCCAACATTCCCAGTCTCGTCAGGTTTTCCATATGCTTTCTTGTGTGTGCATGCTTCTTTATTTTTTCAGACAAATGCTTCAAGTCTATCACTCCTTCTCTTGTCCAATGAAAGTCACCATTAAACAGCAAGCAGGGGAAGCAGAACAGTTTGTTTCTTGACGGGCACCCTGTAAGCCAATCAGCTTTTGTGTACCAGGTGTTTGAGAATGTACGTTTGTAAGATTTTCCTCTGTCCTGGGTAACTTGTTGTAGTTGTAGGTCAGGCCGATCAGGTCCTAATCTCTTTATATGTAGTTTCTGTTCTAGTGGCCGTGCATGGAATGACAGTGTAATTAGTTGTTCTACTGTATTCATCATGTCGATGCTGTCCTTACCAATATGAAAGAAACCTGTCAATAGTCAAAGTACAACGTATAAGATTTGGTGCAATAATATCAAATTTCAGTATAAATACATATCTTGTGCATTATCGCAATATATCTCCACAGCTCCCCTTTGGACAACATGACTGCTAAAAATACAGCCTTACTGCCTGCTGCCTGTGTGTGCCATAGTGGTTGCTGAAGGCACTGAAACAGACGCTGCGTGAGGGCCTTGAACAAGGCAAGGAATAGATAGTGCCTTTAATAACCGTTATTGCCCAAAGCACAGGGCTAAGGCTCAGTATTAGTAAATTCCATCCACTGAGGGTACAATGTTCAGAATGTGCACACCCCCCAACCACCATGTAGAGTGACCACCAGTACTGGTAACCACATACATAGCCCTAACTCCAATCTGAAAAAAAAATATCATCAGTTTCCTTACCTTTAACACTGGTGTTTGCTGGGTCGTAGCCGGGGTGAAAGAGCAGCAAAGGAGGTTGGGGCCTCTTGTTCTTCGCCCAAAAATTAGGTAATGCTTGTCAGCTTTACCAGGTGCTAAAAATAAAAATATAACAATTTATTTTTGAAAACGTTAGGGTAATCAAACAAAGACTGTGGGGAAAAACATAACGCTCCAATTTTTACCTTGCAGTTTGCATGCAGGTCTTAAGATGACAGTTAATAGCTCACTGTTGTATGTTAGGATTTTAACTTACAAACTGCAAGTAACAAAAGGATCTCTCTGACAAAAGCAGTGACTCACTGACCTATTTACATCATGTGCATTTTGTGATCTGCATCAGGTACATGTTCTTTGCAGCAGGCACATTAACCTTCTGCGCTACCTTTCATGAGTCAAAAGTTTAAACTTCCACTAGACAAAACTCTGATCTCTCTCTAGGAAAAACATTAACCATCAGCGTTATCATGACATTTTTATTGTCTCTCATCAGGAGGCCGCTTGCTAAAGCGCTTTGAGAAAAAGTTCCGAATAAGGGCCATCATAACTTAATGGAACGCTTGAGTGTGCTAGGATGACAAGCTGAGTGGACATTACTAAATGCCTCGAGTTACCCCAGGTTGTTTCCTGCCAATAACTTAAGTTGAGGAAGTGCTTGGGAGCTGAGTACTTCCCTGCGCTCACACAGCATGTTGTAACTTGCACAACGTGTTTTGTGAGTACTGGTGACAGGGCACAGAACAGAGCTGCATGTATTTCAAATGTTATAATTATGCTGAGCTCTTCCGTTAATTGGCCTATCTCATCTGGCTTTTAACTTTTTATGCTGCTCATCTGCTCATTACCGCAGCCATTTAATTCAATTAGCACCTTAATTACACAGGAACAGCAATGTCTTCTGATAGCCATTATTAAAGAGTCTTTACGTTTATGCTTTTATGCTTGATTCAGGAAATGTGTTATGAAAAGCAAGATGTTCCAGACTCCGCTGCTTTAAAGTGTTCTTTGCGATACCCCCGTTGTTCCTGGCACTTTTTTTTTATTTTTAAAAGGGCCAGTGCAGAAGGGGATATTTTTGTGACTTTGGATATTGCGCACCACTTTTTTTTCTTGTATAGCCCTACTCATTCCAATGCAGGGTGTCAGAGCGCTTTACATCAGAAGTGCATATTACATGTACAATATTTTATATAAGTTTGTAAATGAATGTACAGGATGTGTTGCATAAAACTGGGGGGGTTGCAAGGTGTAGAAGTCACATATCATCTTCCATAGCTCACTGTGCTATTATCCTCGCAATGCGCTCAAACGTACACATGATAGACCTGCTAAACATATATGTGAAGGCTTTAGATCTGAAGTCACTTCCTGTAAAGTCGTGGCTTGTGATGCCATGTGTGATGTCATGCGCCGTGATGTCGCGCGCCATGATGTCACTTGCATACTGCCTAACTAGGTTAGGCCCCCCACTTCTTTTTTTAGGACTTGTGCCCTGGCCCTCTGTATGACCGCATGCCATGCTACCTTCGGAACATTCTCAGAGAGCTTTTCTTTGAGACTCTCTCTGGTTAAATCATTTTTATCCTATCGCTGTAGAAGGTCTGCTTTTAATGTGAGTGGTAACTGTGCTACTGTAAAGCGCTCTGAAGCCTCTGGGCCATGCCCACCGCTATACAGAGTCGCAAAAATAAGTACATTTTAAACTTTAAGTGTTAAATCTTGAGCCCCTCTGCATGTGTGCATTTGGGAATGATTTCCCACGGGTGAACTGTGTAGGTTGTGTGTGCCCGTGCACGCCACTCTCATGCACATCCCGGCGCATGCGTCCTCTCTCTGTGACCCTGAGCAGTGTGCCCTGGCATGTCTGTTTCTGACATTCCTCTTCCAGAGGGTATTCAAGGAAGGTGAACAAGGAGTTTAGCTGCCTCCTTGGTGGAATTTAAGACAGTTTTCCTTTTCGAGATTTGTACGGGTTTGACTTGGGCAACTCCTCATACTTATGTCTTCATTATAGACTTCATGGACTGGTTGAGTGTAGAATCAACTTTGGCTTTGGGGCTGGTGTGTTAATCTCTGTGATGGCATAAATTGTAGATTTCAACAAATCACTGGGTGTGCTTGGAAATCTAACGTCCATTTATGCTTTAATGTTCCTCATTATTAATGACTGGATCATAGACGAGAGACATAGGGGTAATGACCCGATTACTTACTGCCAATCTTCAATAATTCATACTTATCCCACTCATCACGAGATGCCCGCCCACCTTTTACATCATGCTCTCCATCTGAGCTTGTCGTGTGAGGAGGATGCTGGGAGGGTAAGCCTACTTACAGCTCTCGTATTGGGTGGACAGGCGTTCTTTTTCAGCATTTCATGTGGTTCCCTTTCTCATGGAGGTGGGATCTCCTCATTAATAAGGAATGGAATGAGTATGAGGAGAACCAGATGTAATTAATATTGCCAGCAAGTAGTTGGGCCATTACTTTTGGTTTTAAAAATACCTTCAGTTCATCTTGGCTTGGAGGAAGGCCCACGTTTTATGTAGTCTTTGTGGAAGGTGCAGTGACCTACCTATCTAGGTCAGAATTTAACAAGAGGGAGTCACGCGACACTGCACACAGTTCACAGTATGCACGAAACAAGAGTCACACGTTACATGACAATACAACTACAGAGGCATAGCATCCGGAAAAAACAAATACTCTTAGGTAATGCAAAGTAAGGTAGAAAGAGTGAAATGCAAACACGTCCTGCATTGTTGCCATAGATTACATTAAATGTTTTACAGTCCTGGTTGAGAAACTGAACAATTGTTGCTTGGACTTCAGTATCTGGCACTGTAGTGACTCATTTCAGAGTCATGTAAAGCCCTGTTATAGGCAGACACATGGACGTCCTTTGATTGTGTGCTATACAAATGATAGGATCAGATTGTACCCCAGACATACCAACCGCAGGGGTGAATTTAAACAAAAATAAAGGAGCTCAAAGTTTTTCCTAAGAGCCCGCTGTCATTGCTGCTGTGTGCTGGGATTGCCAAATACCAAGGTTGACTACTTTTGATTCCACCTCATGCCTCTTTCTCCCACCCATCTACACTGCACTCCTAGTCTGTCTCACCCTTGGTGATTCTTTTTCAGTTTTCTCCCTTTTCACTTTTTTATGATCTTCTTCTTATTTTTCCTCTTCTCTGTGCCTTTTTCTCTCGGGATCAAAGTCTGATAATGAATAGTAAATCCCAGCCCCAAAAATAAGTGCATCCATCTGCGCACAAGGATCACTGCGTCTGCCTGCCTTTTATCGAGCACCTCTGCCTGCCCAGGAAGTGTTCTAATTTTCACCAGAAGCGTGCTGCGTGGAACGGACGGCTAAGCGTCTTAAAATGAAATATGGAAGCCAATAGCTCTTAAAAACAAAAACAAAAAAAACACAGAAAGCAACATCGGTGATATGCTGCCAGACATCATTAACAAGGTATGAGAAAGTCAGATGCTGCACGTGTATTGAAATGCTTTTGTGGCACAGCATTAAAAATTACATTAACTACACATGTATAAAATACATAGCCTATGATAATAACAGTATCTTGACTGGATTCACAGAAACCTGACACCTAAAATGATGACTGACATTTAAGTTGCCAGGGATGCATGAATCCTATTAAATGTTTTTTTTATTCGCTTCTTTTAGAAACGCCATCAAATTTTGAAGTGCTCCACAATTCCATTTAAAATTAAAATTTTGATTTTTGTGCCTTTTTTGTTTGTAAATTAAATAAAATATTTCATAATATTTCATAATTTGTACATTTTTGATGTTGACTTGCTTTTGTATTTGTGTGCATTGTTTTGAAGTTCAGATCTTACACATTCCCAGTGCTGTGATTCCACCAGTGTCCACAGAAGTGAAAAGGTTACGAATGGCTTCACTTGCTACTAGCTGCAATATTTATCCGTCTCAATTGAACACCGTGTATCCTGTTTTTGACTTTCCTTTTACAAATCATTATTAGATGTGCTAGACAACTTGTTTTAATTGAAGCAAACAAAGCCTACAAGCCCCACAAAGCACACTCCATCCATGATTGTGTTTTGTTGTCAGTGCTGGGATAAGTAGCAAGTGAAGCGACATGCTAGACTCTGTGACCCGCTGGCGCTGAATCAATCCCTTATGAACGCACGCGGCTCCGCTCCAGCCCTATGATTAATATTATCAAATATGTAGAAGCAATCAAGCAAACAGTGCCCTCTGCCCTGCCCAGCCACACAAAACTACAGCCAGATAACGGTAACGTGACGTCGTGCCCTGGGGGGTAACAATTATTTCTAGTACTATTTTTGAAAATATTGCGGTTGTTATAATAAGCTTGTTAGTAACATGCAACAAGCTTATTATAACAACCGCAATATTTTCAAAAATAGTACAAGAAATAATACAGAAGGTCCAAGGAAGAAAACAAAGTGCCAGCGAACGTAATGCAGACATTATGCGCCGGCCCGGGTCACAGAGGGGGCCCCCGCCCGACTCTTACTTTTGATTCCAATTTCCAAGCCAACGTCACAGTTGAATCACGAACAACAACGAACAGATTATTAGCCAAATAGTGGCAGGACGTCGACCACGAGCAGTGGACTCTGTAGACACACCGACAGCAGTGGTGGTGCGTCCATTGGGGGCGTTGGGGCGTTGCCCAACTAAGCCACATGGACCACCGTCACCGTCACGCTAAAATGTAATTAAACTAAAAGTAAAACAAAAGTTATCTGGCAGCGCAGTCTCGCTACCGGGACAAGCCCAACTCAATCGGACGGGCCGGCGCCGAAGAGGGTGGGGGCGGGGCTGCGGCAGCTTGAGTGATAGCGCAGCACTGCAGCAGCAGAGCGCATGTCCGTTTTTGGGCTGGTCATTTTTATGACCAGCCCGAACATGCGCATTACCTTCCCTTACAGTTGAGTTGCCACTGTCGAGGGACCCGAGGGTGCTGCTTCATACCGCAGCCCCTCTGGTCTCATAATGGGCGGGGAGTAACCCTGCTCGTAGCCAATCCTGGCGCTGCTAATGCAGCGCCAGGATTGGCTGAGAGTGCGCAGCCTGTATGTATGGGTGCCTCGCGTGGGTGGTGGCACTGCCGCACTTGTATGGCTAATCACTGTGGCTTATGTGAAGCCATTCAGTAGTGATTGGCCATCTCGCAGACGCTGCGCAGTCCGGCACGTCACACAGCGCTGCGGCCACACGAATCACGAGTCGCGCCACCACACACAGACCTCGTGCCTGGCTGTGACTGTCGGTGTGTCTACAGAGTCTACTGCTCGTGGTCGACGTCGTGCCACTATTTGGCTAATAATCTGTTCGTTGTTGTTCGTGATTCAACCGTGACGTTGGCTTGGAAATTGGAATCAAAAGTAAGAGTCGGGCGGGGGCCCCCTCTGTGACACGGGCCGGCGCATAATGTCTGCATTACGTTCGCTGGCACTTTGTTTTCTTCCTTGGACCTTCGGTATTATTTCTAGTACTATTTTTGAAAATATTGCGGTTGTTATAATAAGCTTGTTGCATGTTACTAACAAGCTTATTATAACAACCGCAATATTTTCAAAAATAGTACTAGAAATAATTGTTACCCCCCAGGGCACGAGGTCACGTTACCGTTATCTGGCTGTAGTTTTGTGTGGCTGGGCAGGGCAGAGGGCACTGTTTGCTTGATTGCTTCTACATATTTGATAATATTAATCATAGGGCTGGAGCGGAGCCGCGTGCGTTCATAAGGGATTGATTCAGCGCCAGCGGGTCACAGAGTCTAGCATGTCGCTTCACTTGCTACTTATCCCAGCACTGACAACAAAACACAATCATGGATGGAGTGTGCTTTGTGGGGCTTGTAGGCTTTGTTTGCTTCAATTAAAACAAGTTGTCTAGCACATCTAATAATGATTTGTAAAAGGAAAGTCAAAAACAGGATACACGGTGTTCACTTGAGACTGATAAATATTGCAGCTAGTAGCAAGTGAAGCCATTCGTAACCTTTTCACTTCTGTGGACACTGGTGGACACTGGTGGAATCACAGCACTGGGAATGTGTAAGATCTGAACTTCAAAACAATGCACACAAATACAAAAGCAAGTCAACATCAAAAATTTACAAATTATGAAATATTATGAAATATTTTATTTAATTTACAAAAAAAAAGGCACAAAAATCAAAATTTTAATTTTAAATGGAATTGTGGAGCACTTCAAAATTTGATGGCGTTTCTAAAAGAAGCGAATAAAAAAAACATTTAATAGGATTCATGCATCCCTGGCAACTTAAATGTCAGTCATCATTTTAGGTGTCAGGTTTCTGTGAATCCAGTCAAGATACTGTTATCATAGGCTATGTATTTTATACATGTGTAGTTAATGTAATTTGTAATGCTGTGCCACAAAAGCATTTCAATACACGTGCAGCGTCTGACTTTCTCGTACCTTGTTAACGATGTCTGGCAGCATATCACCGATGTTGCTTTCTGTGTTTTTTTTGTTTTTGTTTTTAAGAGCTATTGGCTTCCATATTTCATTTTAAGATGCTTAGCCGTCCGTTCCAGGCAGCACGCTTCTGGTGAAAATTAGAACATTTCCTGGGCAGGCAGAGGTGCTCGATAAAAGGCAGGCAGACGCAGTGATCCTTGTGCGCAGATGGATGCACTTATTTTTGGGGCTGGGATGTACTATTCATTATCAGACTTCGATCCCGAGAGAAAAAGTCAGAGAGAAGAGGAAAAATAAGAAGAAGATCATAAAAAAGTGAAAAGGGAGAAAACTGAAAAAGAATCACCATGGGTGAGACAGTCTAGGAGTGCAGTGTAGATGGGTGGGAGAAAGAGGCATGAGGCGGAATCAAAAGTAGTCAGCCTTGGTATTTGGCAATCCCAGCACTCAGCAGCAATGACAGCGGGCTCTTAGGAAAAACTTTGAGCTCCTTCATTTTTGTTTAAATTCACCCCTGCGGTTGGTATGTCTGGGGTACAATCTGATCCTATCATTTGTATAGTACACAATCAAAGGACGTCCATGTGTCTGCCTATAACAGGGCTTTACATGACTCTGAAATGAGTCACTACAGTGCCAGATACTGAAGTCCAAGCAACAATTGTTCGGTTTCTCAACCAGGACTGTAAAACATTTAATGTAATCTATGGCAACAATGCAGGACGTGTTTGCATTTCACTCTTTCTACCTTACTTTGCATTACCTAAGAGTATTTGTTTTTTCCGGATGCTATGCCTCTGTAGTTGTATTGTCATGTAACGTGTGACTCTTGTTTCGTGCATACTGTGAACTGTGTGCAGTGTCGCGTGACTCCCTCTTGTTAAATTCTGACCTAGATAGGTAGGTCACTGCACCTTCCACAAAGACTACATAAAACGTGGGCCTTCCTCCAAGCCAAGATGAACTGAAGGTATTTTTAAAACCAAAAGTAATGGCCCAACTACTTGCTGGCAATATTAATTACATCTGGTTCTCCTCATACTCATTCCATTCCTTATTAATGAGGAGATCCCACCTCCATGAGAAAGGGAACCACATGAAATGCTGAAAAAGAACGCCTGCCCACCCAATACGAGAGCTGTAAGTAGGCTTACCCTCCCAGCATCCTCCTCACACGACAAGCTGAGATGGAGAGCATGATGTAAAAGGTGGGCGGGCATCTCGTGATGAGATGGGATAAGTATGAATTATTGAAGATTGGCAGTAAGTAATCGGGTCATTACCCCTATGTCTCTCGTCTATGATCCAGTCATTAATAATGAGGAACATTAAAGCATAAATGGACGTTAGATTTCCAAGCACACCCAGTGATTTGTTGAAATCTACAATTTATGCCATCACAGAGATTAACACACCAGCCCCAAAGCCAAAGTTGATTCTACACTCAACCAGTCCATGAAGTCTATAATGAAGACATAAGTATGAGGAGTTGCCCAAGTCAAACCCGTACAAATCTCGAAAAGGAAAACTGTCTTAAATTCCACCAAGGAGGCAGCTAAACTCCTTGTTCACCTTCCTTGAATACCCTCTGGAAGAGGAATGTCAGAAACAGACATGCCAGGGCACACTGCTCAGGGTCACAGAGAGAGGATGCATGCGCCGGGATGTGCATGAGAGTGGCGTGCACGGGCACACACAACCTACACAGTTCACCCGCGGGGAATCATTCCCAAATGCACACGTGCAGAGGGGCTCAAGATTTAACACTTAAAGTTTAAAATGTACTTATTTTTGCGACTCTGTATAGCGGTGGGCATGGCCCAGAGGCTTCAGAGCGCTTTACAGTAGCACAGTTACCACTCACATTAAAAGCAGACCTTCTACAGCGATAGGATAAAAATGATTTAACCAGAGAGTCTCAAAGAAAAGCGCTCTGAGAATGTTCCGAAGGTAGCATGACATGCGGTCATACAGAGGGCCAGGGCACAAGTCCTAAAAAAAGAAGTGGGGGGCCTAACCTAGTTAGGCAGTATGCAAGTGACATCATGGCGCGCGACATCACGGCGCATGACATCACACATGGCATCACAAGCCACGACTTTACAGGAAGTGACATCAGATCTAAAGCCTTCACATATATGTTTAGCAGGTCTATCATGTGTACGTTTGAGCGCATTGCGAGGATAATAGCACAGTGAGCTATGGAAGATGATATGTGACTTCTACACCTTGCAACCCCCCAGTTTTATGCAACACATCCTGTACATTCATTTACAAACTTATATAAAATATTGTACATGTAATATGCACTTCTGATGTAAAGCGCTCTGACACCCTGCATTGGAATGAGTAGGGCTATACAAGAAACAAAAGTGGTGCGCAATATCCAAAGTCACAAAAATATCCCCTTCTGCACTGGCCCTTTTAAAAATAAAAAAAAAGTGCCAGGAACAACGGGGGTACCGCAAAGAACACTTTAAAGCAGCGGAGTCTGGAACATCTTGCTTTTCATAACACATTTCCTGAATCAAGCATAAAAGCATAAACGTAAAGACTCTTTAATAATGGCTATCAGAAGACATTGCTGTTCCTGTGTAATTAAGGTGCTAATTGAATTAAATGGCTGCGTTAATGAGCAGATGAGCAGCATAAAAGTTAAAAGCCAGATGAGATAGGCCAATTAACGGAAGAGCTCAGCATAATTATAACATTTGAAATACATGCAGCTCTGTTCCGTGCCCTGTCACCAGTACTCACAAAACACGTTGTGCAAGTTACAACCTGCTGTGTGAGCACAGGGAAGTACTCAGCACCCAAGCACTTCCTCAACTTAAGTTATTGGCAGGAAACAACCTGGGGTAACTCGAGGCATTAAGTAATGTCCACTCAGCTTGTCATCCTAGCACACTCAAGCGTTCCATTAAGTTATGATGGCCCTTATTCGGAACTTTTTCTCAAAGCGCTTTAGCAAGCGGCCTCCTGACGAGAGACAATAAAAATGTCATGTTAACGCTGATGGTTAATGTTTTTCCTAGAGAGAGATCAGAGTTTTGTCTAGTGGAAGTTTAAACTTTTGACTCATGAAAGGTAGCGCAGAAGGTTAATGTGCCTGCTGCAAAGAACATGTACCTGATGCAGATCACAAAATGCACATGATGTAAATAGGTCAGTGAGTCACTGCTTTTGTCAGAGAGATCCTTTTGTTACTTGCAGTTTGTAAGTTAAAATCCTAACATACAACAGTGAGCTATTAACTGTCATCTAAGAGCTGCATGCAAACTGCAAGGTAAAAATTGGAGCGTTATGTTTTTCCCCACAGTCTTTGTTTGATTACCCTAACGTTTTCAAAAATAATTTGTTATATTTTTATTTTCAGCACCTGGTAAAGCTGACAAGCATTACCTAATTTTTGGGTGAAGAACAAGAGGCCCCAACCTCCTTTGCTGCTCTTTCACCCCGGCTATGACCCAGCAAACACCAGTGTTAAAGGTAAGGAAACTGATGATATTTTTTTTTAGATTGGAGTTAGGGCTATGTATGTGGTCACCAGTACTGGTGGTCACTCTACATGGTGGTTGGGGTGGGTGCACATTCTGAACATTGTACCCTCAGTGGATGGAATTTACTAATACTGAACCTTAGCCCTGTGCTTTGGGCAATAACGGTTGTTAAAGGCACTATCTATTCCTTGCCTTGTTCAAGGCCCTCACGCAGTGTCTGTTTCAGTGCCTTCAGCAACCACTATGGCACACAGAGGCAGCAGGCAGTAAGGCTGTATTTTTAGCAGTCATGTTGTCCAAAGGGGAGCTGTTGGAGATATATTGCGATAATGCACAAGATATGTATTTATACTGAAATTTGATATTATTGCACCAAATCTTATACGTTGTACTTTGACTATTGACAGGTTTCTTTCATATTGGTAAGGACAGCATCGACATGATGAATACAGTAGAACAACTAATTACACTGTCATTCCATGCACGGCCACTAGAACAGAAACTACATATAAAGAGATTAGGACCTGATCGGCCTGACCTACAACTACAACAAGTTACCCAGGACAGAGGAAAATCTTACAAACGTACATTCTCAAACACCTGGTACACAAAAGCTGATTGGCTTACAGGGTGCCCATCAAGAAACAAACTGTTCTGCTTCCCCTGCTTGCTGTTTAATGGTGACTTTCCTTGGACAAGAGAAGGAGTGATAGACTTGAAGCATTTGTCTGAAAAAATAAAGAAGCATGCACACACAAGAAAGCATATGGAAAACCTGACGAGACTGGGAATGTTGGGAGACACACCGATTGAGCAGCACATAAACGATGCATACTGCCAAACAATACAGAAACACAATGAAGCAGTTGATAGGAATAGACACATACTATCAAAAATAATTGATTGCATTCGTTTCTGTGGTGCTTTCGAACTGGCATTGCGAGGCCATGATGAATCGGAAGGTTCCCCAAATCCTGGAATATTCAGAGGGCTTGTGGATTTAATAGCAAGCATAGACAAGGAAATGGAAGCACATTTAGCAAGTGCTACAGTCTTTAAGGGCACCTCTAAAACGATACAAAATGAACTGCTTGAGTGTATGCTAGATATTATGAGAAGCCATATTGTCCAAGAGTTGCAAAACACAGACTTTGTGGCTATTCAGGCTGATGACACCACTGATGTGGCCACACAAACACAGTCCGTATTAGTCTTTCGGTACCTGGACAATGACAATAATGTTGTGGAGAGGTTCTATGGTTTCACACATTTAAGAGACTCTAGTGCAGAAACCATTACTGCACCTATACTGCGTCAACTGAGCTTAATTTTTCCAGAGGTGCCTCAAAAAAAAAAAAACTTATCGCACAAAGCTACGATGGTGCGTCCGTAATGAGTGGAAGCCTTGGTGGAGTACAGAAAAGAATTAGAGATGTGTATCCTAATGCTCATTATGTGCACTGTTACGCCCACCAACTTAATCTTATTATGCAACAGGCAGTATCAAAGATCTCCGAGACACGAATTTTCTTTCGGGATCTAGGAGGCATGGCAGCATTCTTCTCACGTTCCCCAAAAAGAACGGAAGCACTTCAGGAGATTGTGGACAAAAGGGTTCCAAGGGGATCCTCAACTCGTTGGAACTTTAACATACGTACAGTCAAACTAATATATCAATATAGGGAGGACCTTGTGAAATGTTTTGAAGCCATAGAAGCCAATTAAACCTTTGATTTCAAAACTCACAGTGAAGCCCGTGGCTTTGCTAGAACACTAAAAGACAGAGAGTTTCAGTTCTTTCTGTTTTTATTTCATGACATAATGTTAGCTGTCGAGAATTTATACAATCAGTTACAAGCACGAGAGATAGATACTGTCTCTGTGAAAAGATATACCACTATGTTTGTCGAAAGCATAAGCAAAGTGAGAGATGAGGTTGACAATTTAGACAGCAAACTGCCAGAGGCTTCTACTTTTGCAAACCACAGGAAAAACATCACCAGTCTGGTCCGAAATGCAAAGGAGATATGTGACATTGTAATTGTGCATGCACAAGAACGTTTTGCTTTCACAAAACATTTGGTGAGTGCCGCATTATTGGAAAGTGAAAACTTTGCAAAATATGATGAATCCTTCCCTGAGCATGCTCTGAATGAGGCTGTGGAAGCTTATCCTATGCTCAACCAAGAGGACCTGAAAACTGAGTTGACTGTACTGTACTCAATGCCTGTGTACCGGAAGGCCAAAGGTGCCAGGTCTTTGCTGGCTTTAATTCATAAACTTAATATGGAAAAGTCACTTACAGAGACAGTGGCTTTACTAAAAATTGTCATTACCACTCCTATGACAACAGCAGAGTTAGAACGATGTTTTTCAACCTTAAAGAGGATTAAGACATTCCTGAGGAACACCATGCTTGAGGAAAGACTAAATGCTTTGGCAATGCTCTCTATAGAGAGCAAGCTAGTTCAAAAAAGCCCAGACTTTAACGTTCAAGTTATTGAAAAGTTTGCTGCTCTTAAAGACAGACGTGCTGATTTTAGATACAAAAAGTAAACAATATGTTGAATGCTGCTAGTTTGCAACCTGTTTAGTTGTTTATTGAATAAAAAACATCTGTGAGGTACTCAGAAATGCATTATATCTCAAAGTCTGTTATGAAGCTCTATGGTTATACTGAATAAGCAGCTCCCTATGTTATATGACATCTCTTTATTAATGTAATAACTGCACTTTCACAATTGCTTTATTAACCTTCCTGCTTTCTCAAATTTGCTTGAAAATGCACCATTTTTCCACTCTTTTTTCAAAATTTTCTCGGGGGGAGAACTGCCCCGAACCCCCCTTAGGGTGTTCGGGCTCGCTCGCTATGCTCGCTCGCTACGGTGCAGTATGACAATCATTTTACGCCCCACCACTTTCAAATGTCACCATCCGCCACTGCTCTGCACCCCCAATGTGTCTCCACACGTGCAGTGTGCCTTCAAAGGCACAAATTGTCCTGTGAAGTGATAAAGGAATATTGGGCACCCTACTTGGCCCTGCCAGCGATGTCTGGAGACCAAGGCTGCAGGCCTAGGGAAGGGGACTCTCCTCTTCTGGGCCTTGCAGCACCAGACCACAGATGTGATGCCCAGGGCAATAGGCCACATCCAATGGGCCTTGCAGCACTAGACCACAGCTGTGAGGCCAAGGAGATGGGATCAACCTCCCCTGCGCCCCGCTGCTCTGGATCATAGTGGAGTAGTTCAGACGAGGGAACCCCTTTCCCCGGGCTTGCTGTGCTACACTATTGCTGCAAGGCACATGGAAGAGGGCTTCCCTATTGTGGGTCTCCTCCCCTTGGTCTTGCATCACTAGACTGTGGTTGCGAGGCCTAAGGGATTGGAGGCCCCTACCCTACACCTCATAGCCATGGTGGAGCAATGAAAGACCTTGCGGAGGGCCCCTCTTCCCTGGGCCTTGCAGCCATGGCTCAGTGCTGTCAGACCCATGGGTAGGGGGCTCCCTCTCCTAATTCTCTTAATGCTACACCATGACTGATAGGCCCAGGAGAGGGGGGTGCTTCGTGTGGGACCCCACCCGTGGGCCTAACTGTATTTGTCTCACAACACTTTACCCAGGCCCTGTGCATGGGTCTATGTCAGGGGCATAGCAATCGGTCGTGCAGCAGGTGCAGTGGCACCAGGCTCAGGGTTAGAAAGAGTCCAAATCTTCCCAAATTATTGCTTTACTGTACTGGGCAGCCAGTGGACGAGGGTGAGGGGATACTTTTACTTTGCACCATGGCACCATTGCTGTGGTTCTTCCCTCTCTTTTATGTGCTTCACAGCCATGTTCCAGAGCTGTGAGGCCTGGAAGAGGCCCTCCCTTCCCTGGCCTTCACAGCCATGGCTTTACACTCAGGGGAGGAGGCACCCACCCATGAGCTTAGCAGCAGTGGACCCCATGGTTGTGAGGCTCATGGGTCCTCTATCAGCGGGTGTAGCTAACAATAGTGCAGCAGGTGCAGTTGCACCAGGGCTCAAGGATGTTAGGGACCTAATGCACCCAAATTATGGCTGTGTTTTACTGTGGCATCATTTTCTTGCATCAGGGCTGATGGTTACATTACTACTATGCCACTGGTTCCTTCTCCCATGCACCGTACAGCCACGATCCAGAGCTGCGGAGTTCAGACAAGGCCCATCCTCCCCTAGGCCTCACAACCATAGTCCAGTGCTGGGAGGCCCAAGTGAGGGAGTCTGCTGCCCTGAGCTTTGCAGCACAGTTCCTGGATTCCATGCCAAGGGCAAGAGGCACCCTCTGAAGGGCGTCCCTAGTAATAGTGTAGGAAGTGCAATGGGACCATAGTCTAGAGGAATTATGGGCCCAATGCACACAACTTATGGCTATATTTTACTTTCCAGTCAGTGACCAGAGGGTAGTGGGAAAGAATAATTTACCTTGCTTGCACGATGGTGCATGGCAGCATTGCTACACCACTGTTTTCGCTCTCTTGCGCCACGCAGCATGATCCAGTTCTGCAAGGCCCAAAAGAGTCCTCCTCTTGCCTGGACCTCACAGCCATGGTCCAGTGCTCTGAGGCCTACCAAAGTAGAGTGGCAGGGTGCAGGGTTGTTCTTCATTTTAGGTGTTTGTCCTGGATCCTACTGCAAGCTCCTGCTGGATGCCACATTTCTAACTTTTTTTGCTTGCCACGGGATTGACATAGGCAAGCAGGATAATCAATATGTGGTGCAAAACAAATAGATTAGGGCAGCACATCCCAGTGTTATGCCACAGCACTGACTCTGGGAACAACCACTATGCAGAGGTGGCCAGCATTTGCTAACATGACAACTGGGAGGCAGGACTTGTACCGAAGGACTAATATAAAGAATTCCCATGTATAGAACTTAAAAATATGTATACTTGTTTTATTAGTTTTAATATTTATGTATTATTGTTTTACTGTTATGCGCACCAAGAAAATTGCTTCTTGCAAAGCCGCTCAACGATAGTCAATTGATGGGACTTCCTGTGATATCATTTCCTGTGATTTCACACTGTATGCAAATTAGAAGGGCCCCACACATTCCCTTTCTGCCCAGGGCCTCAAAAGTCCTAGGACCGGCCCTGGACAAATGCACTCGTTTTCATTCAATGCAGAGCAGCAGCGAAGGTTTCTGTGCTGCATTATACAGGTGGGAAAAACAGCCAGGAGTCATATCTACTAAGAATGGCCTGTTGCCGCTGTTCCCTTCACCGGTGCTCTAGTTAGGCTGCCTTGCACTACCAGCGTCTCATAATGGTGCAAAGGTGAGTGTGTGCTGTCTATCATAGGGATTGCACTGGAAGAATACACTTCCAGCTGAAATTCTTGTTCCTAGATAAACGCAGAATTTGGTGTATACTGTGTGCTTTGTATACATGCAATGCGTGGGTATCTTATGAGAAATGAACACATTTTCCCTTGTGACTGTCTGCTCTGAGGAGCCGTTATTTTTTTATGCAAAACCCGGTCTGGCAATCTTAGATAGGGCTTGCGTCAAAGCCTGAGAGTGGTTGTTCTGATCTGTCCAATAATGCCCCAGTAATGTAACTCTGACACAAAGCAGCACAAAGTACTTTTTTTAGTGAGAAAAGGGCATCTTTCCAGAGTTAAAACACTACTTGCACCAAAAAATAAATACTAATGTCTTGTTTTGCTTAACTTGGTGATGGTGCAAAGCTGTAGTATATCTTGGCCATAGTGTCATAAAATAGACTTGAGTAATGTTGACATACTAGTGAAGTTATAAGTAATACTAACATATGTGGCCCCTTGGTAATTTATTATATACATATACAAAGCAGTATGGCTAGAACACACCTTTAGATACAATATGCAAATACTTGAACAGTTTGCAGGCGCTGGGCATTCTTTTAAAGTCTCTCTGTTTTAGAGAAAAGTACATTAGGCAGTTCACTAAAAGGCAACTATTGTTTGCCAACATTTAGGTGAACCCCCATGTTCGATACCACTGGGAATTTAAGGCAGGCAATTCAGTAATTTGGAAACTACACAAATATATTCTGTGTTAATTTGTGACTACTTTTTACACTCACGAAGCTATTTTGATGAAATTGAAAAAAAATCAAACTATGAACGCATTTCTTCCATATACCTTATAAAATAATCGGAATATATATTTATTTACAGTGTGAACATTGCTGCAGTTTTGCAGTTTTCAACGTGTTGTTCCTAATTGCTCCAGCAGGGTGTGTATGGGATCACAATTGATTTCAAAACTAGTCTGTAGGACTTATGTACTGGCACAACAAAAGAGAAAGAGGCAGACAAATACTTACAGAATGGTCCTTTGGGGTTATTCAGAGTTTGGCGCACATCTACATTTTAGTATTCTGAAGAATGCCAGGACTACTCCAGGAAGTCTCAGAGTTCTGGCATACTCAAGTATGCAACATTTACTCATGCAGATTTTTCAATAGGAGTCAATTTCTGTATTTGCAAATACATAACAAATGTGCTTTTATACAATTAGCCTTATTTCCTTCATAGCGAAAATGTTTTTCTCCATAGAAAAACGCTTATTGCTCACCGCACCATTAAACCCACTGTCACCCTGGAATCTAACTGAGATCGGCCTTGAATTGGATCACTTCTCGCGTGTTTTCAAGGTTGGACACTACCCGAGATAGTTATGTGAATACCAACAATAGGTCTCTGTTCAACTCCTTCTAGTTGTGGCATCATCAGCTGGCAATTCCCCAGAGAAGTGTGTAAGGTCCAACATTACCAAACAACATTTAAGTCAAGAGCACCACATAATAAAACAGTGAAACCAATATAGAAGAATAAAGAAAATGTAACAAGCAAAAAGACACCCAGATTATTAAAATCGAGTAAGAGGATCAGGAGTGTGTAGTGCGTGAGGCTCGGACACATGGTTAAGTAAAGGAGAACTTGTTACTGCTCGTAGTCATGCAAATGTATGTGGTAAGAGAGAATGAATACAGATGCTCCTTGCAGTATTTACATACAGTAACTTATCAATCAATGCTCGTATGGTGGGTGTGCTGCCTTTTATTTTCAGTTTGAAATCTTAAAACAAAGCGTCAGGATAGCTTTGCCATCTATCATTTAGGTTTAGGTGTGTTTCAAGCTGTGGTTGTTTGGAGTGGCATATTGTGTAGAATGTTGGAATGTTTAAGTGGTTGATTGGAGTTGTTTTATGAACAGATTAATGATAACCTAGTGGACTGAAGCTTGAATAGCCTTGATTCTACAGCCCTCAAGACGACCAGATAGTTTTGTAATTTCTATACGTGGGGGAGGAGTTATAGAGATGATCTTCCAGGGTTTGCTGCCTGAACTGAGAATCAATGAACTCCCAGTCTAATATTTGTTAAAGTGTGGCACTTTAATTTGTGAAAAGGTGTTGGAGTGGATGTTTCTACTTGGGAGAATCCTTGGTCTGTTTCCTTGTAGTACTCAGTGCGCTGTGCATAATATGCTAAAAGTGAGCCATCATAAAATTAGAAATCAGTGTAGAGTTGAAAGGGTGAGCATAATGTAATTGTAGGGTTTGAGATGTAGGTGCAGCCTGGCGGCTGAGATCAGGACCCAATGGAATTTGTTTAATAGACATTTCGGATGTCCTAGGTTTAGCCTGTGTGCATAATCCACATAGTCGAGTACAAGAACAAGCCTGGACTCTATAGAGTTGAACCTAGGCGAGGCAAAGGCCATCTGTGGGTTCTGGGATATTCTTCGAAGATTTCACGACATAATATATTTAGGGTTTCACAGTGAGGTCCAATCTATGATGTTTCCTAGACTGCCCATTCAGGGGCCAGCAGATCTAGGACAGGCGCCACCCTCAATACGCAGGCGGTCAGTATTTACATATGAGGGTTGATGTTTCATCCAGGCTGAGCTTTAAATGGTTAGCAGCCATCCAGTGTCTGGTAGAAATGAAGAGTGTTGCAAGCCTCCAGGATGTAGAGTGTGTCCTCTGCTGATTTGTAACAAACAAGAATGGTTGAAACTTCCAACTTAGAGGTGTAATGTAGATGTTGAAAAGGAGTGAGATAGTTGAGCCTTGAGGAACGCCAGGATTTAGGTTATTTGGGTCAGAGGTGTATGTTGATTGGTTATGGTGTGCCAAGGATGGGACTATTCAACCAAGGATTTGTCCGTGAATATTTCATTCTGGAGTCTGGCTGGAAACGTTGGGGGCTGCACAGTGTTGAGTACACGTGCAGCAGATTGAAGGCAACCGTTCCATTAGAATCAGTTTATGTTCTGAGTTTATCCATGGGTGCGACTAGGATGTAATCAGCCCTTTACAAGGATGGAAGCTGGCCTGTGCGTCAGAGGAAAGGTGTGTTATTTTTAATAAATTCCAACATTCGAGTACAGACTGCTTTTTCTGTCAGTTTGGCCAGGTCACATCCATTCATTTGTTCATGATCTTTGCATTTTTTTTTTTTTTTAAATCAAGCCCTCGCCTCCTTTAAAATGGGTTTCGTGATTGGATATTTAAGAACTCCTAAATATTTAGTTCTTTGAAGGGTTTTTTCGATTCCCTATGTTTACAGATCTGATTGAATGTGTTGATTGTATCGTGTTGTATTTGGATGAGAAAAGTGTCTAATTCTTTGGGCAATCGCATGAGGTGACAGGCCAACGCTCCATGATATATTTGTAAAGGAATGGTTTCGTCTGACAAAGCTTTCAGGTTCTTGAATTCTGAAATAATTCTGAAAACCTTCCTTTCGGGATCTGATGCAAAGGTAATGAGTGAGAGAGCTCATATTTCTTTTTAGATTTCTTGATTGTTGATCTGTATCTGTGTAGTTGGTAGGTGTAGCAAAATCTGCTGTCATGAAAGCCCTGTTGGTGGCTTTACTTAATAAAAACGCAGTGGTGAATTATTCGAATAACTGCGTGTTAGTCAGGATTTGATGTTTTTTCTCGTGGTATGATTGTGTTTAATGCCTTTGACAGACAATCAGTTTTTAGGTCGAAGCCTACCAGACAGCTGCGCTGTCTAGTTTGCATAAGACAACTTGGGGATTTTCAGAAAGTTGACTTAGGAATGCATTCCGCCTGTTCATTGCTGTTGGCTTTGTGGTTTGTAACTCACATTTTCTGACTTTCTATTTGCTGGCTTTATTTGCTTTCGGCTCTCCAGGTTCAGTTTGTCCCACCCGTTGCTTAAAGCGAGTTTAATGTATTCTTCCAGGAACTCCCTTTCTGTAAACAGGTCTTTAAATCATGTTCTTATTTTGTCACATTTGCTGTGCATTCAAAGACCAAGGTCAATTGTCAGGTGCTGTCTTCGGAGGGGAACTGGATACTGGGGGTAGGAAAGATTCTTTAGCTAGCACAGGACAACATTTAAAAAAACTGTTTATTTCAGAATATATCAGAATTAGGAACACAAATGAATTTGGTATTTGAAAGCGTGTTGGAAACAAATACTTTAATATGATCAAAACAAATCATTACACTAGATGATGTAATTTCCACACATTTTCGTTTGTGCACTGAATAGTTTTATTGGTAAAACTATGTCAATTTCAATTGAAAATGTGTTGTCTGTAATGTCAGTGCGCTACCATACCATGCATACTCCGCTTTACGCCACTCCACTCTACACCACTCCACACCACTGCACACTACTCTGCACCACTCCACTTTACACCACTCCATGTCACTGCACTATGCACCACTCCACTCTATTCCACTGCACTCTATGCCACTTCATGCTACGCCTCTCTACTCCACCCTGTACCACTCTACTCTATGCCAATGCACTCTTCGTCACTCTTTTCTATACCACTGCACTCTTTGCCACTGCACTCTACACCACTCCAGTCTAGGCCACACCAATCTACTCTACACAATTCCTCTCTATGCCACTCTGCAACACTACACTCTATGCCAATTCACTTTACTCTGTAATACTCAACTCTATGCCCCTGCACTCTACGCCAATCCACTGTACCCCACTCTAATCTACTCTGCAACACTGCACTATATTCCACTACACGCTGCACCACATTACTCTATGCAATTGCACTCTGTGCCACTCTATGCATCTGCGCTCTACCCTACACCACTCTACTCTACACCACTTAACTCTACTCTGAAACAATCTGCTTTAGGCCACTGAACTCTACACCACTCTATTCCACTCAGTACCACTCCACTCTATGCCACTGCACTGTATGCCACTCTACTCTTAACCAATGCACTCTATGCCAATGCACTCTACGCCACTGCACTCTGCCACTGCACTCTACTCTGCATCATTGTACTCTACGCCACTGCTCAATATGCCACTCTACTACACTCTAACCACTACACTCTGAAACTCTACTCTGCAACACTTCACTCTCCACCACCGAACTCTACACCACTCTTCTCTGCAACACTGTACTCGCCACCAATGAACTCTACGCCACTCTACTCTACACTACTCCACTCTGTGCTACTCCACTCTAAGCCACTGCACTCTATTCCACTGCACTCTACGGCACTATACTCTACTATGCACCACTCTATGCTACTCTACTCTGCATCACTTTACACCACTGCACTCCATGCCAATCGACTCTACTATGCACTCTATGCCACCACACTTTATGCCACTCGACTCTACGCTGTGTCACTGCCCTATGCATCACTCAACTCTACGCCACTCCACTCTGCACCACTCTACGGCCCCCAACTCTGTGTCACTCTACTCTGTGCCGTTTTACTCTGTGCCACTCTACTCTATGCCACTCCATTCTGCACCATTCCACTCTTCCCTACACCACTGCACTCTATTATGCACCACTCTAATCTACGCCACTGCATTCTATGAGACTGCATTGAATGCTTCTGAATTTAATGCCACTGCACTCAATGCCACTGCACTCTATGCTACTGTACTTTGTAACACTCTACTCCGATGCACTCTACACCAGTCCACCACACTCAGTCACCCTAGTGCATGCCACTCTACGCCACTTCACACTATGCCATTCCAATACACAGCACTCTCTGCTACTCCACTCTACTCCACTCTTCGCCATTCCACTCTATGACACTCCACGTGACTCTCCTCTATGACACTAACTTTCTGCCATGCTGAACAGCAGCCATGCTGGTGCACAACATAGCTAAAACACATTGCCAAAGAAATAGCTCTTGCAGAGGCATGACCTATTGTCTTTGCCAATGCTTGCTTGAATGGCTGATGCCAGGTTGCTGAATGCAGTTGGTCATGATAGCTTCAAACCTTTCCAAACACAATCTTATATTCTGAAAGAAAATAGGTGTTTAGTGCTAAGGCATTTCAGTACTGTGATGTTGAAAGTAATGACAAAATAGTCATTTCGGGTTAGGGGGAAAGGTTTAAAAGCTGTTATGTTATTTGTGCTGCCGTAAATCCTGTCAGTGGTAAAAATGTAAATCCATATTTGTAAAGCGCAAACTACTCACCCTTACGGGTCTCAAGGCGCTGGGGGCCGTCATGGAAATTAAGTGAGCTATTGCCCAGAGTCACATGGTGCTGAGCTGAGCTGCCACCGGAGCCGGGGATCGAACTGTGAGCCCTGTGCTCCGAAGTCAGCTGCCCTGGCCGCTGCACCACACCTCTCCAGTGGTGTGTTCTGCAGGCTGCATTGGATCAATAAGCTGGTCCTGTTGTAATGCTCAGACTCATGAGGTTAACCCTTTTGATGATGGTAGGGTTGTTCTTTGAGCCATGGTTTCAAGTCACCAAAAATTACAAGATTAGAGTGAGAGAAAGTTTGGCAACAGAGTTCCAAACATTTTTTATGAAAGAGGTTCTCTGAGGTGAAGAATTGTAAATTAGTAGAAAGGAGATTGTGTCATCAGCGGAAGCGTTATGTTAGACTAGGAGAACTTCACATTATCTTATAGTAGTATCTAATCATATTTAGATCACACAACTTTGCTGATACAGTACCATAACCGATGAAGTGTAAACCTGGCTCAGCCAAATATTTAAGACTTATAGCTCTAGGAGAGTAGAGGTCCTCTCTCCACACTGGAGACAAAGCACAAGCGGTAACGAGAGAATGCAATTGTGTTGCTAAACCTCTTCACCTGTCGATGTCAACTATCATTATATAGTAATGTCTTTTAATGACACTTTAATGAGTTAATCTCTCCTAATGTATACAGTGGAATAATCATTACATGCTGTCACGCTTGTCGAAAAGTATTACTGCGTTCTACAGCATTGAACAACTTAAAAACCCAATTAAAACTTATATGAAATAAATAACAAGGCATGGTATATTGCACTTATATCCATGTGCCCTTGTGTGACATATCCAAGCTATCATTCTGTATAACCACCTGATACAGTGAAAGTGTTGAATGAAAGGTATGTCTGAGAATCGGTGTTCCCAACATTTTATGCAGTTACTGCGTATTATTAATTGTTTCTTACGGGTTTCTAACTTTATATTATTTCAAGCTCTTAAGCATTCCCTACAAAATTAACACTTCTTTAATGTACCAACATGCCAAAAACTACTATTGATCGAGCCTCATCATGAATTAGTCAACAAAGATGATCATCAATGTTTTTGCTTCCCCACATATGGAACAAAAATCATGTCATTTGTAATAGTCTCCCCTGCTTTATTTTCATGACCAAGCAATCTATAGAAAACGCAAATCTCAAAATAAGTACACTCTTGTCAATGACCCAGTTTTTTCTATACAAATCTTTATCACTGTGCTCATAAGGCATGCACTTAAACACATAAAGAAACCACACACTGCACAGTTACACAGATTTGCAGTCCTGTGAGGCAATATCTCACCGACGGACTAGTACAAACTTCTGACACAACTGGTGCGTGAAAAATGCAGTTTTGGTACTTGTTGATTGCTACAAATAGCTTATTGGTACAGGTCTATAGAAGCAAATGTTTTTGCAAAACTGCCCCAGTGCTTGGGAAAATTCATCTAACGTGTCACATTGGCATATTATGATGGGCTGTCCTTGGTCTGTGCAGAGGCAATTGCTTTTTTTATGCGCCTGTGTTGTGTAAAGTGAACTGATATTTCGCCAAATCAATACATGACATTTCTACAGCATTGCTTGGAACACAAAGAGGCAAACACTGTTCCCTAATTTAAAGCTGTTCCCTCTGAAAATCATGCTTTAATTCCGAGAAATATTGGGTAAAAGGAATGCACCACGGAACAAGCACATAAAAAAGGCGCTCCTGCTCTGTGCTGAGCGAGCGCAGGTGATCTTGATATTGCCGGAGTGTAACAATTTCTATGACCGATCACAACAGTAATTGTATTTAAAATTCTGTGCTTGTGCTTCTCAGTGTCCATGCCTTCCTTCACGAGTTGATCTTTCAAGTGTCATGTTGTGGTATTCAGGAATGCTGGTTCTCTTTCCAAAGTCTAAAACTATTTGGATCTACTTGAGGTTCGTGGACCTAGCCCTGGTCATGGCATGCGCCAGATAACACTCTATTGGAAACTTCACAAGGGTCCCACACTGCAGGGGTGGAGCAGCGAACTCTCCAAATAGGCCACATGCGAGAGAGTTCTGCGGAGGGCTGAAGGACAAAAAGGGTTGGGCAGCCCGGACTACGCACAGGCATTATAGCGAGTTAGCGGTGCAGCTCACACACGCGGCGTGTGCCGGATATGTTGCATCCACGCGCTAAGGGAGAGTGGTCGCACAAGGCCCTCCATTGCCCATACCAGTGTACCCAGTGTCTGTGTCACAGTTATTAGCAGCATACCAGCATACCAGTAATTAGGCCTGGGGCGCATTCATACGGCCCTCATCACACTGGCGACAAGCAGCGCGCCCCCACCGGAGCACCAGGAAGGAGTGGACCACGGTCCGCGAGGTTTTCCCCACATTGCCGCTGCTAAAACTCCCGTGGGGGAGGTGCCCACTCAAGCAGAAAAAAGACACCGGGTCACTTGAAAGGCCGGTTAGAGCGCAGCTTTTCCCCTGCTACCGCGCAGCAGTCTACCCGGCCCGTGCACGCCGCACACTACCCCGCCGCAGGCAACAGGTGCACAGCCTAGGCCCACGCACGTGGCAGTGGAGCCAGCAACAGAGACAGCCAGCCAGGGAGAGTGCCTAGGGGAGAAGACAGATCCCATTTGATCTGCAGCCAAGGAGCTTAGAGACAGAGTGTGTCTCTGCAACGGAGGGTAATTCCTGCACCTCCCAACACCCGTAGGACTTACCTGATCAAGGTAACAGGAAAAGAGCTTTTCCTCTTCACATCCCTGTCCCACACAGCAGCTGAACGGCACTGCAAGTGAGAAACTAAAATAAAAACCAAAGACAAGACAGAGCACACCCCACCTGCCACGCGCAGTGCCGCAAGGAAAAAAAGTGAAAGGCACGACTCCATCACCCGCCACAGCACAAGTGGAGTGCCCAGCGTGACAAGATGGGAGATAACCCTGACGCAGACCAGCCACCCACCCGCATAGTCACACAACATGCCCCCACAGGAGTGCTTCCTCCGTTCAGTGAGGCGGCTGACCCCACTACCGCTTCCCCACACTGGAAGATGTGGCTGGGGCGACTAGAAAACTACTTCGTAGCAATGAGGGAGACGGATGGAGCAGTGAAACGCTCACTACTACTCCACTATGCAGGAGAAGTATATCTTCTATTCAAGCACCTTCCGAATAAAGGAGCACCCACCGACTACGACGCCGCTGTGACGGCGCTTAACGCACACTTCGATCCGCAGTTGAACCCGGATTTCGAGAGGTTCAAACTACACCAGGCCCGGCAAAGGGAGGGAGAATCAATTGATGCGTTCTACGCAAGACTCAGAGAACTAGCAAGCACCTATACAACAGAGGATCGAGCCACCGAAGAGATCTGCACTCAAATCCTCCAAGGTGTCCGCAGCAAGATACTACGGGGGTTGATCCTGAGGCAGCCGACAATACCTCTCAACGATATACTGGTCCTAGCCAGGACGCATGACCTCTCGGCAGCCAGAGCCGATGAGATGGACTTGGCCCTGACATGAACAATAGAAAAGAATGTGGCCGTCAAGACCGAGCGAGCCGACACAGTGAAAACATGAGACAGAGGGAGCGGGCAGTGAGGCCGGCCGCCCCAAGCCCCGAAAGGCCAATACGGATATTGTGGGCACGAAAAACACCCCGTCCAGGCGTGCCCTGCCCATGGTCTGAAGTGCTCCCACTGTGGGATCCCTAACCACTTCGCGTCAGTGTGCCGGAAAAGAAACCAACGTAAAGACAGTAGAGGGGGAAAACCCATGAGAAGAATAGTGCGCCAACTGTCGAGCACCTCCCTGGCAGCGTCAAGCAGTGCCAGAGGGAATGAGCAGGCCACCTACCGAGTGGAAGATTCCTCCACAGAAGATGACGAAGTTGAAACTTATCCGGTCTCTTTCACACACGAGCTGAGGAAATGAAGGAGACCACAGCCCACTTGCACCGTGAGGATATCTGGGTCGGAGGTGAAGGCGGTTATCGACACCAGAGCCTCCGTGAACGTCATGGGTATCTTTGTACATGTCCTAGCAGCTTCCTTGACCCAATCCTTTAACTCACCTTTGGTCTTGTGAATTCATGCGTTGTAATTTGTTATAGGACCGAACCAACAAATCAGATTCATCTTTGTATACCACATGTACATGTCATGTATATAGCTCACTATTGACTTCACTTTGTCACTTTTGTGCACTTATTTTCACGAGAGTCACTATTTTATTTCACTAATATGAGAATGCGCTTGTGACAGCCATATACATACAAGATAAAGAGTAAACTTTGTTTTCTCCAACTCACGTTTTTTTGGTGTGTTCATACTATACAACTGTTCTCTAAAAATTATTTTGATTAGATGCTTTCTGAATTTATTTATTTATTTCCACCCCAGGCCGCTAGTAGAACAAGAGCTGCAGTAGCTGGAAGATCAGGGAGTCATCGAGAGAGTATCTGGGCCAACCCCATGGGTGTCCCCCATGGTCATAGCGGAAAAGCCACGACAGCCTGGGAAGATCAGGTTGTGTATCGATATACGCCTCCCCAAAAAAGCAATCCAGCGGGACCGCCACATCACACCAATGAGGGACGACAGAGTAGCTGACGTCATCGGGTACCGGTGGTTCTCAAAACTGGACCTGAACGCGGGATACCACCAGCTGGTCCTGGCCAAGGAAAGCAGATATATCACGACGTTCAGCACCCATCTGGGACTGCAACGCTACAAGCGCCTCAATTTCAGGACATCCTCCGCGGCGGAGGTATTCCAGGACACGGTGCAGAAGATCTTAACAGGCCTGCAAGGCGTGCTGAACGTGAGCGATGACATCCTCATCCATTCCACCACTGTGGATGAACACTACCGGCACCTAAGGGCCACGCTAAAATGACTCCAGGAACATGGTGTCAGCCTACCCAGGGAAAAGTGCCTCTTCTTTCAGAGAGAGATAGAATTCTTCGGTTACCTCTTCAACCAGGAGGGAATCCAGGTAGACCCACGGATGTCCCAGGCCATCAAGAATTCCCCACCCCCCTCGACAGTGTCGGAGGTGCGAAGCTTCCTTGGGATGGCGACATTCTGTGGCCGATTCATCGCGGATCTGGCTACCATCGCGGAGCCCCTCCGAAACGTCACTCGAGCGGACGCCACGTGGAGGTGGGGACAGCAAGAAGAGGCGGCATTCCAGAAAATCAAGAATGCCCTTCTGGACCACACCACTTTGGTATATTTTGACCCTGCCAAACGTATGGGACTCCTTGTCGATGCCAGCCAGGTAGGCCTAGGGGCGGTGCTCACCCAGGAGCAAGAACCCAGAAGGTGGGCCGCGTTGGCCTACGCCAGCAAGTCTCTCTCTCCCACCGAAACGCGCAACGCACAGATTGAGCGGGAGGCCCTGGCCATTTGATGGGCGTGCCGGCACTTCCACCTGTACATCTGCGGCCAGCCATTCGAGGTAGTCACGGACCACCAGCCGCTAGTGCCCCTCTTCAAGGGTTCGGCGCCTCACCCCCCTCCGAGGATCAAGCAGTGGGCCATCGGACTTCAGCAGTACGAAATGGAGGTCATATACTGGCCAGGCGCAGAGAATCCTGCCTATTTTCTCTCTCGACACCCCACCCCAAGAGAAAACCCAGCAGAGGCGCAGGAAGTCAAGGTACTCAAAGCCCACACAAACATGATCTCGACAATCACATGCCCCAAAGCGCTGACCCTGGCAGACATCGCAGCGGCAACAGAAGGTGACCCAGTCATGGCTAAGGCACGCAGGTCTGTCCAAGGAGGCAACTGGCATCAGTTCTTGCAGGCGGTCAACGACTGGTCCGGACCGGAAAGGGAGTAACTCACTAAAATATGGAATATCCGGAATGAACTAAGTGTGACCCAGGAGGGAATTCTGTTACGAGGGTCCCGCATTGTCATCCCGTCTGCCCTACACCACTACGTAACCCAACTGGCTCATGGAGGACACCAAGGCATCAAAAAGATGATGGCCAGGATGCGAGAGAAAATCTGGTTTCCAGGGCTAGAAAGCCAGGTGGAGGAGGCTGTGAGAAGATGCCTGGCATGCCAGCTCACGAGTGCACCAGAATGACCAGCACCTATCCAGACAAAGGAGCATGGGAAGGCCCCGTGGGAGAAAGTGAGCATCGACTTTGGGAGTTTTCCCGATGGCTGGGTGATGCTGGTCCTGGTAGACAGCTATTCCAAATGGTGGGCAGTCAAAATATCGAAAATAAAATATCGAGATACCATAATATCGAAGTTTAAATATCGAAGGGACAGAATATCGATGGGACAGAATATCGATGGACAGAATATCGACCCTAAGGTAAGTAATATCGAATTACTTAATATCGATGTCAATAATATCGAAGTTAGTAATATCGAAATCAAATATATCGATGTTACTAATATCGATGTTACTAATATCGATATTTGTATTATTGTTATGTATTTTGTTATGTTTTTAATATGTATGTGTTATATGTGTTTTTGTTAAGTGTTTTAATTGTTTAAAAATATATGTATACAATTTTTATATGTTAATAAATTTATTTTTGTAAGTCATTTTTTTTTTTTTTAATGTAGCGGCTTGTGGGTTTATAGGGGAATAGGGTGGGAAGTAATTTAATTATACTAAATTAATTATTAATTTTTAGGAATTATAAATTAATTTTAATTATTTTTTGCGTTTAAGTTCTGTAGCGGGTTGTGGGTTTATAGGGGAATTGGGTGGCAAGTAATTTAATTGTAATTAAGTTATAATTTATTTTCATTAATTGGTATTGATAATTATATTATTGTTAATTAATTAATAATTGGTAATTAATTTTTATTAATTGGTTATTAATTTTTATTAATTGAATACTTGATTATCATGTAATTTAAATGTAATTAAGTTATAATTTATTTTAATTAATTGTTATTGATAATTATATAATTGTCAATTAATCAATAATTGGTAATTAATTTTAATTGATTGGTGATTAATTTTTATTAATTGATTAATTAATCATCATGTAATTTAAATGCAATTAATTTATAATTTATTTTAATTAATTGGTATTGATAATTATATTATTGTTAATTAATTGGTATTGATAATCAATTATTAATTGGTAATTAATTTTTATTAATTAGTTATTAATTGATTAATTGATCATTATGTTAAGTGTATTTTATCATTGGAGTGTGTTGTGCGTTTATAGGGGAATACTTTTGGAAGTAATTGAAATCTAATTAAGTAATTATTAAATTTATTTTTGGGTATTGATAATTAATTTATTGGATATTAATTATTAATAGGTAATTTTTTAAATTACAAATTTTTAGTTCTAAAAATTAATTTATTTATAAGTATGTTATTTGTCACTTCTACGCTATCCAACACTTTCCCTACTGTTGCACTCCCTGGAGTGGGAATAGTAATTTTTACCCCTACGCTATCCAACACTTTCCCTACTGTTGCACTCCCTGGAGTGGGAATAGTAATTTCTACCCCTACGCTATCCAACACTTTCCCTACTGTTGCACTCTCTGGAGTGGGAATAGTAATTTTTACCCCTACGCTATCCAACACTTTCCCTACTGTTGCACTCCCTGGAGTGGGAATAGTAATTTCTACCCCTACGCTATCCAACACTTTCCCTACTGTTGCACTCTCTGGAGTTGGAATAGTAATTTTTACCCCTACGCTATCCAACACTTTCCCTACTGTTGCACTCTCTGGAGTGGGAATAGTAATTTTTACCCTTACGCTATTGAACACTTTCCCTACTGTTGCACTCACTGGAGTTGGAATAGTAATTTTTACCCCTACGCTATCCAACACTTTCCCTACTGTTGCACTCTCTGGAGTGGGAATAGTAATTTTTACCCCTACGCTATCCAACATTTTCTTAGTGTTGTTTTTTGGGGAGTTGTAATAGTAGTTTTATTCCCTACGCTATTTAATATTTTTTTATTATTTTAGTTAATATAGTATATAATTAATTTTAAAAATATTAAAAGTAAATTTAATTTTTTTAATTTGTTATACATAATTATTTAATTTTTATTTATGTTATTGTTTTATGTGTATAGATGCATTTGTAATTTATAATATTTTTTAATAATTTATAATTTATTAAAATAATTATTCAAACTTATTATTAAGTAAGTATATATATTATATATTATATGTATATGTTTAATTAATGTTTTATTTAATTATATATGTTACTTATTAATTTTAAATATTATCAAATATTTTTAACTATGTTTATTTTAATTATAAGTATTATTTAGTTTATTTTACATATTATTTTTAACAAAAAAAAAAACGATATTTTTGACATCGATATTTTTTTTTCGATATTTTTGTACTTACCATGTTGTAGATAGGATGTCGATATTATTGACATCGATATTTTTGTTGCGATATTTTTGTAGGTCGATTTTTTGACCTTCGATATTTTGTCAGTGATTCATTCCAAATACCCAGTAGTGGAGGTCGTCTGCTCCACTGCATTCTCCTGAGTTGCCCCAGTGTCGAGAAAACATTTGCGATGTTCTGATGTCCGGGAGAGCTCAAGAGCGACAATGGGCTCCCGTTCCAGGGAGGGAAGTTCCGTGACTTCATGCAACTCCATGGCGTACGTCATCGCCGAATCACCCCTCAATGGCCACAGGCCAACGGAGAAACTGAAAGGTTCATGAGGACCCTTAACAAGGTCCTGCGCATCGCCGTGGCCAAGAATGCAGACCCTGAACGCCACCTACAGTTATTCCTCCGAGAGAACAGAAGCACGCCACACAGTACCACTCACCAATGTTTAACGGCCCACGCCGAGACACCATTCCCGTCTGCCCCGGGTGGTGTAGTGTAGTTCCTATTTCCCTAATAGGCTCTGTGCATTGGAATAATATAACCTATAGGTTTGACATAGGACTAAGGTCGGTATGTCCCTATCGATTATATTAAACTTAATTACCTGTGCCAGCTAGCTCAGAGGCCACTAGAAACTCCTTGAGAACAAGAAGGGAGTAGTTTCTGCAACCGAAAAACATGACAACTTTGTTTCCCTTTAGAAGCGGAACATGTCTCAGAATCGTGGAAACAATAGATAACAGTTTCACTCATTCAATCGTGCATGCTTAGTTTCTGCAGAGTTACACAGAAAGGAAGGACGGGCATTTCAATATAAGGGTTTTATTGAACAGTCTTGTTTCTCGTGTAAGAGATATGTGCTGTTACGATCACAAGACAGTATGCAAGATAAATAATGTACAGCGTAAGCAGTAGAAATAAATAATACTGCACTAGCATTATCTTTTAGCATATATTCACGTACATAAATAACATGAGCTAAAAATGCGAGTACTCATACGATGCGTCTCTATGCTAGTTCTACCCCAGTGTACCTAACCTAGTCTAGGTGTAGGGAAGAGTAGAAGTAGGTGGAGTATTCTCTAGTATGGTAGACTAAGAGTATGTTAAGTCTAGTATGCCAAGAGTCCCTCTAGGTTCTAGTCAGCTCCATACCTTGAGAATGAGAGAGGTGGGAATCTCCTGCCGGATCTTGGAACTCTAACACCCCGCAAGGGGAATCAGAACACTGGAAGCTGGATAGCTGGATTCTCTGCGTGCAGGGATGACAGCGTCTTCTCAGTGCGTCAGGCCGGGATACGGGCTCCTCTGAAGTCGAGGTCTCCTCTAACTTGCTTTGGCAAGGGAAGGTATATTTATACCTGATAGGTGTCAAGGAATGTTAGCATTGACGTTAGGTCGGACAGGGGAAGGCGTCAGGAATGAACCCTTAAGGTATAACGGTTCATACATAATAGATGAGATCTTGGAGAAATCAATAGTCCTGTGCTAGGGGAAACTCCCAAGGCTTAAGGGTCTGGTTTCTAAGAACTCGTTGTGACGTTAGGGTGGACGGATGTCCGTGACCATGCCTGTATTTGGAGTGCACGGTTAATGCCTAAATAAGGACAGGGATTTCTATGCCTATATAAGGGCATGGCGAATTGTGCCTATATAAGGACATGATTTAGGAATACGTATACCTAAAGCGGAATACAACACCCACTCCATCTTCGAATGAACGATAATACTAAATGCTAAACATTGTAAATGCTAAACATAAAATTGAGTACCACATATAGCTAAAAACATTTCTAAAAGCATTTAAAAAGAAGCTCAAAACTGTTGAAATGCAATAGTTACTGTACATTTAAAGCATAGTTTTCATTCTAAGCATATAACGGAAATAAAATGCAACGTGAATGAAACAGTAATATATACATAGGATGAAATGGTCGATAAGTTCTTATAATCAAAGCCATTGCAGATCATGGAATCTAATGAAATTGTTTCTAGACAAGAAAGGTGACATTGTGTCCCTGGAAGTATTCAAAGAAGTCCGTTTTATAAGACTAGTTCTACTGTAAGCAGATTGTTCTTTTGCCATCTCATTTGAATTTTTTTTTAAAAGTTCAATTCTGGGAAAAGTTCCAAGTTTGAAAAATATGAAGGCCAAATTTTCATTGATGCCCTGGTACACTGTGAGCCGAAACAAAGCCAGTGTACGGGTCTGGCGTAAACATTAGATCATCTATGTCAGTAGCCAAAACATGATCCACCGAAGTTGGTGACAGTTGGAACACTTCGTGTAGAAGATTAATTGCACAAAGATGGGAAGCATCGCTGTCAACATTGGATGCCACAGCAATGTCCGTGTCTGTTGTTACCTGTGTGCCCGTTGATCCATCTCGTACCTCAGCAGCCGGAAGCGTCTGTGAGATCTCAATGAATGCCGCCATCAGGATTGGAAGCCGCTGGGGACAACACACAGCATGGGCTGTTATCGGGTCCAGCAGAGTATCGATAGCTGTTGGCATGACTGATGGGAGTGTTAGACAGGTGTCTAGCACGCATTCTTCACCGCAAAACAGGCAGCGTAGAACAGGTAAGATGCAATCTTGCCAGATTGGTCTGAATGACAGGAACCACGTTGTATTAAGTTCCCGTAGACAAGGAATGCCAAAAAGCTGTACTATTCGCTCACGGCATTTCCGTTCAAGGAAGGCTCTCTCCACATCGCTCGGAGTGATGTTGGCAAAGAGGCTTGCCATAGCGTAGTAGGAGGAACAGAAACAGAATTCCTGAAAAAAGTGCTAGAATTAGCGGCACACCACCAAACACCGAATGCGCGAAGTTTGGGATGATTCCGAGGACAGCCTGGAAAGGTGCTAATAGTCCGGAACAGATGGTCTTAAATACATGTACAATTCCGCTTGTTTCTGACATGTTAAAGATATGTCCTATCATTTCTACGAAATGTATAGGGCAGTTTGTACTAATTAAAGCTTGTATCTCAGCCGAAGTCCTTGCAACTTGCAGATCATAGGTTTCTTTGGCCGAGGTCAAAGGCACTGATTGTTGTATAAGCATGGCTTTCATTCTGCTTAAAGTATCAAATCGAATAAAAGAGACATTCAACGAAGGCCATAGAGGCGACTCCCTGACTGTGTCTATTGGGGCAAACAATACTTGCATACAGCAAGTGACCCTGGAGTTGACCGTTACTAGATATGGGATGCCTGGCAACATGCCACAGCAACTCTGATCATTCAACATGAGGTAACTCCCATTAGAAAGTTGTCCAAATGTTGGATTAATCACAGCAGCTGGTGTACCTTGCTGGTGGCAGGATAAGTTTGCCACACAACCATTACAAGCCCTGTGTAAGGAAATGTCCTGACAAATCAGTGAACCGCTTAGTGCATTTTCACAGTGTGTACCGCTTAGAAACACTTCACGATCCCCACTTCAACATCTATATGTGTAAGGTAAATTCCAGGATGTCTTAATGTATTCTTTACCCAACCTTTCATATTTGCCTGCTTGCATCTGTTGAAGGCAATACTGAAATTGAAAAGTAGTCACAGGTAGACTAATTTTGCCATGAATAAGCCATTCCGTAGCTGGTTTTTCTGCCACTGTGAATGGTAATTTTTCAAGTTTTTCAATGCTCAGTACTGTATACTTTGCTCCCCTTTGTGCCAGTTCGATCTGTTTATCAGTTAGATTGTATTCTGTAAACAGAGCCGTTGTGTTGATAAAACGCCAAGGCACATAGCCCGCACGCAAAGATTGCAGCGTACAGCTTAATAACATAATAGAACGTAACTGAGATTGGCCTTGCTGTAACATGGCTAAATCTTGTTCCAGTATGTCGATAGCAGAGGATACAATACTGTCCAATGAATAAATTCTGGAGGACAAAGTTGTTAACCCATTGTCGACCACAGAGAGAGTTTTCTCTAAGTTAATACGATCAAGTTCACGTATTCGTTCTGCGGCCTCCATCTGTAACACCTTCCATGCTTCATTATAAACAGCATAGATGCCGGCCTATATGAAACGTTTTTGACGCGGTTTTCTTGGTCCAAGCAAGAATTCCCTAAGGTCTGCGTCTTCTTTAAGTAAAGATAAGTGTTGTTTCACATCCTTAAGTGTAGATGTTTTCAGCCAATCGAGGCATAATTTTCCTACACTGTATGTTGTTACTACCCCCGGATGTTGTCTTTGGACGTATCTTGGGTCTGGCCTATGAATAGTAAACCCCCGTGTTTTATTCAGGAATCTATCTTGACAGTTGTTGGTGTCTGTGGGCCAGATCAACGATTTTCTCCAATCAGGATTTGTTCTGTGAGTTGTAGTATGGTGTCAACTGTAACCGCTGCCTGTGTATTGTTATCACTTGCAGGTGTTGGTACAGAAGGATTTTTCATGTCTTTGATCTTGGCTAACCCAAGGCAAGACGTTTGTTGGACCGTGTCATTCAAAAACATTATTTGTTGAGGGACGATACAGGCTCTAAATAAAGCTTCTATCCCCTGCACTTGCCAATCTTTAGTACCCCAGACAGTTTTTGTGTCTATTGTGTCTTTCCATAAGTCGAAACCCTGTCTAGACAGTTGGGCAATAAATGCTGCAGAGTAAATCTGTTTTGTATTTGTTAACATAGTTTTCAGTCCTGTTTTGTTTACATTCCTATAGTAGAATGTTTCTGGATCAGATGTATTGTATCCTGAAAAATATGGAAACTTTCTAGCAAATGTTTTTGAACTACCTTTTGGTGGTGTAGGACAATGCTCCCATTGGTTAAACATAAACACATTCCTAGGCATTGCAGATTTATGCAAAAAATTATGACCATAGTGGTTATAGCAATACAGCTGTTCATAGTCTGATGAACCCTCTAAATATTCATTATTAGAAAATGCAGCAGATTTTTCTAGGTCAAACATTATATTATTTACAGTCTCAAAGTCCCAATCATCAGAGTAGGTACTGGATGAAACAAAATCACTTAGTGAAATCTTAAATAAATGTGGAATGTTCAAATGTTCCGTCGGGACAAAGATATCAAAATCAGTTTTGTCCCACACTATACCATCCTGTATAGGAACGGCTGTGATGTTCACTGCAGACAAGTCTCTTGTTTCACGATGGGATGATTTGTGAGGTTTCAAAAGTAAGTTCACTTCTTTTCTTTCAATGTCCAAATGGATGTATCTGCCATTTATAAGCACGCTCATAGTCATTATCAAAGCTAGCCAAAGCAGGAAGAAAAATATTCCAGAAATAACCCAAAGTTCAATCCATGGTGAAACTAGATAAGTCTTTTTCAAAAAATGCAAAAAGTCTTGTACTTGCTTTTTAAAAGTTTTTGATGCTGGCGACGTCTCGGGCTCACTTGGACCCTCAGAAAACGTATCAAAGTTAATGAAGTAGCCAGAAGCAGTTCTGTCAATTGTTGGAATTGCATCAGGATTTGTAGAAATCGCTGGAACCAGTTGATCACTTGCTACGTTGGTGTGGACAGGTGTATTTGGACGAACTGTTACTTGTGTTTCAAGAGGGATGAGTTCCATAGCATTGTTGCTCAGTCCTTCATCTGTTACTGCTGAATTCCCAATTGTTATCAGTCTCTCAGTCTGAACCTCTTGGATAGTAGCGAGAGGAGTGTGTCTGCTACTAGGTCGGAGTCCACGAGGCCTACTATTTAGTATTGGCCACATACTGTGGTTTGATGAGGTCAATGGACACAAATCTTTTCTCCTTTTTTCCAGCAAGGGTCGGCAGAAGTACTGTTCTTGTTCCGTGTACGGTTAGGACAGGTACTGGTTGTCTGTATGAAGGTCCAAATTCCTTCTTGTCCGCAATTTTCTCTCTGACTAGATCCCCAACTTTTGGAATCCAGACAGGGTTTGCTGGGACCGCCGGTTTTTCCCCAGTGGTGGTTGGCTGCAGGAATACGTTGCTTTGTTTCGTTCTTAATTTATTTCAGTCCTGTAAAACAGCCAAACGATCTTTGATATCAAAGGGTTTATTTTCCACCACTGTGTCACTGCTTTCCAGATCAGGCACCCACATTCTTGTCCCAAATAGGACCTCATATGGAGTGACCCCACCTAGAGAACTTCTTGGCAAGTTATTTAATGAGCGTTGGACCCCATAAAGATGTCTGACCCACCCATCACCCGAACCTAATAACCTAGCTGTTATAGACTGCTTTATGTCCCGGTTTTTCCTTTCCACAACAGAATTTCCCTCAGGATGAAACGGAGAGGAGTACCGCAATGCAACGCCCAGACTGGCCATGGCGTCTTTGTAAGCCCGAGAGCTAAACGCAAGGCCCTGGTCAGAATGTAGCGTGCCTATTGCGTATGTGCTGATAAAGACTCGCAAATCTTTTATAACAGTTCGAGTGTCAGCCGAGCGCTGAGGCCATATCCATAGGAACCTAGAGCAAGAATCTACTGCGACCATGATATATTTATAGTTACCGTTCCTTTGCAAGGGACCGCAGTAGTCCAGGTAAACACAAGCTAATGGTTTGTCTGAAATTAGCAGGGGTGTCTGCGCAGGACGTTTCACTGTGGAGACTTTCATCTGTTGGCATATTTCACATTCCAGAACATAGTTCTTGGTCTGCTTCCTAATGCCAGGCCACCAATATCTTTGTGTTAGTAAAGATACTGTTGCAGAAATGCCTGCATGGGCAGAGGCTATCCCTTCGTGTGCTGCTAGGATTAGTCCTAATCTGCGTTCCTTGTTTGGAATTACCCTATCCCCCACTGCAGGGATTCGAGCAAAAATGACGTTGTTCGCATCAATTACATAAGAGTACTTGAGTGGAAACCTTTTTGGTAACTCTGCACTACTGCCCTTGCTTGAAGCATTGACAGCCAACATTATCTCACCGTCTATTTTTGTTTTTGAACGAGTGATCGCAGCTACGGAAGCCGTCTGAACAGCCCCCTTTGCGGCTTCGTCAGCCAATGAATTCCCTGCAACGTGAACGCCATCACGTTGATGACTCAGTGTGTGTATCACGTGAGCCTTTGGTAGTTCGCTTTTTAACTGAACTACTTGTTCCCAAAGCGTTTTATGCTTTATTGTGCCACCTTTTGCATCTTTGAACCCATTTTCAAGCCAAGTTTGTATATATTCATTATACGACTGTACACAGTAGAAAGAATCGCACACTATGAGTGTGGGGAATTCTCGATCTGTACTTTCAAGTGCCAGTTTGAATGCTTGTAGTTCAGCTCGCTGAGCTGTACAATCTCCTAGAGATTGAGTTTGTGTGACCATAGGTCTGAATTTGCCATCGCGCATGCGACCTTTAACGATTGCACATGCTGCACTGTAAGCTTGCTTACTCCCTGTTGCGGGTTGTGCGGATCCGTCAGTGTAGATTATAAATTTGTACTGATCGAGAGGCAGAATCTCAGTAGGCAGAGGACATTCATGTTCATATTGCAGGAACGCTTGTGTTTTTAGATCGGGATCAAAAACATATTCAACATCTGTTGCAGCAAGAGAATTAACCCATTGTATCCATCTCGGATGTAAAGCTTTAGCATTTGGAATGCTCGCTTTTGTTACCGCCTCTAAGGCCGGTACGGGAGTCACGACAATAATGCGTTTCCCTTGTGCTAGAGCTCTTTCTTTTGCTACTGCAGTTTGAACTGCTGTCAGAATTTTTTCTGTTGAAGTGAAGCGCATTTCTGCTTGTGTATACAAGTGTGATTTGTATGCAATTGGTATTTTTTCACCCTCGTTAAATGTTAAGTAGATGAATCCGCATAGACCCGAAATTATTCAGATCACTAAATTGCGTTGACTTACGCGTGTCTGTAAGTGATTTGTTGCTAACATGTTAGCTTGGAGTGAACGCAGGATGTCTGTGTGTTCCTGTGTCCATTTTTTGATTGAAAAATCAGGTTTGATTAATGCGTAGAGAGGTTTAACCCTTTCCGCATAATTTAGAATGTATGTTCTTCCAAAATTGAGGAAACCCAGGATGGATTGTAAGCTTTTCAGCGTTTTAGGAGGTTGGAGCAGCGCACACCTTTCTAAAAAGTCGGCTGCCAAGCTCTTGCCTTCACTTGAAAGCTCATATCCTAGAAACAGGACATTGAGATGGGCAATTCTGGACTTTTTGAAGTTGAATCTGTATCCCTCAGAGGCGAAGCCCAGTATAATGGTGCTCACCCTGTTCAAGTGTTTGTCCAGGTCATCGTCTGTCAGATAAATGTCATCGACATATGACAATGCCTCATTATCATAAATTTGTAGTAACTCCGTTACTCTCGCTGAGAATAACCCCGGGCTGTTCTTGAACCCTTGTGGGAGTCGACAAAATTGACGCTGGGTCCCCATTATTGAGAAAGCTGTTAAGTACCTGCTTTCAGGTGCTATGTTTTGACAAAAGAAACCATTTGAGATATCTAATGTGGTTTTATATTTTTTACGCACAATGTTATTCATTAATGCTGTACTATGTGCATTTTGTACTGCAAAAGTTTTAGAACAAGTGTTTAAGTGTCTGTAATCCAAAACTAGACGATATTAATTGTCTGGTTTGGAGACAGGAAACAAAGGATTGTTCATTGAGGAGGTGCATGTTTCAATCACCCCTTGGTATTCAAGTTGATCTAAGATCTCCCTGACCTGTTTTTTAGCTTCTTGCTTTATAGGGTACTGCCTTTGTGCAGTAGGTTCATTTTTTAGATGTATTTTGTGGTGGGGTGAATCCTCATCCCATCCTACATGATTTTTGTATAATGCTGGGGCCTGGGCAACTGCCCATTTCCTGGCATAAGTATATTTTAGATGAATTGGAATATGGTTAGAGAAGGCAGGCATAATAATGTCCTCGCCATGTGGGCACTCCCTGACAAATTGTGGTGGCCAGTCTTTTTCTGCTAGGAGTATATCATAGCCCGTTGATAGTTTTTCCCAAAAAAGTGCTTTCACCTGTCTAGGTATGTCTCCCTCCATCCGGAGTGTTATTTCATATAACTTTTGTGGAGTACTAACCCTGGTGTCCACAGTCTCAACTGTAATGTACTCATTCAAGTCCACTATCTCCAGAAGTTCCTTCAGGTTCTGGCGAGCTATTGTGACTTCTGCTGCACTGTCCAGCATTGTCTGAGCCCATTCTCCATTCTTGAGTTGTGTTCTCAGTATCCTCGGCATGTCTAATCTTCAGACCTTCTACCTTCTTCTTTGAGAATTGAGGTTTTGATTTGTTTTTCGGAACGTGTTTGTCGTCTTTCGATTTCACGCGTTCTTCTCTATGTTCTGACCGTCCTCTTCTTTCCGATGTCTTTGACGAGATCTGAAAGGTACGAGAGGAACGTGTATCAGTATCTTGATACCTGTCAGGCTTTTTCAAATTATCCCTATTCCTGAGGTTATACCTCCTTTCAGAGGGCTCCTTTTGAGGAGACCTATCTCGGGATTGAGAACATTTCTCTGAATTATTTTTTATTAGTTTCCCACTTCTTTTTAGAAGATGTAGGAGTTGTTTAATAGAGTCCTTTTCAGGACTTTCAGATAGTTTCGGCTTCACTGGTCTTCCACCCAAACTATCTCTGCCTAATTCAGCATATGATTGTTCTATTATTCTGGGTAGCTCAGTTTGATGTTCTGTAACATCGAATTCCTTAATCGTTGGCGGATCGCCACTGCTGCTGCCTCCCCTTTAATATTAGATAATATTATTGTTGAGACCTGGTCGAAATTTTTCAGTAATTTCATACCTAAATTTAGAGCAGGCTCTGCCCCGTATTCGTTTTGAATTTGTTTCAGGACATCAGGTATTACTGCAATTGACGGAATACCATGTGTTTTAGTATAGATGGCAGCAAAGACTGAGCCCCAAGTGGTGCAGTCTTCCAGTTGTGGTGTGATCCCCATCGGTAAACAGATGGTTAGGATTCTGTGTTTCTCATACGGGCCAGTATTTGGAAATACTGCTTCGATTTGAGTAATCTTTTGAGCTATCCAAAACGGAATTTGCTCACGTTTTGTGGGCATTTTTCCCATGACTGCGTATAGAGTCTGTGGTGTAATTTTTAGTGTATTCCCCTGTTGAGGAGTTTGATTTGGAAGTGTCAATGGTGGTTGGACTGTGAAAGTCCGCATGACATATTGGACTAATTGTCTGTAGATTTTTATTAACTCTGTAATTTGAGTAAGTAGTTCCTCATCTGACATTATATCGAGGTCAGGATGAGGAGTGTAGCCGGCTAGAATCGGCCATGTTGCTCCTGGTCTACCTAGTGTACCGAACCTGGTAATGTTTTTGTGATGTTTTAGGCCGCCTTTAAACCAGAGCTGATGCTCCTGGTATGTTAGTGGAATTTCAATATCCTCGAAAGGAATATATTCCTCTGGTGGTTCATCTTCTTTGTAGAAGTGAAACAGTCTTGTTACTGAATTTGATTCAGGAAATATGACCCATGAATAGAATACCTCTGTCTGAAAGGATTCGTGTGCCTCTATCACGAAAACTGCTTGGTGGTAGGCCATGTTTTATAAGTTTTAGAGTGATGGCTCTTCTTAAGTTTGGATTGATGTCTGACACCCTCCTCAGGTTCATTTAAACCTGTAAAGTTAAAAACTGCTATGGCTGGGTTAGCCGCAGCTCCACCGTTTCCGGTGGCATCGTCCCAGTTTATGGACATTTTTTTTTTTTTTTTAAATGTAGAACATGTTTCAAGGAAACAAAAGATAAGGTGCACAATATTTTGGAACACTGTATCCTTCAACGTTGAACAAACCAAACAACTAATTTATAGGGTGCTTCCCTATTTAGTTATGGCGGATATTTAACCCTACCCACTCCAGACGTCTTAAGGAGTATGTGAGTAGGGGTCTCTGAGAAAAGCACGAATGAGTTACTCAGTATCTAGCGTTAAATTACTGCCTTACCAAACCGTTGGGCGCCATGTAGTGTAGTTCCTATTTCTCTAATAGGCTCTGCGCATTGGAATAATATAACCTATAGGTTTGACATAGGACTAAGGTCGGTATGTCCCTATCGATTATATTAAACTTAATTACCTGTGCCAGCTAGCTCAGAGGCCACTAGAAACTCCTTGAGAACAAGAAGGGAGTAGTTTCAGGCAACCGAAAAACATGACAACTTTGTTTCCCTTTAGAAGCGGAACATGTCTCAGAATCGTGGAAACAATAGATAACAGTTTCACTCATTCAATCGTGCATGCTTAGTTTCTGCAGAGTTACACAGAAAGGAAAGACGGGCGTTTCAATAAAAGGGTTTTATTGAACAGTCTTGTTTCTCGTGTAAGAGATATGTGCTGTTACGATCACAAGACAGTATGCAAGATAAATAATGTACAGCGTAAGCAGTAGAAATAAATAATACTGCGCTAGCATTATCTTTTAGCATATATTCACGTACATAAATAACATGAGCTAAAAATGCGAGTACTCATACGATGCGTCTCTATGCTAGTTCTACCCCAGTGTACCTAACCTAGTCTAGGTGTAGGGAAGAGTAGAAGTAGGTGGAGTATTCTCTAGTATGGTAGACTAAGAGTATGTTAAGTCTAGTATGCCAAGAGTCCCTCTAGGTTCTAGTCAGCTCCATACCTTGAGAATGAGAGAGGTGGGAATCTCCTGCCGGATCTTGGAACTCTAACACCCCGCAAGGGGAATCAGAACACTGGAAGCTGGATAGCTGGATTCTCTGCGTGCAGGGATGACAGCGTCTTCTCAGTGCGTCAGGCCGGGATACGGGCTCCTCTGAAGTCGAGGTCTCCTCTACCTTGCTTTGGCAAGGGAAGGTATATTTATACCTGATAGGTGTCGAGGAATGTTAGCGTTGACGTTAGGTCGGACAGGGGAAGATGTCAGGAATGAACCCTTAAGGTATAACGGTTCATACATAATAGATGAGTTCTTGGAGAAATCAATAGTCCTGTGCTAGGGGAAACGCCCAAGGCTTAAGGGTCTGGTTTCTAAGAACTCGTTGTGACGTTAGGGTGGACGGATGTCGGTGACCATGCCTGTATTTGGAGTGCACGGTTAATGCCTAAATAAGGACAGGGATTTCTATGCCTATATAAGGGCATGGCGACTTGTGCCTATATAAGGACATGATTTAGGAAAACCTATATACGGATACCTAAAGCGGAATACAACAGTGGACCCCGCCGCAATACAATGAGAATGAGGCCCTGGAGCGGAGGGAAAAGCAAAATCTAGCTGCCATCCACAAGAGAAGGGTCCGACTCCGTGATCTTTGGCCAGGAGACTAAGTACTAATGGAGGACCGAAGGTCAGGAAGAAAATTCCGGACTCCCTATGAGCCGGGCCACTGGACAGTAACCGACGTCAAGGGGACTATGGTCACCGCGGCGAAGGAAGGAGAGAGTGTGACCAGGAACAGCTCATGGTTCAAGGGAATAGCCGGGACTCCCACAACCACAAGTGGGGAGAGGTACCCTGGAGCAGGAGGAGACGGAGAAGCAGGGACTGAGAGGGAACACACTGACACCCCACAGAATAACCACCCGGGGGTGCCGAGGGAAGTCAACCAAGAGACTGGCACAACACCCTCAAGCCCAGGGGATCAACCTGAAACACCCTCGAGACCCGAGACCCCACCCCCTGATCGGGGTCAACATCCAAGATATGGACTGAGGGGAAACCCAGCTCCAAGTTCCAGACTAAAGGGTTTTGCATGCCGGCTGGCGAGTCCAGAGCCAGTCTGCGAAGAAAAGAAAAAGAGACTGAGTTGAGATGGGATGTAGTGAGTTAGCGGTGCAGCTCACACACCTGGCATGCGTCGGATATGTCGCACCCACATGCTCGGGCCAGGCGTGGTCCGAGGCGAGTGAATAAAAGGGGGAGTGGTCGCACGAGGCCCTCCAATGCCCATACCAGTGTACCCAGTGTCTGTGTCACAGTTATTAGCAGCATACCAGTAATTAGGCCCGGGCGCATTCATAAGGCCCCCATCACAGGCATGGGGATTTCGCGACCATCCCAGAATAGATGACGTGGTCCTGATATCGGAGGACGAGTCCTCCACGGAGGATTTGGCTTGCTCCTATCTGGGCCCCACTGCTGCCCCCTCTCACAGGGGCCCCCCACACCAGATGACAAATAAGTGGAATAGTTCCCCGGCACACACCTCCTTCACACCAATGCCACCGACAACTCCAATCCCAGTGTTAGATTTATTTTGGTTCTTGATTTTCATTTCTGTTAAGTGTTGCATACCCTTGACTCCCTCACCTCGCTCTGTAGCATATATGTAAAATAACGGAAATATATTATATGACAGGACAAGCCTACATAAGCGAAACTGTGTGTTGTAAACATAAATACCTTGATTGGAGATCGAGCGACAGGTGTACTGGATCTTATTGTGCATGTCTGTACTCTTATTCTAGTATTGCCCTATTATATCATACCAACTCTGCATGCATCATTATGCATCACCTTCACCCTAATAAAATATGTTTCTAAAAAAATTGTGTTATTCAGGAAGCAAGAGAAGGGAGGGATCGGTCTCGATTGGACTCCATGGTGCTGCTTATCATGAAACTGGACCAACTCGACCAGGACATCGAGAATGCCCTTGTCACCAGCACTTCGCCAGCCTGCACACCAAAGTTTAAAAGAAGTTACAAACCTGTAAGACATTTTCATTTATTAACAATTACCTCTATTTATTTATATCTTTGCCTCTTTCAGAGAATCAGTTTGTCTTGCAGTGTAATTCTAGATGTGAAGAATTCTTTCTGCAGAGGAAGAACAAAACGTAATTAATCTGTTTCTTTCATTTTTTTAAAATTGTTACGGCATTGTGTCACGATTTAAAGAACAATTTCGGAATGGGCTGAAATTAATGTTTCTGATAGAATAAAGAGGCTAATAGTTCACCTATTACATATTCCATTTCAAAATAATTTGCCTAAAAGAAAATTAAAACGTTTGTGAGAAACCTACTTTGGTATAAAATAATTATTGAAGTGCTTAACTTCTTCAATTTCAGAAGAACTTTTTTCAAGATGAGAACTGAAGAGTTGCCTTTTTTAAAAGTGAGAGCAAACTCGGCAGCTCCAGATTTATTGCAATGCAATACCCATTAATACTGAAATTGGTAAATACCGAACCCTGGTGTAGTCTTACCCCTGGAAATGAAGTGAGCTCGTGATATGGCCCTAACACTCTAACACAATCTCACATTCCTTGTGGATGATGTTGGCAGACAAAATCCAGAATGTAAAAAATATTCAGAAACCTATGGAAAATGTGCCTTGCTGTTTAGTCTGCTTGGATCATTGTCATTGTACAGTAAATCATTTTCATTCAAAAGATATAGGGCTCGATTCCGATGCTGTTTGGAAATCATTCCGACCGAATCGGTTTGGAAATGGTTTTTGACTGACTCGGATCGGGAGAGTCCAACCGACCGATTACGATGCATCCGGATGCTTCCAGATACGATTCGGTCGAACTTCCATTGACTTCAATAGGAGCCTATGTTCTGACCGAATGCATAGGCTCCTATGGAAGAAAGGGGTGGCTGGGGAAAATTGAGCACCCTGTGGTGGGCACCCGCTGGTGCCTGCCACACTGTGCATGGCTAGTAAGGGGGGACCCATGGGTACCCCCAAGGGCCTGATTGGGAAGGCTCCGGAAGCAGGCGGGCCTGCTACGGGCCAACAAAGTCTGATTCCAACTGCCGATTCAAGTCGGACGGCATGATTCAGAAGGGCTGTCCGAATCCAGCATCGTAATTGGTCGTTCGGAAACGCGGCCCGTAGAGATGTTTGAGTCTCCTCCGTACGGCTCGGTCATTCCTAAAGCCATCGGGTTCAGATTAGGATATTCCTAACGCCTAACTCGCATCGTTATCGGTTGGTCTGAAACCTTTCCGATTCGGAAAGACACGTTTCCGATCCGGACGGAGCAAATGCCGTTTGGAGGATATTCTTTCTGTCATGGCTGCTGGCCGTCCAAGCCAACCTTGGCATGCAGTGGGGGCAGCGCGCACAGAGCTTAAAAGAAGCACATTCAGGCTGAAAGCTGCTTACCTTTCCAGACATTACGGGTTGCAGCTGCCTGCCGTCGCATCACTTACCTGCACTTCCAGGTCTTGCTCGCGGATCTCAGTGTCCATCTTCGGCTCCTCACATCAGGCTGCATTTCACCCTGGGTATTGGTTGTCGTTTCGCCTTGAGAAGTAACTTCATGCTCTGCATTTCCTCTCTACCACTTCTGGAGAGAAAACAAAACCAAAAAGGATACTTCTGACATCGTTTGGGTAATGCGCTATGCACTTGCATACAAGAGCACAAAATTATTGAAAACATTGCTACTTATCTGATTGGTATTCTAGCACACCTCTTATGAGTCCTTAAGGGAACATGTGATGTTCATTTCAATAGGAAAAACCAGAGAGACACAATTATCGTTAATCATTCTGGACTGATCTGCAGTTATTACCACATTGAACCCCAAGCACTTCTGCTTACTATTTAAGGCTTATTAACTGTTATATATGTTTTCCTGCATTATGACTTAAGATGGTTGTACATTACGCGCATGAAGTAATGCTCTAAAATTTTACATATTTATATATATATTTTTCTTTTTAGGATCATATTTCAGCCCTGCTGTATAAGCCTAAATTATGAAGGCATAACCCATGCAAAAGGTTTACCACTGTAATGCACATTTTGATATCTCTACAAGTACTATTGTGATATTAGATACTACACAGTAGCGTTTCTTTTCTCATCCTTAAATATTTGGTATCTTTGGTTGGACTAGTTTCTGACTTTTAGACGGAAAAGGGGATTTATTACGGTACTGCAAGACCAAGGAGTATATGTCATAAACATTACGAGACACGTTTAGAATTGGTCTCTCTGATATATTTGTTTTCTTTAATACAAAGGGAGAAATATAGATGGTTCCTTATAGGCATATCTCTCGCAGCGCAGACATCAGTGGACACTCTGTTTTTTCTTTCCTTCTTCCCCGTCTGTCAGGATTGACTTTGACTTTGTTGGGTCATCTTTGCCTGAGCTAAATGGAGGCGCGAGATATAACCCTAGCTGACTTGGCCCATATGATAGGCAATCTACAGAAAGAAACACAGGTATTGACTCTGGGAGCAGATGCATTACAGGGGCTGCAGGATCTAGTGGACAGATGCCAGGACCAGGAGCACGGGCTATGGGTGGCACTTTTCCCAATCTACCATAACTGGGATTAAACAAGGTTCAGCTGCACTGATTATTCAAGTCACTACCCCATCCACAATTCTGTTAGCTCCTCCTGAAAAATTTACAGGGGATCCCATTTGACCATCAAAGGTAGCATTTGTGTTGTCATTTCTAGGAGGTACAACAGCTACATGGTCTATTCTATTAGTAGTAGAAGGAAATGATCCATTGCTGTACAATTATGATTCATTTAAAACTGAACTAAAATGGTTGCTTGACTGTCACTCCTTTATGCAGTTAGTAGATGCAGAGTTACTGAATTTACGTCAGGGTACTGAAGACCTCTTTACATATATTTCTCATTTCATTAGGTTAGCTGGCGAAGCCAATTAGCCAGAAAGCAAGCGTAGTTCATTATTTTACAGGGGTTTTTAGGACAAGCTAAAAGATCTATTGGCCAGGTGGTACATCTCCCCCCCCCCCCGACTCCTGTAATGATTTAATAGACTTAGTGGTAAAATTAGACCATCGTCTTACCAAAAGACGTCAGGATGGGGGGTTGCACCGACACTAAGATACTGGTGTATAGAGAGAAAGAAAAGCTGAGCCAGAGAAAAATACTGAAGAGCCTGAACCAATGCAGATAGGTAGTTTAAAAGGGCTGTTGAGTGAGGAAGAATGCCAGAGATGTGGGGAGATGAGGCTGTGTTTGCATTATGGTAAGAAAGATCACTTTTTGTGTGACAGTACTCTGAAACCCAAAAGAAGAGGGGATTCGGGAAACTAAAGACCTCGAGACCTGCAGAGACGAGTGTTCCGGGTTGTCCTAGTCCAAAAGTCTCAAAATCCTTGGCACAAATTACTTCTCCTCATACATGTTATTTCTTTGTTTGCTCCCGGTTGACTTGGGGGGAACATTCTATGCACCTGCATATTCTGATTCATTCTGGTGTAACTGGGAATTTTATGGATATAGCCTTAGCCGCTTAATATGGTATACCTACCATATCCAAGGACATGGTTGATGAAGTTAAGACTATTGACGGAAGCACTTTAAAGTCAGGACCCAGAACCCATTCCACCGGGGATTTGCTGTTGCACATACAGGACACACACAAAAAAGTAGTACCTTTCGATTTGATTCAGGCCCCTCAATTCCAAGCAATACTTTAATTCCTTGGCTCGAGAAGCACAACCCTGGCACTGATTGGGATAAACATACCTTGACATTCTGATCTGTCTTCTGTGTTGAGCATTGTTTGTCTGGTACTCCTGTGTCCCAGAACCGGGTAGTGGCCAGTACAGAGGTCACTACTCCTGTTATCACTCTGTGTTACGAAGACTTTGCAGATTTGTTTGATAAAAATAAAACTTCTGTGCTTCCCCCTTACCGGCCATATGATTGCCAAATTGATCTCTAACCTAGGGCTCAGATTCCTTGCAGTAGGATATATGCCTTAATGGAGAAAGAGAATCTCCATCTTCGTGATTATCTTGATGAAATGTTCCGGATAGGCTTTATGAGGTCTTTACGCTCCCTTGCTTCTTCCCATCTATTTTTCGTGCCAAAGAAGGGGGGCGAGCTCCGTGCATGCCTTGACTTCAGCACCCTTAATAATGTGACTCTTAAAAAATGATACCCCTTGGCATTGATATCGACATTATTAGATCAAGTCAAGAACGCAAAGATTTTGACCAAACTGGATTTAAGACGTGCGTACCATCTGGTTGGTACGTGTTAGAGCAGGAGATAAATGGAAAACAACTTTCCGTACAAAATTTCGTCTATACGAATATTTGGTCATGCCATTCAGCCTATGCAATGCCCCAGCTGAGTTCCAATTTTTTATAAATAAGGACTTAAAAGAATACCTGGATGTATGCACAGTGGCATATATCAATGAAATTTTAATGTATTCATCTTCAGTACAAGAACATGAAAAAAGTGTCAGAGTCATATTGCATAGGCTGAAGGAACACAGTTTGTTTGTCAAGTTGGAGAAATGCAAATTCCATGTCTCCCAAGTCTCCTTTTTGGGCTATTTCATTTGACTTTGTAAGGTCATCTCTGCTGACTGGGAGGTCAGGACCTTGCATCATGACCTCTTCTCGTGGAAAATCTAGGTGAGATTTTGACACTTTCTCCCCATTTGTCCATGGCATGCATGCGTCATGCCTCTTCCTGTGTTTAGCCCTCCCTGAGGGCATGTACCAATTTCTACTATCCATCCACTGCTCCCAATTTAGGATTAGTTTTAGGAACTACTTTTTTCTTTCTTTAACAGCACTTAACAAAAGCGCTCATGTTTTCACTCACTCTGACCTCTGTTTAGGTAAACATGCCTGTTAATCTTGTTCTTATCTCTTCACATTTTCTGTGCATTCAAAAACAAATGTCAGACGCTGTTTTATGAGGGCACCTCTTTATTTTTGTTTCTCTGACTTCAAAGTTAGAATGTCGTGGGTTTGCTTGCCCGTCCCCCAACAACTTCCCTCTTCACTGCTTCAGTCATCCACCATCCCCTCCCTCATCACTGCTTGTCCCATCCTATCAGGGCTGTATTTCTGCCTGAGTGCCGCACTTCTTTAGTCAGCTGCTTCCCAGGTTTCTAACTCAGAGGCTGCTCTGAGTGCCGTGTTTGTTATTCATCGGCTGTTCCAGGCACTGCATCCTTTACTTCAGCGGCTGCTGAGGTGCTGTGTTTCTTGAATGCAGGCTTCAAGAGATGCTTCCTGTTATTAGCAACTTCCCAGTGCCACGCTTCTTCTGTTTTCGGCTGCATGGTGTGTCGCATTAATAGCATCCCCAACCTCATGTTACTTTTTTTCAGATGGCTGCGCTTGCTTCCAATCTACCTACCACTAACATCGAATGCATACGGTATGTTTTGTTGACCTGGTCGCGTTCACTCTCTGCACCAGTTTTAAGACCATAATGTGTAGAACAAAATACTTAGGAAACATTCGGCTGGTAATAATTTGCTACTTTCTGGATTTTTCACCTATGAATATAATTGAATGTTGGAATTGCACTCTTCCTACCTCTCCGGTTACCAAACTTAGCCAAGCGTCGTAAGTGGTGCGCAACTTTGTCTGGACTAGCGAGTAATTTGGACCCCGGCAACTCGAGATCAAATGAGACCTCCGTGATATCTGCCATAAACTCGTGTTCAAACAGATAGTGATAACAAAAACAAGCAGTATAAAGTGAGTGAGTTTAGTTAGTCATATAAAGCAGAGGTAGCCTCCCAATGCAGTTACAGTCAACTTATTTAGGACTTTTCGTGAGTATGATCCATTCATACGTGATACTTCTAGTTCCTGAATATGTGTGATATCTTGTTTATTTTGGTTCCCCCATAATTGTTGCTTCCACCTGCCCTCTCACATTGTTTCTTGCAGATCTCCCCATTCCCTCCTTCTTCCCTGCTTTACCTGTCCCTCCACTACCTCCCTCGTCGCTGCTGCTTTTTTTTTTTCGCTTTGTTGTTTTCCATAGTACGAACACGATCCAAATGTATTGGACCATTTTACATGCTCACCAGTTACATTACACAATAACACATTCATTGTCATAGGCAGGGGGAAGATTAAGCAATTTGCCAAGATTCACAGGATGTTGAGCCGAGTCTTTTCCACCCCCAATGTGCAGATCATTGTCCTGCCCCTCCTCACATACAGAAAAAGTACTATAACATGGCTTGCGCTGGCCACACCATAGCGCTACATTTAATGAATTTTAGCCATGCATAACTGCAGATGTGCTGCTAGACAACATGGCTCAAAGGCATTAACATTGAGAAGGCCAATAGCTTGGGCATTGCCGAGAACTATTGGCTTTACCAATGCCTGTCTGTACTTGGTGAGTTAGAAGACACCAGCAGACCCATAACTGAGCCAAATTATTCTTTAAAAGTAAATGTAGACTACACTTCTCACAATATTTGTTCCTTTAACTCTGGCACATGTAATTCAGCTCAAGGTTCCTCTTGAGACCTTTATTATTTAGATTGTTTAGCTGAAACATTGCACTTTTGGAGCCCAGACTTTCAGATGATAACTGGCTTGCCTTATTTAAGGAGTATGATATCATTTTATTCAAAGAAACTTGGGGAACTACTGATGTTTTTACAATGTTTTTATCTGCTTTGCCAAGCCCGCTGTTCCATCAGCTTCAGGTAGGGCGAAGGGTGGCTTATGCCCCTAGTTTAGGTTATCATTAAATTGCTGAGCTGCGGTAATTCCGTACAACTGTCAGAACTTGGAAATATTTTATGTGACCTGGAAACGGAGCCTCTCTTTATTAAATTGTTAATTATTACAACAATAACTTTTCCTCTCGTGATTGTTTGCTTTTTCATTATTATTTAACAATGCAAATGAAAACGTTAGCGATGTTAAGCCAGACCCCCCCCAGTCAATTTGAATTAATATTCAATCTTTCGTCAATAAGTAATTATTGCTTTGTTTCTAAATCCGAATCCGACAATCGTGATGTTGCTCTGTTTGATTATTTAATTGAGAGGAGCTTAAGGAATATCCATAAAGCCTCCCACCATGATGAGAAAATTATACCCACTTACTGCGGAAGAGGTTGTCAATTTTTGACTAAGTATTCATCTCAAGGGGCTTATGTAATAATATAAAAAAGGTTTCCATTTGTGAGACCGGGTTCAGTTACCATAATCCTGTGACTGACACGTTTCAATTTGTAATAAGGCAATATATCCATCCTGACTATACCTCTGTTCGAAATGATAAAGCATCGGGGCTTCAGAATTATATGGCATCTCAATGACGCAAGCAAACTTCTACAAACACTGGTAAATTTGAGACTAGGTGATTTTAATAAGCTCCAAACAATCACTACTTACTATGATTTGATTTTCAATTCCTTTAGCGATAGCTCCATGACTGTTAACCTACTCCTCGAACTTCCTCATGGTAAGTCACACCTTTCCCAAAAATGGTTTGACTCCACGTGCTCATTCGCTAATCGTCCCCTTTGCACCACTTTGTCACAAACCCCTTCCAAAAGAAATAAGGTCATGCACATAAGAGCTGTTCATAGAAACAGCAATTGGCAATAGATAAATGATCATTAGAAATAATGCATGCGACCCATTGCAGCGGGCTAGTGATGTAATAGATGTCTCATCATTTTGGAAACAGGGAATTAGATGTTTTTAAGTCCTCTATCGATCAAATGCTGGATTTTAATTTACCAGATTAATGGGTCGTGCATTGCATTAACATAATATGCGTATAGCAGTAATGCTTTGTTTTTCCAATAACATAATATGAGTATAGCAGTAAGGTTGTGTTCTCCAATTCTCCTACACACCTTTACTTGTGTTCACTGGGGCTCATTTCCATTTTGAGATAGATGATGATCTGTTGGCTCTATGTTGGCTCTGGGAATACCTCTGGACCTGATGGGGTACCTATGGATCTGTATAAATCAAATACTGTACTGTGGGCCCAATGAATACTAATGTTCCTAACTCAGCCAGCTGTTCTAATTTACCAACCTTTTGTCCCTGCTCAATTGTCCCAGTCTTCAAAAAAGGAAACAGATGTCATACTTGTTGTACTTGTTACTGACCCATTCCGCTCATTGTGTTGAATGTCAAAGAAGCTGGTAGAATACTGTTACAAAGGAGTCTATCTTGGGCCAGTGAAAGTAGTGTTTTAGCTGATGTACAGTATGGCTTTTGCGAAGGCTTAGGAACAACAAAACAATGTTAAAAAAATTGCACCTGGAATTAGTAAATACACCACAGCTAGAAAAGGAGCAAACCATTTGGCTTTTGAGGATCTCTGTAGTACCTTCAATAGTGTACACAAGACTAAACTGTAGGTACTATTATTAGTAATGGGAGTTATGTTATTGTATGTTAGGTAGATTTGTAGAGTGTACTATCACCCGGAAGGGTGTCCTGGTTCTGAGCAAGTGTGAGTTTAGGCACACCTAGGGCTTGTGGGACTATTTGAAAAGCCAGGTCTTCAGCTTCTTGCGGAATTCAAGAAGTGAGGAGGAGGCTCTTATATGTAGTGGCAGGTCATTCCATGCTTTAAGAGCGACTTAGGAAAAGGCTTGAATTCCTGATCTGGCTTTCTTTATGCATGGGATATATGCGAGTAGGAGCTATAAAAGGAGTTATAATACATTTTTTGCAACGTTTGAACATGGAAGTTTATGCTCTAGTCAGATATGGTGATCAGGATAAATGCACTTTAGGTTGAACAGAGAGGTGCGCAAGGGTTGTGTTTTAGCAACTGTTCTTTTTATTTTGTATATTACCAGCTTATATTCAAGTTTGATAGCCCAAGGTTCTGTTAATGGCAGACCAATCCCTGCTTTACACTGTGCGGACGATGAGGTATTATTATCGTACATAGCAAGTGGTTTAAAAAATGTAATCAGTGCCTTTGGATTACATTTGGAAGAGCTGGAATCAGATACCCAAGTTTCTAAAACTTTTATCATGATTTATGGTCCCAAATCCACTAATCTATAAAGAACACAGTAATTGGGAGGATATGTCAGTTTTCTTACCTGGGTGTTCTGTTTAACTCCACATGTAATTGGCTTCCCTTACTGAGTTAGAGGCATAAATTCTTTTTTTACTGTCATTGGGTGCGGTCTTCAATTTTGCTGATAAATTAATGAAGCAATCTATAAAGCACATGATAGAAATATATAAAAGTAAATGCATACTAATCCTTTCATATGGAGCTGTAATCTGAGGTCACATCACAACTAGTTCATTACATCTTGAAGACAACTACATTTTGTATCATCTGTTGAGCCTCTCCTCTGTAGCGCCAACGCTATATTGAGGATAAAATTGAGCTTACCCCGATCCTATTAGGGCTCTCTGTTTGAGTCAACCCCAAACCACACTAAACAGAGCCATTATTGATGATTGTTTGAAATTGAACGACTCACACAAAATCTGCTGTTTTTAGTATGTAAAGACAAGTTATGGTGAAGAATGCATTTTTTCAACACAGACAAACACAGAAGTAAGCTATCAAACGTTTAAAACTTTCTGTTAGACAATACATTATTCTGAGAAATTCAGCCTTGATTGAGTTTGTTTTATCTGTGGTCACAAACTGTTGCGAATAATTGTTATAGTGTCATTTTTTAATAGGAATTGTTCGTGAACAATTTTTTTTCCCATGGGTTAGTTTTGATGAGATACTGTATGTTGTTGCCCGTATGATGAATGTTCCTCTAAAACTTTTCTGCATTTTACATTCGTCTGTCATTTTTTCAATCCGTGCATCATCGCTACCATATCCCTTTGCTAAGTAAATAAGGTGTTACTAGATGGAAACATGCGATATCTGTCTCCAAATGCTTTCTGACTCACACACTTGTTTTGCTGCGTCTTCCTTTTTAGGTCTCGTCTCGCGTTGCAGCGCGCATGCGCTGCTCGCTCTGCGAGGGCTTCTTGTGATCAATACAGTTTGAGAAGTGGAGTTTCGGCTCCGCCCGTGCTTTTGATTGGTTTTCGTCATCGGTTATGGTAAACGGTGTGTTTTGATTGTTAGTGAGGCTTTTTAGTCCCTCCTGGTTACCGCCCTGTCCTCTTTTTGCCCCGCCCACCCGGACTGGATCGTTTACTGGCGGAGTTACATGGTCTTCTTTATGAGTCTGTAAGAACTCATTTTTTGCATTTTCAGTGCGGTCCGCTTCGGCCGTGCTTGTGTATTTACTTAATTATTTTCGCGCGGTCCGCTTCGGCCGCGCTTGTGTATTTACTTAATTATTTAATCGCACAAGCGCAGTCCGCATCGGCCGCGCTTGTGTATTTAATTAATTATTTAATCGCACAAGCGCGGTCCGCTTCAGCCGCGCTTGTGTGTTTAATTAATTGTTTAATCGCACAAGCGCAGTCCGCTTCGGCCGCGCTTGTGTACGGCCGCGCTTGTGTATTTAATTAATTATTTTATCGCACAAGCGCGGTCCGCTTCGGCGTGCTTGTTTTGTTTTTGCAATGACGTGGTCATCGAGGTGCTAAAGCTCCCGCTAGCCCCTGGCCATTCAGAGACTGGAACAAAATGTGCTCTAACAGACCTCTAAGTGAGACACTTGGGTGGAACCGAAAATAAAAGACTTCCTTCAATCTCTGCAGTTTGCTGCTCTCAGCTCAAAGCTGGCAAAATGCAGATGCCGCTGACTTTGTTCCAGTGTAGGCGAATTTCACTAGGACCAGGTCAGCACGTTTCACTGAGGGCGGCGCTGATCTTAGATTAACAGTGATGGCTGCCAAATCTGGTTTCCACATGGATCCCCCTCATTTCCAGCGCTGGTCTAAACTGAAAAGAAATGTCACCAGCTGTGTTTGTAACATTATTTAATGCACTACAGAGATAATGTACGAAGTGAACAAACTGTAATGACTCCTGCAGGTATTAACGCTCATTAAAGCCAATAGGTCTCGCCTTTCGATGACAATACCCGACCATTTGGCTTTGCTAAAGTTTTTTAATGATGCATTCTGCATTGAAAAAAAAAAGGAAAAAATTATTGTTTGCTGTTGCACTACAGCAAGACCGCACATGTCAGTCACCATGCATGCACGTGTGGCCTTTTTGTTTTAACTTTTAATTTACTTTTCAGAGACAGCAGACACCACTGTTGAAGCAGTAAATGTAAAAAAGGGTGTGTGAAACTGCATTAAAGAAAACAGGAGCAACCTAGTATCACATTGCAGGTAGAGGGCGCCCCCCTAAAAAACAAGCATTTGCAATGCACTAGCTATCACAATTGCCAGATTTTGAGCTATTGGCATTGAAAATGACAATGCCTTTTATGTATGTGTTTAAAAAACCTGCAATAATAAAAGGCATTGTCATTTACAATACCAATAGGTCAAAGTTTCTAAAATGCGAGACCGATCGCATTGCAAATGCTTGTTCTGCATAGCCCTTAAATATCACAATTCCTCATTTTAACTTTGAACATCGTGACCCGATTTAGGTCTTTATCATAAGGCGTAAATATGTTTTTTTATGAATATTTTGTATTTGTGTTTGTTTTTATTTTATATTCATGTGCTTACAGTTAGGGTGTTCTTCCACCAAATACATGTATTTATTAATTGCTTGATTTTGAACAATAATTTAAAGATCCTGGTGCGATATTGAAGGGGTAGTTTGTTATTGAGTGATTTCATTTCTTTAGTGGGTGCTTCAGGTGGTGATTTCGGTCTTCAGATTTCTTTTGTCTTTCTTTCAGCTATTGGATCTTAGGTTGATGGACTGGGTGAATGGAGATGTTGAGTGATATCAGTCAGTTCACCAAAGCCAGTGGCACAGTTGCCTCGTTTCTGTTATGTGGTTAGGTTGCAAGCAAGCAGTTAGGTGGCAGTGTTTCTCATAGGCAGGTTTCACAGTGAGGTGATGGTCATTCAAAAAGCAGGCTACATTTCCTGTTACTATGATCAGTTGAGGTGGATCAGGATTGCATGCTGAGTGAGTTAACCCAGTGACAATTTGAGAGAAGCTGAAAGGCTCTGGGAACATCAGAAAGAATTATGTTTTGATGACTTTTATTCAGTCCAGCCAGACCTTCAGTTCTCCCATGATACAGAGATTGTTGCGGTTTACAGTGATGTTGGTGTCTGCATCGAGGAAGAAGGTAGGGTGGGTGAGCAGTTTCCTAGAAGTGATTCCCATTTAGCAGGGTTATACTCTTGAAAGTGTGTGGTTTCTAAGGTATCTGTAGCCTTTAAAATGACTGTTAGTCCTTATTGAATCTTCCTGCATTGGTTTCTGGTGAGCATTCCCTATACTGGAGGCATAGCGTTGTGGAGTATCAGAGCTGTATCAGGTTTTAAATGTTTATGAGATGCTTATTTATCGATCATGCCTTGATTAGGAGATAGCCCTGCAAGGGAAAGGTTATGGGATTTGGGGAAGGAGGGAAAGTAAAGGGTGGAAAGTACGGGTAGAAAGGGCTGATTGTTGCAGCAGAACAGTAGAAGATAAGCAGAAGTAGATAGACTTCCACAACCTTTCTTCAGACTGGAAGAGGGGGATTAAGAACTCTCTCCTAATGACTCCGAACTGACTAAGGGTTGTGACACATTAAGATAATGGACACAGTTTCTCAACCTCATGATTAAACTCTGACTTCTCCTTCCTTTTCTTTTTCAGTCTTAAACTGTATTTTTTATGTTACTGTGAGGAAATGGGGTGTATTGTATGGTGTGGTTGTGCGACCTCACCATGTAATACACTTACCAGCCCCTTAAGGTCCCTTAGGTTTCGTTTGTCAAACCTTCAGCTCAACCCTGGGTAGCTGTGGCTCTGAGCAACAAGATTACACAAAGGATTTAAACAGCACCCAAACAATAGAAGAAGAAATCGATAAGACACCAAAGAAATCGGACACCAATTAAAAAACAAGCATTTGCAATGCAATAGGTCTCGCATTTACGCAAGTTTAAGCTATTGGCATTGTAAATGACAATGCCTTTTATTTATGTTTTTAAAACGAAAGCAAAAATAAAAGTCATTGTTATTTGCAATGCCAATAGCTCAAACTCGCGTAAATGCGAGACCTATTGCATTGCAAATGCTTGTTTAAACCTGCAATAAAAAACGCCTGGTGCACAATTACATATAATAGCATAACCAATAAAGCAAATTCGCCGATGAAAAAACCTACATTCCCACTCCTATACCTCTGGGGTTGTATTACTGTTCTGGCCCTCCCCCAAAAAGCCTAAAAAAAAAGCGGACATTCGCAATATTACAACAGGCCTTGTAGTCGCCCCTAACTCCAGTATCTTTTATGGGCCTGAAAATATACGCAGCAAAGGTCCTTAAACAACCAACGTCAGCTAATGCAGATTCGGTAAAAAAAAAACACCAGCATATAACAAATAACAAAATTCAATGCTGAAACCGATTATACAAAAGCGCCTGTACGTGAAATATTAAGAAAATGCTTTTCTTTACACATGCATAACGTAAGTGCATAGCTATTGGCCCAAGCTATCATAAAAACATGGTACAATAAACTTTCAGCAACTACGTTAATAAACTCGAAATAATGTAGTTCTACCGATAAATAAAGGCTTAAACTTCAGTGTATGCATATTGTTTAATACAATTTAAGTAGATCCGTAACACTCCACATCTATATCTTTGGCTTTGTAGCCACGATGCCCTGTAATTGGCCATGCCCTTTAACTATGTTTGCTTGTTGTAAGTATTGTAAGTATTGCTCATTAATTATCCCCAAGTACACATACATATACTTGATGAAAACTGTACGTGTTTGTTACCGTGTTTCCACTGTAATACTATCGGGCAAAGCGGGCTAACATATATTTGGCTTACAATTTACAAATAGCGAGAGATTTGTCCATTAAATAAACGCAGATTCGCAATATGTAACATTTATCTGTCCATGTCCGTAGCTGTTGCTGCTTTACCCCTATACCATGTTTATAAAAAAAAACAAGGTTTTAATTTGCATGTAAATATATTGCCTAATTACATTCGCGCAGACTTGTATGCCTATCTATATACGCACAGATTTGTAACATGTAAATATTACCTGTGCCCCTCCCTAGCTATGATGCTTTGCTATTGGACCGTTGTAAATAAAGCATGTAAAGCTAATATGTGCGAGCTACATATTTTTCACAAAAAAACACTGTATATCCCATAATGCGTTACTTTTTTGTCTTACTCGCTACGGCGCATTGCTATATGGCAGGCCTTAATAAATAATACCTACTAATTACAACAGAGCTAAAAGTATACATAAAAAAAGTACTTTTGGACAATGAAAACTATACGTTGACAGTTATTAGCTCTACCGTGCAACGTTAAGTAAGCGCGATAGTATAAGCAAAAATATACTGTATTCTGAAAAGAATTTATTATAATAGCACAGCAAGAAAAGCTGCATAAGGAATTATATTAAAAGGTGTTTTTTTGTGATTAGGATAATGTACTTAGGCAAGCCTAAAAATGGCAGAAATACAAGATGTAGCTCTGTAATGTATGAAACTTACCGTGTTTGTTTGCAACAAAAGTAGTGAGGCTCCCCGCGCTGGCGATGTCTAGGTATGGCGTTGGCTCAAGAAATGTTTGCAAAAGCTTGTTCTGTTCCATTTAAGTACACAAATAGGTAATAACAAGCATTGGCCGCGCGGCCGTAAAAGTAACGGTCGCGCGGCCGCGAAAGTGATCGCGATCGCGGTGAAAGTGATCGCGATCGCGGGGACGCGCTCTGTGGTGGGGGAGGAGCGGAGTGAGGTGCGCTGTAAGGGTGCCGCGAGGAAAGCCAGATGGTGGCTGGGCGCGTGCTTGCGCGCGTAACCGCAAGCTTGAGGCCAGCAAAAGCGTGTGGTCGGACTTTTAAAAGCCCGCTTACTAAATGTCTCGCCAGGGCAGCGCATGCGCTGGCTCAGGCGAGACCTAAAAATTGACTATATTTTTATGTATTTTTAGACATCACAACGACAAAGATCCACAGGAGGGTACCAGAGATATAGAATTCACAATATATCACAAATTAAAGGATTTCACTCAACCGCAAACAAGCACTGGCAAATTCAATTAATTTGACGCTTAGAAACTTTTCAGCAAAAAGTTTAGGCTAGTACTAATGCAGTCACTTAGAGTCACTTTAGGTGACCAACTCCAGTAGGGAGCCAGTCAGGGGGACCAGCAAGGTCATCAGAAACACTTACCTCAGCAGGTGACGTAGTTTTCAGTCCGTTCCTGGCACTTTTATCCTTTGCAGGGCTTTTTCTATGGAAGTGGTCCTGATGCAATCAATCAATCAATCAATCAGGGGAATTGTGAGCGCGCTACTCACCCGTGAGGGTCTCAAGGCGCTGAGGGGGGTGTCCGCAGATCTGTTTAGCCGAAGAGCCAGGTCTTGAGAGTCTTCCTGAAGGTGTTCAGGGAGGGGGCGCGTCTGATGTTTGCCGGTAGCTCGTTCCAGGTCTTGGCTGCAATGTGAGAGAAGGATCTTCCGCCTGCTCTGGCCCTGTGGATGCACGGGGTTTCGGCCAGTGCGAGGTTGGCAGATCGGAGGTTTCTTTTGGGTACGTGGAAGTCGATTCTGTCGTTGAGGTATTTGGGTCCGTTGTTGTGTAGGCATTTGTTGGCGTGAGTGAGGATTTTGAAGGTGACTCTTTTCTCCACAGGGAGCCAGTGGAGTCTACGTAGGTGTTGGCTGATGTGTTCGTGCTGCGGGATGCCGAGGACGAGTCTGGGGGCGGTGTTCTGTATTGTTTGGAGTTTGCGGTGTAGGGACTTGGTGATGCCGGCGTAGCGTGCATTTCTGTAGTCCAGTCTGCTGGTGATGAGTGCGTGGGTTACTGCCTTCCTTGACTCCGGGGGGATCCATTTGAAGGTCTTGCGAAGGATGCGGAGGGTGTTGAAGCAGCTGGAGGTGACGGCGTTGATCTGTCGGTTCATTGTGAGTGATGCGTCGAGTACGATGCCGAGGTTTTTGGCGTGGTCTGAGGGGTAGGTGGGCTTCCGAGGGCAGTCGGCCACCAGGTGTTGTCCCATGCAGAGGGGGTGGTTCCAAGGACGAGGATGAAAGATTTTGAAGAAGATGCTCAAAAATGATGTGGATGCGATGCGGTCAATGAGGGTCTTGCTGCAATGACTCCTTGGTCTTCGACGGGGGTGAGGTGATCCTGGTCACAGGATAGACATCCCTTGAAGTCCTCTTTGTGCTGGCAGACGTTCAGTCGCCACTGGACTATCGGTCGCCCAGTATCACGGCCACAGACAAAATCCTTCCTGTGTTGATAACTCATCCTTTGGATGTCCCAGCTGCACAGTGATGACACTCCCAGGTTCAGGTTAACTTTGTGCATTGGGTCCTGGTCCCTAGTGCTGAACGGTGGTGGTTGGCGGCAGGTTGAAGACTTTGGGACACCAAGTTGCCCTCCTTCAGCTGTTGTGTCCCTGAGCTATGAACAGGAGGCCAGTCAGCCGACCATTGGAGTCTCTTGGCTTTGGTTCGGCTCTGGAGATGACTTCTCCTTGAGTAGTGCATGGCAGGCGCAGTCACACTCCTTTTCTAGCCACCAGATGCAGTACACAACGGTGCAGCCCCTCTTTGCCAGCTCCGCTGTGCAGCAGGGAAGTCCTTCTCGGTCCTTCTTCCAGTCCAGTGGAGGTCTGAGTTCGGGGTGCCAGAGTTGCCCTACTTATGCTCAGAAAATGCCCTCAAGCAGGATGCAGGTGGTAGGCAATGGGCTACCAGGTTCCCCGCCCCCACCTGATGACCACTTCCTGCAAAGTGTGGCATTTGGGCATCTCAAGATGCACCATATTGCCCACTTCCAATATGGCAGAACCCCTCTCCTGGCATGTGGAGCTTCATAGCCCAACCCAGAGGTGTGGTTACCAAGGGGGCTACATGCTCCTGAAAAATCAGTTTGGCAACTGGTTTCCCCTGTCTTGTCCCAAGTGCCAGCCTGTCTGCATGAACAATAGAGCAGCCCCTCTACCAAGTGTTACCCTTTTGCCTTTCAAATGTGCTTCTCCTTAGAAGCCCGCCTTTTGGGCCAACACCCATGTGGTTTCCTGCAGGAGAGAGGTAACACCTCCTTCCAGTGCAGGTCCGCATTGTATCTTTTCCTGGGAGTTGTTAGCACATCTCCCCAGGAGAGGAGAAAGCTGTCTAAGCAACAGAACCCTGTGTGCAACCGGTATGGGCACAGGGGTCTAAAGGCAAAAAGTGGCAACTTTGCTAAAGTTGCACACTGAAATTTGTTACATTAATTTTGACGTGAGAATCAAGCCGGGCTTAATTTAACAAGTTGTTTGATACCTTAGATGCCCCACTTTGGTTGCCCCATTCCAGAGTTAGCACAGCTTAGGTGTTAGCGTGTAACTCTGTACTTGCCAATGGGTCGGCCAAGCTTTTCCATAGTAAAAACAACAGTTTTGAGATTTTACTATCAGAACATGTAAAACACATGTTCTGTCCATGAGATATGTTGCACCGTGCCTTAGGACTCGCAAGGACTGCAGTAGATTTGACTTACACATATACCAGGGGGAAGTCTGTCTTTGCCATTACTTTAAATGGCAAAGTCGGACTAGGAGTTTAAACTGCTCTTCCAGCTAGCAAATGGCGGGTTGGCAATCTCATTTTACGTGTGTCACACCCAGGGTGGCCCTATCAGTGCTGCAATCCCCGGGGTGACCCTCTGACTTACATGCCGTTAGTACACTGGATACCATTTACTAGGGACTTACAGGTAAGTTAGCTTGGCCAATGGGATATGAGCCACTTTGACAGACCTGTTTAAGGGTAATGGCAGAGGCACTGAGGTCTGGTTAGCAGGCCTCAGTGCATTCCCAGAGTTGAAATACCAGCAGCATCAGTCCAAAAACTTGGGGGTGAACTTACAAAAAGATGTATTTCTGTACAGTTACCATCTTCAGTGCTCTGAGCTAACTTAAAGATTACACCGAACACTTTATATAACCCACAAACAAACAATACTAAACTGGGACTTGTTCATTGAGCACATTAATTAGAAAGTTGCATTTGCATTGGTCATTTGTGCCAATGGAATGCGTTTATCCAAAAGACAAAGAACCTGTGGTTTTGTGTTATTTGTCCAAAAAGCGTGATTGGAATACATAAAACAGTTCATGAGAAACAACATGCAGGTGGCTTAGAACATTTCAGATGACTGCATGTCAAATAAGCATTGGCAAAGCCAATTGGTCTCACCTTTGGGACCTATTGACTTTGCAATGCTTGTTGGTGATGTTGTACATCATCAGCAAACTGTGCAGCATGGCTAAAATAAATAAATAGGTGCAATGACATGGCAACAACTGGTGCTTGCCTCCTTTTGTAGCTGTGAACATGCATGATGACGTATGTGCATGCAAGCATCATTATGCATGCTGGTGCCATTTTTTTTTACATGGAGGGGCTAGTGACTAATCTCTGTCTGTCTCGCCCCAAAAAATATAGTAGTAAAAAAAGACCTCAGACGTGGTGGGAGGCAATGGAGAAGGGGGCGGGGCGAGCCCTTGGGGTAAATTAGACACAAATAAAGCTGGGTTGTGGAAGAAGGAGAAAAGTAGCACACAAAAGTAAAGAGCAACACTGAGAGTGGGGGAAAAAACACATATGGGAAAGAGCAACAAAGGATGAGGGGAGAAGCACACAAGAGAGAGAGAACAACACAGAGTGTTGGATGGGCGGGGAGAAGCGCATGAGAGAGTAAGCACACCAGAGAGACAGCAAGTAGCACACCAAGGAGAAAACAAGACAGAGCATGGAGAAGAGAAGTACACAAGGGACAGAGCAGGGAAACATATGCTCTCTCATGGAGTACTTAAACGAAAAGAAAAAAATTGTTTATTAAAAGTGGGTAATGGAAGGACACAGTCAAAATGGTGGTAAAGAAACTATGCTCCAAGGGAGGGTCACGAAGTAAAAAGCAAGCCAAGACAAGCCAATAAATAAGAAGAAAGGAAAAGAGAGTGACAATAAAGCCAACCAAAGGTAAGCAATGAGCGAGTTCCAAGCCCACTGTAAGTTGTTGGTAAGTCTATAATAAGGCTTACACAACCAGACAGTTTGCGCTGTCTGGTAGGCAAGAGCTACAAAAGGTTTCTTCTAAATATATCATTGTGTGTGCAAACACTCTTGAGAATGGGAATCCAAAAGCAAGCAAAGGAAACGCCCTTTGAATGTTAAAATGGGGCCACAATGCATCGAATGTGGCACCGAGGTGTGAGCTCTATATAGCCAGCATATTCACAGCAACATCCTTGAGCGGTGACCTCACATGAACAGTTTAACAGTTCACAGATGTTACTCAAGGTTACAGAAACCTCCTGGGATAGAAGGGTCGAGAACAGCTCAAAGCATACAAGAAATGCCAAACATCACCAGAGCACGTGGCGGGTGCTGCAGATTGTTTCCACCCTGCTTTACACTCACCTAACGGCCTAGGAGCAGTATACAACTTTGATGTTATACTTTGATTTATAGCGCTCACCGAGGCGCTAACCCAATCCACATTGGTTTAAAAGTAGGAATTTAAAAAATGCAGCTGTGACATAAAATAAAGCGTGTATATAGCAAAAAAGGACGGGAAGGTAACATTTCTTTATTGCAGCTTACACATATGTGAACCAAGCCGATACTTCAATTGACAAGAGCAGTCACTGACAGACTAACTTGCCTACTTCAGTAACCTTTCCAACACATTGCCTAGCTCAAGAAAAATATGACCAAAGCATTACTCAATACTAAATCAAATAATTGTATCCCCTCTGGCTTATTTTAAGATAACCAGACGTTAAAGTATTCTCTTTTGTGATAAAAAGACATTCTTAATTTATGTAAAGACCTGCCATTTACTTGAGCAAATCTGTGTTAAATCTTAATATATATACATTGCCATTTGTTTTTGCAACCACTACTTCTTAGTTTTTTGGTCGAGCCTTGGCAGCGCATGCGCTGCTCTGTGAGGCATGCTGTATTGAGGTATGCCATTGAAGCTCCGCCCATGTCCTGCCCATCTTTTCAATTGGCTCCTGTTACTGTCCTTGCGAAATCATTCCTTTTCATTTGTGAATCGGCTTAATAGTCCCTCCTTGGTACCGCCTTTTCTGCATTTGTAACCTCCCATAACGACTGGACTTTTTACTTGTGTTGTTATACGGTCTGCTTTATAAGTCGGTAAGCACTATTTTCTTTAATGATCTTCCCCTATTCCACCCACGACATTGCTGCACACCGCACTATATTTTACTAATGTATTTATTTAAATTACATCGTGGTCAGCTTTAACTATAGCAGCCGCGCTTATTTAATTACGGCACAGTCCACTTTCACTTTAGCGGCTGCGCTTATTTAAATATTTCTTTTACAGTGCGAGCCACTTTCACTTTAGTGGCCGTACTACAGAATCTTTCTAAATTAATTAATTTGTTTTCACTTTGGGTGAAAGCGCCCCATACGCGCTTTCACATTAATATTGGCCGCCCCCTTTCTTTAGACGCTGCTCACTGTAACCTGAATACATGAGCAGCGTCTAGAGAAAGGGGCGTGACCACCATTAAAGTCCTCTCGCAATTGCAAGAGTTTGAGCTATTGGCGTTAAAAATAACAATGCCTTTTATATATGTGTTGGTTTTAAAACACATAAATAAAAGGCATTATCATTTACAATGTCAATAGCTTAAACGCTCGCAAATGCGAGACCTATTGCATTGAAAATGCTTGTTTGACATTTCCATGAAGTTAGCAAACTTCAAAAAAATCTTAATGGAGTTGGCAAAAAAACAACTTTCCAGCTATGGCACCAGTGCTTAATTTGTAAAAAGAATGAGTGCCGTGGCCCAACGTTTGTTTTGCTAAGTAGCCCGTGCCCAGCACTACTGAATGTTGGCATTCCAAATACCAAGGATGTGTAGTCTTGGTTCCACCTCATACTTCTAATCCACCATCAGACACTGCCTGGCTCTTTATCTCACTCCTGTATGTTCTTTTTCAGCCCTGCTTTCTCCATCTGTCACAGTTTTTTCCATCTTTTTCTTCCTCCTTCTTTCCCCCCTTTTGTGTGTTTTTTCTCTCTCGGTCCCCAAAACTGAGTGCTGCTAAGCCCTACCTGCAACCGGAGGCAAAAATAAGGCACTTTTTCGCACTCGCCTAACACTCTATTTGCAGGCATTATTCTGCCCTGTTCATTCTACATCACTTTTAGCATTTGAACCAGATTGACTGTTGGATGCAACTGTTGAATTAATATATAAAATATATAGATCTCAAGGGAGGGTTAGTCTGGCTCGCTCACTACTTCTGTTTCCTGCTATGTGCGACTGCTAAGACATTTTTTTGCCAGTTTTGCCTAGCTCATGATCCGGCTCTGACAGCTTTGTAATGTCAGAAGGATGTAATTTTCATGTTTTTGTGGGTATTGCAGCCACAAAATGTAAGTATTATTTCTATTCTGCCCAGAAGAGACCAACAAATGTACTACACATTCCTATAGCTAGACTGCAGGATCCTTCACCACAGCCAAGCAACACATTTTGTTAATAAAAAAAGAATATTCTAGGATAATAATTTGCACTTTATATCATGTGTAATAGGCTTGATTTACCAGTTCTCGCTACTGAAAATAACTGGTGTTACCCATGTGCTGGTACTCAAATTATCAACATTCAGAAGGATGAAGGGTCGACGTGCCCTGCCACAATTCAAGCATGCAGTGAGCACTTAACTCGATGCACTATCGTGTTGCTATCTGGAATGTCATAATGCTATTAAATGCACGTTTGGGTATAGGCTTTACCTCTGTCCATGTATTTCGTTACATTCTGCTGATAAGAGCGAAGAAAAGATGCAGAGCATTTTCCTGAAACTAAAGAGCTTGCTGCCAAAATTCAGTCAAGCAAAACATATTATTTATTTAACTGAAACACGATAGTTCACTGCTGCTCTGTGACGTGTAAAAGATCTATTGGCAACTTTTTGTGAGAGCATTGCTGCCCTATGTCTATTACGTTATCAACGTTGACATGCACACAAACAAACATGATCTAGCCCAATAATAGAACAAAGATGCAGTGCAGTCTTTTGTTACTAGGGGCATACTCCTTTAATAAGATTAAGACAAATACAATTTAGGGATTAAAGTCAGGTGAAAATTGTGTCTGATGTTAGGGTTTTCACCAGTGATTTGTGGCAGGTAACACCTGTGCATATCGCAAGAGCAAATAGTGCAAAGTTTCAGTTTGTGTAACCAGTAATGGGAGCACTCCTTTTCAGGTTATGCATAACTCTCCATTTCGAGGTACCAAACCTGTAATCAGGTACAAATAGCTAACTAGTATGCCCCACACTATAACAGGCCCTAAGACTGGTGCTACAGGAAAAACAGTATATTTGTAATGATATAAAGAGAATAATACAATGGAGTTATTTACTGCAATCTAACACAAAGTGAGCACGACATGTGCTAATTGAACACATTGTCCTGGCTATAGTTTTGGGATGAGTGGGATCTTAAATAGTGGAAGAATTGTATCAATGGTGTGTTATTTACTTTGACAGTGAGTGGGAAATTGATGCTTTGCACTATACCTTAATGGAAGGTGCTGCTTTAATCTTGGTGTAGCATTAGTTAAAGCTGTAAAGGAGTACAGACACAGTAACATCACAATAACACAGCACAACAAAACAATAGCATAGAAAAATATGGCAAGACATGACGAAAACCCAGCCACATCTGGAAGCAGCACAACAGCATAAAAACACAGCAAAAACACAACCACAATACAAATCCCTACTAAACAAAAAAAGCACAACAGAACAATTCAACACAAAAACAGCATAACAGTAAAATAAATCAAATCACTACACCTAAAACACAACAAAAGACAGTGTGATCACAAAATAATAATACAAAACAAAACACTACAACACAACATAACAGAAGAACAAGAAGAACAACACATTACAATGCTAACACAACACAAACAAAACCACACCCCCAACATAATAACATAATGATGCAACACAACACATCACAAGAATAAAGATTCAGCTCAACACAAAATCATACAATACAAAATCACAACACAATTCCTTTATTATAATGCTTTGCTATGTTCTGCATTTTTGTTTTGATGGTCTGCTATGTTGCTTTTCTGTGGTGTTATTATTGTGTTGTATTTTGGTGTGCTATATTCAGTTATTGTTGCGCCAGTATGTTTTTAGGTTAATGGGTTGGTATATTGTATTGGTGTGTTCTTTTTTGTGTTTTTGTTCTTGTGTTTTGTTGTTTCATTTGATTGGTATGGAGTAATGTCTTATTGTATGTCTGTGTTGTATTCTTATATTTTCTTGAATTGTTTTGTTGTGTGATATTGCTCTTGTGTTACCAAGGTCTTGTGTCATTGTAATCTGTTGTGTTGATTTGGTGCTGTTGTGGTACAGTTTGTTCCTGGCCCCTTGATATACATCCATAAAAAAATTGTTCACCAGAGATTTTCACTTTAGATGTGTGTTTTTGTATCATTAGAGAAGTAATTTAGCTTGGGTAGACATTGCTAATCCGGGCCAAGTTTTTCTGGACAACATTTAAAAAATGGCTGATGTGTTGTAGTGATGATGTAACATTGCAGGAACCATGAGACCTATATACTTCATTATGGTGTTAAAACATAGGTTTTGGGGGTCAAGTAGTGTTATAAAGATTGAAAATAACGCCTCATGCAACCCTTCCACAGTTTTCCAAACTTGCGGCTCTATAATGACGTGTTTCAGCCATCATATTGGTAATTTAATTTAATGTTTTTTGTTTCAGGTTTTCTGTTGATTCAAATTCGTAATCATGAGCGAAGCATGTGGTAGCAGAGGATCTTTACCTCCTGACAGAGTGTTGCTAACTACAAAATCTGAGGACTTCAACAAAGAAAAATGTGTCATATGCCAAACTAATCTGAAAGAAAAGCTAACATCAACTGCGGCTGAACAGAAGAGAGTTTGAGATACTGCAGAAATACGGCAAGACAAAGTTCACAAAAGATTGAAACTGATGGATGAAGAGGATCAAGTATATTATCATTGTAACAACAAGTGCTACAAGTCGTATACAATGGAAAAAAGCCTGGAAAAAATTATCAAAAATAGCAGAAACCAGTGAATCACAACAAGAATCGGAGTCTTCTGAGAAAGCGTCAATAACCAAACCCAATGCCCATCCACTTAGAAGATCGATGGCTACCCCTCGTCCACCCCCAACAACTGATCAAAAAGCAGAGGATCTTCAATGTGTTATCTGTGGTTTAGTCGGGACAAGGGCCAAAGGGATTGATGAAAGAACAAAGTACAGAGTATGTGAGTCTCAGAAGGCAAATAATCTTCAGTTAGTTTCTTCTGAGATGAAGTTTTCATCCAAGTAACTTATCTAAACAGCGAGGTGAATGTATTTGTAGTGGATTTGTATGCCCATTCGAACTGCATGCTTGCATACGTTTGAAAATATGAATGTACAATGAGCTCCCCACAGCAACATAACCACCAGCCTTCAGTTAAGTTTGCACTCTTTGACAAAGCAAATTAAGTTTTAAAGCCACCCTTGAGTGCTGGCTACAGGCTCACACTGAGATCAGAGAAATAATGGCCAACATTGATGAAACTGTATTGATCCATAATAATGAAATTAAGATTTCTCTGGTGCGAATATATAATGACAGAATTCGTTTTTGTCATTCTAATAAAAAGAATATGCCACTTACGGTGTTCTCAGCTGATTTGACTCCTGAGGTTCTTGCTGCCAAAATAAGATCACAGGATGCAGTAAAATCAGCAGGAATCATTTTAAGAAACATCCTGAAAGATTTAGATTTTGGACTTAATGACAAATTTTGTAATGCCCTAGAGCGCCGCAAATCATGAGTCAATAGGAATGCCTAATGTTGTCTTAACATTTCTTACATCATTGTTTAATATCAGCAAAGAAAACTGTTACAAGCTAAAGTTCTTGAGTTCAGAAAAGAAGCCTCCAACATTGATGATGGTTTTGAAGATATAAGTGAAGAAGTGGAAGACAATCCCATGAACTGACAGGCTTATGCTGTGCAAATGTACTGTCTTTTCCAAATCGTGTTTTATGAACTACATCATGGCAAAAAGAAAACTCCTCAACACATGATGCCTGCCCACGCAATATATGAAAAGTACAAAAGTAAAGAGCTAATCATTTCAATGAATAGGATTGGTATATCAACAAGTTATTATGGCATAGTATGGAGCAGGAACTTGATAGCAGCTCATGCTGTAACATTTTGTGATTCCGACAGCACACCACTTCCAAGTCACTTTACCAGGAAAGGATTTAGAATTGCTTCTCTTGAGAATTTTGATTCTGAAGACAGTTCTTCTTTGTCTCGAACATCCAGCACACATGATATTGCCATGGCGCCTTTTCAAGACTGTACCAAAGAAGTAACTGCTGGAAAAAAACAAGCTGTGTCAACTGTAGGCATAAACAAACAAAGCTGAAAGCTTATAACCCAACTGCCTTGCCAATGTGTGCATATCCCTACCATCCATCAACACGTCCCAGTCTACCTGAAAGTTTCTAAATGGCTGAGGGCATGGATCTTCTTCTACCTGATGCTGCGGTCCACAAAGCTGATTTAGCTGAACTTATCATATTGCTTATTCGGTGAGGACTGAAGGATGAAGAAAAGCGAGTTCCTCAGTGGCCTGGAATTCATGCTCTGATCTTCCAGAATATTGTTTCACTGAAGAAGGTTGGGTTTTTACCAGTAATACCATCTCCAGTCACAAACTACACAACAGTATACACTGCTCAAAAACAATTAAAAAATGTGTGTGCTCAGCTTGAAGACCAGCCTATCCTGCCAATTGTCTGTGATGAAGGTGTTTTCCATATTGTAGCTGACATTCTTATGAACAATCCAGTAGAATTCGATGATCTTTATCCAATGATGGGCGTTTTCCACATGACAAAATTTGCAGTATGCAGGAAGTTATCTCAGTGGATGTAGCATAGACAATGCACTTATTGATGGCTAAAATCTTTGGAAGCAAAACCGCCCAGTCAGTATTGAGTGGAACTCATTATATCCCTTTATTACAAGGTATGCTCATCATATCTGAGGTTATAGAAACATTGCGTTGGAATGCTTTATGAAACAAGGATGACAAATTAGGTTTTGCATATCTTATCCCAGAGGTGAACACGGCACAGTGTGCACTTCATTCAAAAGATATAATGCAATGCCAGGCAATGTTCAAAACACTCTGAAGAAAAATCTGAAATTTTCAAGTACTGGGGCAATGTTTTACACATGATAGCTCTAGTGAAAAACGTGGTACATGCTGATCAAAAAGGTGATTGGTAGCTGCACGTGAAGACTGTTGAGTCATTGATTACTGTGTTTGATTGCATAAACTACCTGAGATATGGGTCCTGGTATTTGGAAAGAGTGAAGAAGCTAGAGGTGGAAAAAGTATACCTCTACAGAAAAGTCATCCAAAGACATTTTGTGGTGCAAGACAGAGAGGGAAGGTTCAATGCTGTGGCTCAAGATATGAAACTGGAACAGACGATCCAGAGATCACAGAAAAGTTCCAAGGAAATTGTTGGTCAGACATGTAAAAGTGAATATGTTGCTCAATGGCAGCTAGTTTACCTTGAAGTCCTTTCTATTTTCAATGTTTTCAGAGAGATGACAAATTCAAAATTAATTGACCATAGTGAAACTTTTCCTCACCACGAACTTGTGGGAAAGAGAGGGGAATGCTTTAATAAACATGTTGACAGCCTTCTTCATTTCATGCAGCAGCAAGGAAACCCCTTTGAAATGACTGAGCCAGTGCGACTACACAACTCTGTGACCAAACAATATGTGGCTAATTATATAAAAACACATCTACTAGATGTCCTGGAACATGAATCGAATCTATACGCAGGACTAAAGCAGAAGAGATTTGTATTGAAAAAGGAAAAGCTGTTTGACATAATCACTAAAGCTAAAATTCCTCACTTTAATTGCCATAGTAATAGTTTCGTCCAACCAGCCACTACTAAAAACGTTATTAAAATCAACTTTCCAAGCAGATAGAAAGATAGATGTAGCAAAAGAAATGGGTGAATTTATCAAGGACTTTCTGTCACATGATCTTCTTCCAACAAACGCATTATTTGATGGAGATGCTGCAACCAAATCAGTGAAGCACAAACTCGTACAAGAGCTCGAAAAAAACCTTTTACCTAAAGAATTCCAATTCGTAAAGATGTCCTCATTGAAAACTGCTGTTGTTGTGGACTATATGTTACAATTGCGAATGGTCAAGATTTCATCCATGCAAAACTTCGGAGAGGTCATTCAGACTGTTCTACAGATATCAAAGTCAGTGTGCACCATGCAAGAAATGCACATTGTCTTTGACAGTTATCTTGAACTATCTGTCAAAGAATGTGAGAGAATCAGACGAATGACTACAAGTGCAACAATTGACCTTGCCTGCATCAAAAATTTGATAGCTATACCTATGCAACTTGATAAATTCTGGTCATCAACATCGAACAAGATGACCTTGGAGATGTTAACTCGCCAAAACTAGGCCTGGGCGGTGAACTTCGCTCCGTTCGCGGAGTTTTCTGCACTCCGCACTCCGCGGAGCTCGCGGAGGGCAGAAAACTCCACTTCGCGATGTGCATTTCTACCCGAGTGCAGGAATACCAGCACAAACTGCAGTTCGCACTGCAATCCGCCACTCGTGAAACTTTGCGGAGTTTTTTTGTAACTTTGAGGTGTTCCGCGTAGCAAAACTACGCCCAGGCCTGGCCAAAACATTGCTTATGCTTCAGTGAACACTGAATTTCCAATTATTGCAAGTGGAATGATTGTCAATGAGGAGTTGGTGCCTGTAGAGATATATTCAAAAGATATGGGCCATATTGTTCAAGAACTTAACAAAAATTTGGAGGAAGCTGACCTTCGTGTTGTGCCACATGTTGAGTGGGCTGTTTGAAATGGTTACAATCGAGTCATTGTACTGTCAAATGACACAGATGCGATTATTGTGCTAATTAGATTTGTTGCAATGTTCATTAGTCAAGGATTGTCAAAGTTATGGATATATTATGGAACAGGCGAGAAAAGACACTTAATCCTGCTTCATGTTCTGTATAAGAAACTTGACCCAGTGTTCTTATAAAGGCACATATTCTTAAAGGCGAATACACTATGAGCAAAATTGGAACAAAGTTTGGAGCTTTAACTGCTGAAACTTTCAACTTTCTAAAAGGATTTACTGAGACAGAAGAAGTATGCGACTTTAAAGACATAGAAAAATATACTGTGCATGTGTTGAAAATTAGTTGACTGTCACACATTTGACAATCTTCGGTACAGTGAGTTCAAGAGATCGGACCCCCTAAGTGACCTTCCAGCAATGTCATATTCTGTGCATGGACACATTAAAAGAATGTTCTACTTGATCAGAAGATGTGTAAATGTTTTGGATCATGCATATGTAGAGATAGAGCAGTGTGAATTTGGTTAAGAAGATATTGATGGGGTGCTAAAAACTATGACATTTCTAAAACCTTTACCCACAGAACTTACACGAAAGTTGTACTTGCAAAACCTGAGCTACAAAAAGATGTCCCTGTCTATATGCTCTTCTCAAATGTTCAACATTCTGCAAATTGTCCACGAGCGATTGCTGAAACAAATAAATAAAGTGAACTATGAAAATGTGTCTAAAACAGGAGTGATGAACATTCTTTTTTTCATATTCAGATTGAAAACATTGTTTTGTTTTGTGTATACATAAAAGGATTAAAACCCATTATTATTTGTTTCATTTCTATATGTGTCTCTTCTTCCTCTATTATAGCTACCTTTTTGGAAATGGTGGAAGGGTGGTTCTGTGAAGTTATTTTCTGTCTCTATAAGACTACTTGACCCCCAATACCTTTGTTTTGACACCCACATGAATTATATAGGTCTCAGGGTTCCTGAAAAATTACATCATCACTGCAACACTTCACCATTTTTAAAAATATCGTCCAGAAAAATCCATCCCGGAGCAGCAATGTCTACCCAAGCTAAATTAATTTTTTACGGAGGTATATCAGGGGGGTGGGATTATGTTATTCTGTTTTGATTTAACTGAAGTCAATCTAATTAAGTATGCAAAAATGTTCGTTACTTACTATGACCTTGGTAAATCTGCTTTCAAGACATGTGCTAAAAGGTGTTTGCGCCAAGCACTACTAAGTTTACCAGTAAGATATTTATTAGCACCAATATTGGCTAGTGATCCGACTCAGGTTGCCTGTTAACAGTTCAACACTTTCTTTATAGTGTAAGAAAAACAATTGAGAAATTAAATAAAGAAATTAAATGAACTTCAGAAATATATAAAAGTATCAGTCAAACAATTTGCTTTTAAGCTCCCAGGATTATCTGCAAAATCACATTGATTTTGCTTCTAATCCTCTGATAAATGATTTGTTGTTATGTTATCATTGTATGCTATTTATGTGTCGGCAGAGGCTGCATTTTTCTTTAGGGATGCATAGCATTGGAATGGCTTAAATTATTGATTTCCATTCTAGGCCCAACTATCAGTATATTCCAAAGAGTGCATGAATCCCCGCCCTTTTCAAAATTAATCACTTAGGGGCACATGCATCAATGTAGGCAATTGTGATTCCATAATTGCGATTATTAAGGAATCGCAATTATGGAATCGCAATTGCCTATGCATGAAGGTTTCACTAAAATATTAGCGATTCCTACATATTCCTTAATTGAGAATTGCAAATTGCGATTCGCTATTAAGGAATAGCTTCCCATTCATTCCTATGGGCCTAGAGGCCCATAGGAAGGAAGCGCAATTTGCAATTCCCTAAATTTATTTGCAATTTAGGTAATCGCAAAATTTGCAATTACCTAAATTGCTAAATTTCATTTGGGTTGATGCATCCCAAATGCAAAAATCCCGGTCGCCAAGGGGCAGATTGCGACCGGTATTTACAATGATGCATGTGCCCCTTAGTGGATACAAAATTTGAACCTTCAAATAAGGTAAATCAGAGATAAGGATGTATTTTTGGTGAAAAGAAAATGATATTACTGTTCCTACTCATTCTCCTGAAAGGCTGCAAAACCTGTGCGACTGATCCATGGCTCAGAAAGACAGAACTCTTTTTCGCATGATATTTTTCTAGGTCTCTTAAAGGCTGAGATAGTGAACTTGACCCTCAAAATATTCTATCCTGAACTCAGATATTATTAGGGGTAACTGACTCATGGTCTGGAGAATTATGCTGGAGAGTACTCAGGGGACAGACCACACTGGAGGGAGCAACACTGAACGTTCACAGAACGGGACCCTGACTCCCACACGGAGGGACTCCCCGGTGGCCCCCCCTCTCTGCCATAGCTCCATAATGACCATGACTTCAGGCCCCTCCCTCACTGAGGAAACATTTCCTGTCCCACAACATGCACCCAGGTGTCAGCCGCCAGCTAGCTCACATCCCATTGCATCGGAGACCCTATAGATTAAATATGCCTTTTTCACTAATCTATTCTTCACTTATGCCCCCATTGCATCATTCTCCACCCACACAGACGCACCTCGGCCGGGAACAGGGATTGAGGGACGCAGCAATACGTGAAAACCTCTCTCAACACAAGTATAATGAGTGGGAGGATGCCGTTACCGCCAGATGCTGTCATTAGCACCAATAAGTTTAAATGTTTTGTTTGGTTAAAAAAAAAAAAAAGGAGTAAGATGATGGGAGGGTAGCAACTACACAAGGATCACTCCTACGGTCGCACAGAAGTGGCTACAGGTTGGGCAATGCGAGGTGAAGCCCGCCCGCTGGGTTTATCAGAAATGTTGCACCTGAGATGAGGGCTGGGTTAGTACGAAAAGATTTGCTTATGTAAGAAACCTGCAAATTGCTGCTCTGTGTTATAAGAACTGTACTAAGGATCCCCTGGTAGGGTGATCACACAGCTATTGATGTTTTTGTAACAAAGTATGTACGACGATCCTAATTTGCTTACTGCCAATAAAAAGAATTATGACCCATCGTCAGTCTGATATTCCTGAGTAAGGTTTAAAAGTTTTGCTGTACATGACAGCTGTCTCCAAGTGAGTAATGGAACATAATTGTGTGATTCTTCTGGTTAACTCAGTGCCTTTTGATAGGCCATGACTTGCTGATTTTCACCCTCAGGTGCTGTAGCATGTAAGGGGTAGGATACTTGTCTAGGTTTCCTCCAAACTTCAGGAAATAAAGCAGGATATGATGCATGAAGCCCAGTCAGGTTTTCTCACCAACCATCTCCTATTGGGTAGTACCCATGGGTCTACCCTTGTACCCATATTGAGAAAATCTGTTCATGCATTCACTTGGGTCCTTGTAGGCCAGCTGTACCTCTCCTTGCATCAGTAGGTACATGGACACAAGACATGACAAGATCTATTAGGGGCATCCAGCATCTGAGCTACTGTCTTGGGTTATTGAAGACTTGATGCTCCAGAACTGCCTGAAGTTAAATTCCTCTAAGAGCAAATTCCATCTCATTTTAAGTAATTCTAGCCAGTTCCTTGTGCAGATTGAGATGGAAGAACTTCCTTGGAAAGGGAAGCTTTGATCTAGACTGCTAAAACTGGTTACTAATTTATATCTTTGACTCTGGAATAGTAACTGAATCTTGCATTCTAAAATCTATCTATCTATCTATCTATCTATCTATCTATCTAAATGCTCACCTCAAATGTCTAGCAGGGTTTTAAGCATAGGATTAGCACAGTGCCATCCAAGCTGAGCTATAAAGGTACATAGCCTTTTGTTATTTTTACAGCAAAGCCTTTAAGCATAGGAATAGCACAGTGCCACCCATACCAAGCTGAAAATTACAAAAGCCTTTTACCACTCCAGGCACAGTATTACTGCTTGGATTGGTAAAATGACATTCAAGCCAACCTAGAATGAATAAAAGTAACCCCTGACACCTGTTTAGCTGAAGTTAGAGTGGAGGTGAGCCGTGAGCAGATTCAGAGTGCCGCTGGTGTTGAAGGGTGCTCCATATATAAAGAGCTGCTCTCCGCCTAAACTTGGGAACTACCTAGAGATCCTTGATTCCTGTTCTGCATAATTTATTTCACTCTGAGCCTGAAAGGGTATTGCCTTGATTTATACTGGGTGCTCCCTTGTGTCTGGACAAAGCTGTACCTCTCTGATGAGCTCTAACTAGAGCAAAACGTGTGTATTTGGTTGCTTTTATTCAATCCAGGTATATGTAGCTAGGTAGGTTTAATTAGCATTCACATGAGTTGAGAATTTCCGGCCTACTATAATTAAACCAAGAGGCACAATGTGAATACTGAATAGAGTGGGACTGATAATGAAACATCAGTTTGGCACCCTTTAAGTTAGATAGTAGGAGAACCAATGTAGAATAGAGCCACTCACTCCCATTCACAATGGGAGTTCAGGTGGGCAACATGCTCCACAATGTCAAATGTAGCCATTGGGTTGAGCAATACCAACAATACAGTTTCACCTTTGCTATGAATATGCAGGAATTCATTGAGTGCATGGACTGTTGCTGTCTCCAGGATGCTACACGCATATAATATAAACAAATTAGCATACATGAAGTTGTTTTTTTTAAATGTGTGTGCATGTTTTAATTATTTTGGCAGTGAACGATTTCTTGGTGACTGGCTTCAGGATTTATCCGTTAGTTGTCTTAATTAGAGGGTTATCTTGTTTACGATTCAGTGAAGATGGGGCAATTCAGTGAGGATGTGATGCATTTGCAATTTAAGAGCGAATAGCAGCATTAAGTTCACTTTCTTTATTGAATGTATGACCATTTTTTTCATACGTGTTTGAGAAGGGTCTAATACTAAAAAAAAAGTCTGTTTAATGGAATGTACAACATTTTTTTCAAAGGAGGGCTATGTCTGAATTTTGTTATGATGGATTAAAGAGGTCTTCAAAAGTTGCGAGTGAGATAGGATGAAAGAACTGCATTTTTGGGTCTTCTTTGAGAAGGATGAGACAATTGTGTCCAGTATTTCAGGGGATTGTTGAAGAGGACGATGTTAAATGGGGCTTTGACATTATTTGTCAGGTGCAAAAGGATCTTTAGGATTTTTGGTGATGATTCTGAGTTTGTAGGAATTTATAGTTCTCTGTGATGTCTTATTTGTGGCTGAATCCTAATCGTGTCTGCATCTCCTCATTTTCCCACGTTTCTGAGAATGTTTTACTTTTGTAATGTTATTTTCTGTTATTATGATCTTAAGTGGAGTTCTCATACTCCTCTAAGGGCTCCTTGGTGCACATTGGACTAAGTGAGGCTGAACAAACTGCATACTGTTTTAGCACAGTTGTGAGGGAACTAGTGTTGGTTTTTCAGTGAATGTTAAGCTTGTTAAAGGGGTGTTTCCATATTGATATTGAGGCTATGTATCAGTGAATGATTCCAGGCAGAATGGGCCCTCAGCATGCGCGATGTGGATCAGAGATTGATGAATGATGTTTGCAGAAAACGTTTCTCAGTTTCTTAGCAGAGATGCACCACCATTGTCACCTTGTTTTCTGGCTTATTTAGATGGATTTATTTTATTAAAGGTTTTGACAAAATCAACAGAACCTGAGCATGGTTACATATGTAGATCCATCCATATTAATGCAAATGCACACTACTAGAAAGAGCCAAATAAAAATACACACAGAGGCATAATAAACAAATAAGTAATATTAGGCCTGTCTGTTTACAATTTTATTAAGGAAAAGTCCTAAAAACATACAGCTGTGAATTATGTTTCCTTTTGTGCCCTGTTTTCAAAAATCTATTCCCTGAATCATGGTAGAGCTACAACAATGTATTGCAATTGCACAGACCCAAGGCTTCTAGTTTGATCAAAATGAAGAGCAGATCTACAGTGCATGTACTAATTCTAAAGCTTTACCACAGACCCTATAAACTCTATTTTCCAGATGGATCATTCTTTCACTCTTCCTCAATCCGATTATTCTTTCAGGCTGCCTCACTCAACAAGACAGGATGGAGATGGAATCAACAATGCGCACAATTCCAATACGTTTGAAATTTGACTCAAATACCCATTCACAGCTTTAAAATGGTCGAAAGTACAATGTGCCCCAATCCTTTTTTGATATTTGAAACAATAGAACTTCTTTAAGGATATTTTTAAGCAACAATTTTGGTAATTGAAACTTAAGGACAGATTTAGACATTTTCATAGTTAGACCGAGCTCAATGTCTTTAATATTTAATGATTTATGGTTATATGACCTACCAACTGTATTCACCCTTCAAACATTTTCAATTAAAGATAACATAATAGTGAGCTGACTGGGCATGTTTCAGTTCAAACCAAAACTCGATTACTTGGTAAAGAAGCAAATACCATAGTGTTCACATATTGAGCTATTTACTGAGGGCACCAATGTACAGATATTGTTCAGAATGGAAGACAATATGAAAAATGGTGCTTAGATCAGTATCCAGGCAGGTAAGATGGGGTTTTTCCACAATGAAGTGTGGCAAAGCTTTCATCAGTTGTAAGCCTGGGAGGTGAAGAACATGCTAGATGCTTTCACTCTCATTCTTTTTGACGTTTCAAAGACTTATTTATTTATTACTTGAGCATGTCTTCCTAGAATGGTCTATAGGGTCTTAACTGATTTTCTACATACCTCGTGCAGGACCATGAATGGCTTCATGTCGTATAATAAGTCTTGAGTTTTATTCTCACTCCTCACATATTCTAGCAGTCAGTGTAATTTTTAGACTAATGGTGTAATAACCTATTTTCTATAAATGTTAATGGCTACTTCAGGCAAAATCTGAACATTCCCTATTTTCTTTTGTTTCAGTAATCTATTTTGGAGCCTCCATGGCTCCGGCAAAAAGTGTGTCTGTGGGATTCTGACAAAATTTCCAAATTCTTCAAAGAAATTTGCTATATTAGTGTGTTGTGTCCAACAGCAGCATTCACCCATATGCGTGTAAGACAGGGTGAAAGTAAACTACCTTGTTCTTCAATTTTTATAATATGGTGATCTTGATTACAAAGTATAAAATACATTTTCCAGATGACTGTCTAACACAACTGCCATTCAACCTTTCTCCAGAAAAGATTGTCTAATGATGACGGGGTTTAATTTACTGTGCTGGGAGACATAGGGATCCCATGCCCCTCCTCATAAGTATGTCCGTTTGGGCAGTGTTTTTGCAATCATGTAGTTATTATTTCGGGTGTAGCAGCAGAAGGAATGCTCAACGCAGGCATTGAATTAAGGTTAAGATCTTCCAACCACCCCTTATGTAGGTTGGAGACATCCACCTATGGGCGCCGGTAATATCCCAAACCACAACGTTGTTGTTTTGCTTTGTTTTAACATGCACTTCCAGAATGTGAAGCACTAGAGATATTTGATTGTTGTATGACGTGATATACAAATGTATGTTCTATTGCATATTTTACTGTTTGACAAAAAGTTACATTTTCTAACTACTTTTAAGTGATCAATGTGGTTTATTCACGTGTTTCAACACATATGCTGCTTCTGTGATTTTTCCTGCTGTACACAAACATTTATAGATGGGAATTTTCCACATCACAAATGTCATACACTGTTGTGTGTCTGGAGCTTTTCACCAAAATTAGCTAAGGTAGAAGGGTGGTGTTGTTAAGTGATATGGGGTGAATGGGAATAATCCAATTGACAAGCGCTACAAGTAGAAGTTACTGGAAAGGGTTTGTTTTGAAAGCATCTTTAACTAAAGGAGGATTAACTCTTGTCTTTGAATAGTTGGTAGACTGTGGGCCATTGTGGAATAATCTTAATTCTTGAGCTTTCTGGTGTGTAGTGATTTATCATTATGTGTTTAAAATCATTGGAGCACGTTCGTCTAAGGCACTTAGACCCAGGTTAAAGTGAGCAAGTGTTTTGATTCCTTTACCACCTTTGCAATTTATTTCCACTCAAGCAACTGTCTTTCGCTGGGAGGAGTTGGAAAAAGCATACTTCTGTGGTGGAAAATTTGACCTCTCAATGTTGTTAGTTGTCACATGAAGCTGGACATGGAAATAGAGTTAGAAGAGAAGTTCTGAGTAGTTCTGTCACTTTGTATCATTTGCAAGCAGAAAGCAGCCTTTACTCCATTTAGGGATTGCTTAATCCTCGAGAGGACCAATTAGAATTGGTTAGTCACAGGAAGATGATAAAATATTCATGGCCAGATGTACGACGGAAAATTGCATGCACAAACAGGTTTGCGACCCGTTTACGCATGCAATTTTCCTCTGGGCCCTGTACTAACACTATTTTGCGACTCGCAAATAATTTGCGACTCGCAAAATAGTGTTTTGCGACTTGCAATCAGGAATGGGCGATTCCTTCCTAATAGCGACTCACAAGCCATGTACGAATGTTTTACGACTGCAATTGCGGTCGCAAAACACTCGCAATTTACCGCTCTCTTCAAGAGGGTGGTAATGCAATCGCAAAAGGGAAGGGGTCCCCAGGGGACCCCTTCCCCTTTGCAAATGCAGGAGAAAATATTTTTTAGGGGCAGGCAGTGGTTCCAGGGACCACTACCTGCCCTTAAAAAATTAAACGAAAACGTTTCATTTTGTTTTTTTTTTAAATGCAGCCCGTTTTCCTGTAAGGAAAACGGGCTGCATTTTTAAAAAAAACTGCTGCATTTAAAAGCAGTCCCAGACATGGAGATCTGCTGAGCCCAGCAGGCCACCATCCCTGGGAGGGCCAGCCATTCCCAATGGGATCGCAAATTGCGAGTGCCTCATTAATATTCATGAGGCTCGCATTTAGAGACCCCATTGGTAATCGCAATCTGTGTCTCAGACACTGTTGTACGTTTGAAATTGCAACTCGCAAATTGTGACCCGCAATCGAGCGCAATTTGCGAGTCGCAATTTCAAATGGTCGTACATCTGGCCCTTAGTATTTGAAGAATTGTTTTTCAGTAAAATGTGAGACATTCAGCTTTAGAGCACACTCTTCTGGGTCCGTAGGTATACAATGTCTTCCATTGTGACATTATACAAGTATTGTATATTATCCATATGCCATGTAGGCAGAGTCTCTCTTGGGATATGATAGTTTGCCAATGATTCTATGTATAATTTAATGGAAGAAGTGGCAGCATTGGGAACCAAGGGCCAGATGTACAAACATTAGGAATACCGATTTCCTAATTGGAATTATCTCTAAATCGCTAATAGGAAATTGGTATTCCCAATGTATGAATTTTTGTATTCCCAAATAGTGATTCCTAGTAGGTCGCAAATCGACCTACCTCATGCATATTTATGAGGTAGGTCGCAAATTGTAACCCATTGGGAATCTCAGCCATCACAGGGATGGTGGCCTGCTGAGGTCAGCAGACCACCATGTCTATGATTGTTTTTTATTAAATGCAGCTCTTTTTCCTTACAGAAAAACAAGATGCGTTTAAAAAGGAAAAAATGAAACTTTGAAGTTTTATTTCATCACAGTAGGTAGGAGTCCATGGGACCACTGCCTGCTCTTAAAAAATATTTTTTCAACATTCTCAAACGGTGAAGGAGTCCCTGGGGGACCCCTTTCCATTTGCGAAAGGGATACCACCACTATTAAAATCGCAGTAAAGTATTACTGTTTTGCGACTGTAATTCTGCCATAACGGTAATACATACCATACCGATTCAGACACCCAAAACATGCCCCTTCCAAATACCGAATCGCAAATGCAAATTGAGATTTGGTAACAAGTTACCGAATCGCATTTTGTGTTTGTACAATTGAAAAATCATTTTACCGGTTTGCAACTGGAAAAATGCATTGTACATCTGGCCCCCAAATATTTACAGGGGAAATATATAGCCCTTTTTGAGGAAGAGGAGTAACTTTGGAACTTTTCAAGAAGGGAAATGTTTCCCAGTTCAGTAATGAGCCTTTCACACTCAGGCAGGTGGACAACTTGCACTACACAGGTGTTATGTTATGTTATTTGTATTTGTAAACCGCACTGCCACCCATGAGGAACCTCTCATGGCCAGATTTATAAAGGTTGCATGGACGTCTAGAATAATTCATTTGCTTCTTTAATTTCTTTATGTTGACAAGTTTGTTTCGGGTTGTTATTGTGGTGATCATTCTAGCCCCTTAGTAGCTTCTTAAGTGCAGTGTATTGGAATGGCGAAAGCTTTTTTACCCAGAAGGTTCTGCTGTGTCCTGTGTAGGCTTGTATGCAGCCTGATGGGATAATTGTTGCGTGTTATGGATAGTACTATGAAGAAGGTAGTGCAGTTTCGATTGAGAGAATAAGTTGTGAAATAGCAACTTCTGTATTAAACGTGTTTAATTGGTTACTGCTGACATGTAGCTTAACTTTAAGTAAAAATGCCCCATGAAGTCACACTCTGTGAGATGTTGCTGTGCATTATGCTGTGCCTCATGTGAAAACCATGTCATTTTGAGCAGTCACACCCAGTTTAACAAAACTTGTGTAGTTAGCCTATGCAGGCCACATTTTCACAACACATCAAATGGGCTCCCTCTTTCTGGTAGTTTGGCCCATGTCCTGTTGGGGCCTGAAATATCTTCCTCTGCAAGTTTATAATAACGTTGACCGCTTTAAATGGTCTCAACAAAAATCAGAATTTACCCATGAAAAGTTGGTGTGAAAGATTGACCTAAAAAGAGGGCATGTTAATGTAAGGTATAGTAATATTACCCAAAAACATATGGTTTGTTTTACATCAAAGAGATAGCAATAAGGTGAGAAGGTATAGCCAGAGAAGAAGACTTCGGGCCAGATGTTCAACACCAAAATCACAGGGTTTGTGACTGCAAAAGTGTTTTCACACTGTAGCAAACCCATTTTACAATTCAGAAAAAAGCATCTCTAAATTGAAAAAGGGGTTTTAAAACTCATTAAATTTTTAGGAATGGCCATGAAAGTGACATCCTTTCCAATTTGTAATTTGCAGTAAGATGCATGAAACGGTTATTGACCACAATGGTGGCCTCAGACCATTGAGAAGTTGCCAACTCCTCAAGGGAGGTGGTAACTCAGTCACAAAGGGATGGCTATTCCTGATGGGCATCTTCCCCTTCGTGAATTCTGTGGGGCAGTCTCTGCTCCCACCGATGTCTTTCCAAATGGGAAACTTTTGTTCTTAAAACAGCACTTGTTCCTTTAAGAAAGATGGGCTAGTTTAACAAAAACGTATCCCTTTGAAAAACGAACACGGGGATGGTAATCCGCTGTCAGGGCTGGATCTAGGGCGGTGCGACCGGTGCCATCGCACTGGGCACTGACTTCGGGTAGGAGCGCTGTATATTATTGTTTCAAAAGCACCTTCTTCTGTGTTCCTACAGCAATTTTCAGGCAACAATAAAAATGTCAAGAAAACTCAAGTGATTGATGTTGTTCCTGGAGAGAGACCGGAGTTTTGTCTAGAGAGTTAATATACCTGTTGCTAAGAACGTGTACCATGCAGATCACAAAATCCATACAATATAAATAGGTCAGTAGGTTACTGTTTTTGTCACAGAGAATCTATGTTACTTGCAGATTATAAGTTAAACTCCTGATGTAGAACCGTGAGCAATTAACTGCCATCAAAGAGCTGCATGAAAACTGCAAGCTATGTGTTAGAGCGTTATAATTTCCCCCCCATCTTTCATTATCCTAATGTTGCAAAATGGGTTCATTTGGGTAGAAATCAATTTTTACTATTAAAGAGAACCCCCAACCATGGTGTAACGTTTTAAATTCTGAGTTTGTGCTTCTCCAGATCAAGCACTGTTAAACTATACTGCATACAAGTATGGATGACATGTGACTCTGTCTTATGTAACGTTTCTTATGCACTGATTTTACAAACGTATGATTAATTGTCTCTGTATAATATGTGCGTGATGTAAAGTACTCTGACATCCTACATTGGTATGACTGGTGCTATAAAACTAATTAAATGCATCTGAGAGAGACTGGTTATGGAGACTTGAGGGGCACTGTTAAAGGGTGGTGGTGAGGGAATCCATGGCGGAGGTGGTAATTGGGGGTGCCAACAAACATTGTCGCACAGGACGCCACCAGCACTAAAGCCGACCCTGTCCGCTGTGCCATCCTTGTGTTCGGAGCCAATTGCAGGGGTTTGCAATATATAATAAGAAGGGAGTTTGTGTTTTTTTATCTTTACTCTGCTCCTTTTCAAGGTAAGATGCAAATGGGAGGGGATGTGCAGAGGCCTCTTTACACTGCTATGTCTCTATAGCACTTTGTGGCTTAATTAGTAACAAAAAAACTAGTTGATTACTAATGGTTGTACCCAGTGGCGGCTCCTCGAGGGAGCTCTGCGGTGTGGCGGGGCGGGGCAGGGGAGGGGCTGGGTGGGGGGTAGTAAACTCCGGCATACGGCCGAACGGAGTTAAGTAAATAAATAAATAAAACGAATTACATTGCACGCTGCAACGCCAAATCGGCGATGCAGCGCGCGCAATGTAACTCGTTTTATTTATTTATTTATTTACTTAACTCTGTTCGGCTGTATGCCGGAGTTTACTACCACCCACCCAGTCCCTCCCCCGCCCCACCGCCCCGCAGCACTCCCTCGAGGAGCCGCCACTGGTTGTACCCTCTGCGTGATATGCAAGGACGCACAGAGTGCAGTATAAATAACCATCATCTTTCTTTCCACAACCCTTATTTTCCAGGGGACACATGTGTTGAATATGTGAACTGAGACTCTATAAATGAAAGTATACAATATGTGCGCGCAGTTATGTAGACTTGTTGACCAAACCATCCATTTCAAGTTAAAATAACACTGAATGGAACGCTCCGAGATTCAGCAGAATCGAGGAAATTAACACTCCTTTATAAATCTTGGTAGAATTCTGACATGAAATGCAGGTGCGTTTTGCATGTGGTTTTGAATATGAAAAGTGTATTTTTATTGTCTCTGTAATAAATAATTTGAAGAACAAACAGGATATTATGAACAATATCGATTCAATATTTGACAGGGTTTGGAATCTGGATCTAAAAGTGGAAGTGACATTGCTCCAGTGAAACAGTCGACAAAGAACTTGCTTCGTGGTACCTCTGTTGACCCTCTGACCTCAGTTCCAGTGAAAGATTCTGGAGCCAAACCCAAGGTTACGGTAAGTTCAGAATGACCATAAAAATCAGTCAAATTTGTAATCAATAGAAGCTAGTGAATTGGGATTGAAAGTTAAGCCATGAACAGATTGATTTTAATTTTTCTTCAGAATCCCTCCGTTTTATTAGGCTCTTCGAACTCTCCACTGACTGGGCACAGGTTCTAAAATCAACAGGCAATGGTCTAGCTCAGAAATTGCATTCAAAGAATATATATTTTCTGCAGGGCTGAAGTATCTGAGTAAACTGTGTTGGAATGTGGTTCTGGGCTTACCTCATTGTAACATATCCACCTTGTTAGAATTGGGGGTCTCTAGTTGGCACAGGTAGGTACTTGTGACAAATAGGGACCCTTGCCTCTAGTCAGGGTAGGGGGGTACACTCCTAAAATAACCCCTGCTCACCCCCTTGGTAGCTTGGCACGAGCAGACAGGCTTATCTCAGAGGCAGTGTGTAAAGCATTTGTGAACACATACAGTAATCTAGTGACAACCCTACAGATGGACACCACACAAGGTTTATATCAAAAATAAGTATTCTTTATATAGTTTTACCACAAGACCATAAACGACAAAAATCCACAATACTGTACTTAAAATGGTAGGTTTAGCTTAGTTCTCTTCAGTTCTTAAAATGCGACACTTTGAGTCAATGTACCTTACGATGCGTCACGCTTCTACAACGAAAGTGTTGCAGAGATGGGGATGCGGCAAAGATCCGGTGCAAAGAAATAAAGACGTCAAGTTCTTCCTGATGCGGCACGCTTCTCCGATGTTGCGAGAAGTCTCGACTCGATGCGTCAGCTGCATCGGCGACACCCTTGTTCCGTGATGCGACGACAGTGGCTTTGGCGGCGACACTCTTCTCCGACGTTGCGAGACGCTTCCGCTCGATGCGACGACTGCAGCGGCGACACCCTTGTTTCGTGATGCGACTGCAGCAGCTCCGACGGCGGCACGCTTCTCCGTGGATGCGAGGCGCTTCTCTCGATGCGGTGCAATGCGACAGCTACAGCGGCGACATCTACAATGCGACGGCAGCGGCTGCGACGGCGACACGCTTCTTCCTCGTTGCGAGACTCTTCTCCTGATGCGTTGCAATGCGACAGCTACAGCGGCGACATCTACGATGCGACGGCAGTGGCTGCGACGGCGACATGCTTCTTCGGGGTTGCGGGACGTTTCTCGAGATGCGGTGCAATGCGACAGCTACAGCGGCGTCATTTCCGTGATGCGACGGCAGCGGCTGCGACGGCGACACGCTTCTCCCTCTTGAGTCGCGCTTCCAGCTCCTTGCGACACGCAGTCCCTTCAGAAGGCCCAAAACAGCAGCAGGCACTTCCAAAGGATTCTTGGGGAGCTGGTGGTTGAAGTCTGTTGTCCCTGAGACTTCAGCAGGAGGCAAGCTCTTTTCTCAAGCCCTTGGAGATCCTTCACAAGTTGAATAAAAGTGCACACACAGTCCTTTTCTCCTTCCTTTGGCAGTCAGGCAACCACTGCAGACAGATACCTCTAGCTTAGGGATAGTCTTCTCCTCAGTTTCTTCTTGGTTCTGCTCCTCAGCAAAGGTTTCTTCTTGTTTCCCAAAGTGATCTAATTTCCTAGGGGTCTGGGTCCCCGTTTTATACACAGCTTCTCTTTGTTCTCTGAAGCCAGAGAGGCCTCTGCCTAGTCCAAAACCAGTTCTGGTCAGTCCTGGAGCACTTTGTTTTTCTGACTCCTTCTTTCCTTTCAGCGCCTTATAGAACTCATCCCTCTTGGTGAGCCCGGTAATTGCAACATTAAATCTTTTGCAGAAGTGCTTCAGCTGCTTCGCATTGTAGCATTCTAGTTTCTCCTCTTCCCAATCAAAATCAACAGATGCTATGGATGCTGGTTTCATGATGGCTGAACTTGGCAAAAAATGGAACGTCCTAGAAAAACAAATCTACCAAAAGTATGTGGTCGCGTTTTGGTCTGCACTCACTAGTAGTGTTCACCAATCACTGTACATGAGTCACAAATGCAAGTCCAGAATCCTCACTGCTGACCACCAATGTTAGAGTGCTCAGCCGCCCGGCAGGAGGTGGAGCCAGCATTGTGGAAGGCAGGCACAGCCCTATTCAGACCCAGGTGCAACTCCTCCCTCCACTCTGGATGCAGATCTTTCTATTCAGCCCTGTGCTGACTCACCCTGTCTCCTGTAGCCACCCCCAGCCCCTGTCACTCAATCTCCAGACAAGGAATACACAACCTAGCAGAGGCAGGCTTGGAAGTTTAGGCAAGAAAATACCCACTTTCTAAAAGTGGTATTTTCAAACACAGAATGTTAAAACCAACTTCACTAAACGATGTATTTTATCATTCTGAGTTCAGGCATACTAAATTCGTTTTTCTACCATGTTCCCTGGGTCAGTTCTGACTATAAGGTGTAATAGTCAGTCTGCCCATTCTGGCCTATGGGGAGCAGGTAGCCTTGCAATAGTGAAAAACGAAAATGGCTGTAATTCACTATTAGGACATGCTACACACACCAGGGCATGTCCTACCTTGTACTTACAATGCACCCTGCCCTAGGGCCTACTTTAGGGGTGACCAACATGCAGTAAAGGGAAGGTTTAGGGACTGGTGTGTGGGTGTACTCACCAAGTCGACATGACAGCCCTAGGCTGCACATAGGCTCTGCAATGGCAGGCCTGAGGCACATTTTACAAGCCGCTTCTGTGGGTGGCACAACCAGTGCTGCAAGCCCACCAGCGGCATTGGATTTACAAGCCCTGGGCACACTCAGTGCACTGTACTAGGGACTGACAAGTAAACCAATCATCCAATCATGGAGTCACTAATCCATCACACAATTTATCATAGGGAGCACTTGCACTGTGGCACTGAATAGCAGTGGCACAGTGCCCAAAGCATCTAACACCAGCAAAAACAGATCAATAACATAGGAGGCATCATAATAAAATGGAAGGGAGACCCACGCCAAGGATGCCAGGTCTAACACGTGTCCCCTCCAGCTGAAATGTGGAGAGAACTACCCTACCTCAGGGGATTTCTCTTCACTAAGGCGGAAAAATCTGGACAGACCATCAGCATTGGCGTGTTCTGTACCAGGGCGGTGTTCCACCATGAAATCCATCCCCTGTAGGGAAATGGACCACCTCAACAGCTTTGGATTCTCACCCCTCATCTGCATCAACCATCTGAGGGGCCTGTGGTCTGTCTGAACCCGGAAGTGAGTCCCAAACAGGTATGGTCTCAGCTTCTTCAGTGCCCAGACCACAGCAAATGCCTCACGCTCAATAGCACTCCACCTCTGTTCCCGTGGCAGTAACCTCCTACTGATGAAGGCTACGGGTTGATCTAGGCCCTCCTCATTCATCTGTGACAGAACAGCCCCCACACCATTCTCTGAAGCGTCTGTTTGTACTACGAACTCTTTGGAGAAGTTGGGTGCCAGGAGCACGGGCGCCGTGCACATGGCAGTTTTCAGGGCCTCAAAAGCTTTCTGACAGGTGTCAGTCCAAATCAATTTCTTGGGCTGCTTCTTGGAAGTCAGCTCTGTCAGGGGTGCAACAATGCTGCCATACCCCTTGACAAACCTCCTGTAGTAACCCGTGAGTCCTAAGAAGGCTCTCACCTCTGTCTGGGTTTTGGGGGGTTCCCAATTCAGGATGGTTTCAATTTTGGGTTGTAGGGGTGCCACCTGGCCGCTCCCCACCTGGTGTCCCAAGTACACCACGGAACCCTGCCCGATCTGGCACTTACTCGCCTTGATCGTGAGGCCTGCTCTCAGCAGCGCCATCAACACTTCCCAGAGGTGGCGCAGATGTTCTTCCCAACTGGCACTGAACACTGCGATGTCATCCAGGTAGGCGGCACTGAACGAGTCCAGTCCAGCCAACACCTGGTTGACCAACCTCTGGAAGGTGGCAGGGGCATTCTTCATCCCAAAGGGCATCACCCGGAAGTGGTAGTGCCCATCTGGTGTGGAGAATGCTGACCTCTCTCTTGCCCCATCAGTCAAGGTGATCTGCCAGTAGCCAGACGTCAAGTCAAACGTGCTGAGGTACCGGGCAGGCCCTAGCCGATCTATGAGCTCATCAGCTCTGGGGATGGGGTGCGCGTCAGTCCTGGTGACTGAATTGAGCCCTCGGTAGTCCACACAGAACCGGAGTTCTGGTGTGGTACCCGGTGCGGCAGCCTTTGGGACCAAGACCACTGGGCTGGCCCAAGGACTGTTAGAGGACTCAATCACCCCTAACGCAAGCATTTTGGAGACCTCCTCCTTGATGCAAGCTCTCACCCTGTCAGTCACCCTGTAAGTTTTGTGCTTCACAGGTGTACTGTCCCCAGTGTCCACATCATGGATGCACCAATCTGTGACACCGGGAACCAGGAAGAACAGATCAGAAAACTGTCCCAGCAACTGGCGGCAGTCATTCTGTTGCTCAGGGGTCAGGGTGGAAGAGAGGTTGACACCATCCACTGACCCATCTTGCTCTGTTGCTGACAGGAGGTCAGGAAGAGGCTCGGTCTCCTCCTCCATCCCAGCATCTGTCGCTAAGAGCATGCCCACTTGGGACCTCTCCAAGTGGGGCTTCAGGCGGTTGACATGCAGGACCCTCAAGGGGTTCCTGGGAGACCGCAAGTCCACCAAGTAGGTAACGGAACTTTTGCGCTCTACAACCTCAAAGGGTCCGGTCCACTTATCCTGGAGCGCGCAGGGCTCCACTGGGGCCATGACCCACACTTTCTGACCAGGCTGAAGCTCTACCATAGTGGCATTCTGGTCGTACCACCGCTTCATCTCCTCCTGGCTGGCTTCCAGATTCGCCTCAGCGAGTTGCCTGAAACGCCTAGTTTGGTTCCTAAAGGCCAGCATGTAACTGTATACATCCTGGGGAGGCTTCCTGGGAGATTGCTCTCAGCCCTCTTTGACCAAACTTAGAGGTCCTCTCACGGGGTGTCCATAGAGAAGCTCAAAGGGGCTGAACCCTAGAGATTTCTGTGGCACCTCACGGTAAGCAAAGAGCAGGCATGGTAAGAGGACGTCCCACTTACGCCTCATAGGTTCCTCAAGACCCATAATCATGCCTTTGAGGGTTCGGATGAACCTTTCAACCAACCCATTTCCTTGGGGGTGGTAAGGAGTGGTAAACTTGTAGGTTACCCCACACTCCTGCCACAGGGACTTCATATATTTGGAAATGAAGTTGGTCCCCCGGTCAGACACTACCTCGCGAGGGAATCCCACTCTGGAGAAAATTCCCATCAGTGCTTGTCCCACCACGGGGGCCGTCACTGTCCTCAGAGGTATGGCTTCCGGGTACCGGGTGGCATGGTCCACCAAGACCAGGATGAACCTGTTGCCCATGGCTGTCTTGGGGTCCAGTGGCCCCACAATGTCAATACCCACCCGTTCAAAGGGGGTGCTGACTACAGGGAATGGCTGGAGAGGAGCCTTGCGCTTCCTCCCACTTTTTCCACTTGCCTGGCAAGTCTGACATGTCCTGCAGTGAGTGTCTGAACTCCTGCGCATTTGGGGCCAATAAAAGTGGGTGACAAGCCTCTCAAAGGTCTTGTCCTCCCCCAAATGTCCTGCCAATGGAACATCATGAGCCAGCCCCAGTAGGAAGGCTCTGAAGCACTGGGGTACCACCAGCACACGGGCTGACCCAGGCTCAGCAACCTTAGGCTCACTATACAGGAGACCATTCTCCCAATAGACCCAATGTGACCCAGACTGATCACCTGTTGCCTGGTCTGCAGCCTGTTGCCGCAGACCCACAAGAGAAGGGCATTCTTTCTGCTCCCTGCAGAATTCTTCCCTGGAGGGTCCTCCTCCTTGCTGCCAATGGGTCAGCTCAGGCAGGTCCCCCAGTTCAGCTACCTGTTCCCCTGTAGGCTCCAGGGCATCCCCCTCAAGGTCTGCCTCTTCCTGGACCGTGGGAACTTCGGGGGCCGGTTTCCCGCACCCCCTGCCTCTTCTCGTGACGGCAGGTACCTGGGCCTCCCTCTCAGGCTCCAGGTCCTCTTGAGCACCTTTACTTGCTGCCATGGACCGGGTGGTCACACACGCCCAGTCAGGCAAACCCAACATCTCTAAATGAGCACTTCGCTCCACCTTCGCCCAAGGTGAGCTCTCCAAGTCGTTCCCTAACAAACAGTCAACAGGCATGGCGGGCCTCACAGCTACCTGAAGAGTACCAGAGACCCCCCACTCAAAGGGAACCTGAGCCACCTTGCAGTGACTCTCTGTGTTGTCAGCGGCAACAACTGGATAGAATGCATGGGGGACAACCTGCTCTTGAGACACCAGGTGACACTTGACAGCTGTCACACTGGCTCCTGTATCTCTAAGAGCCTCCACCCTATGGCCATTGATGGTCACCCACTGCCTGTATTTCTTAGTGTTATCAGGCAGCTGGGTCTTGGGGACCACCTCACAGTCTCCTAATGAGACAAGGGACATCTCTGCGGGACCCCACCCATCTTGGGCACCCATCTCCTCACCCAGGGCTACACTAGCCATCTGCCGGGGGGCTGCACCAGGGGGTGCTGTCTTTCCAAACTGGGGGCACCTGGGATCATTCGCTATATGACCCAGGTCCCCACATTTGTAGCATCTCAGGGGTCCCCTTTGAACAGGTGGACCTGTCGGGGCCCCTGAGGGTTTCGGGGGGGGAGGCTGGGAACCTTTCCCTTGGTTCCCCTGGGGACTACTTTGGGGCCTTCTTTGGAACACCCTCTGTTTACCCTTGTCCCCCCCACTCTTCTGCTGGGGACCCTGCCCACCCTTGGCTGAGTCTCCCACGTGACCCTTGTGGACCCTGGTACTGACCCAGCGGTCCGCCTCCTCAGCAAGCTTCTTAGGGATAGTCAACCTGCTATCTATCAGGTGCTGGCGTAGCTCTGGAAAACAGTTACTTGACAAGTGCTCCCATGCAATCAAATCAAGGAGCCCCTGAAAATCATCAACTTTGCTACCCTTCACCCAACCATCCAATGCTCTGCAGAAAAAAGTGACATATTCAACCCAGGTACTGTTCTCTATCTTCTTGCAACCCCTGAACCTCTGCCTATACAATTCAGGAGTTAAACCATACCTAGACATTAAAGCATCCTTCATGTGGCGATATGAATTATGGACATCAGAAGGCAAATCTAGCAGTGTGTCCCGCCCTTCACTAAGGAACCGTCCCCACAACCCTGCTCCCCAATCCTTCTCAGGGACCCGGTGGGAAGACATGGCTACCTCATAGGCCTTGAACCACTGCCCAATGTCATCATTTTTAAAAAATTCCCTGACCACATCCTTAGGAATATACACTCTAGATTCCACAGGCATTGACGGTGCACTGCCACCAGAGGGAGTAATTTCTAAGCTCCTAGCTTTCAAATCCAACTCCCTCAAACTTCTATCATGCTCAAGCTGCATCTTCTTTTCTTCCAGGGCCATTTTCCTAATCTCCAATTGCCCACTCATTTTGGCCAGCTCCAACTCATGCATCCTATTTCTCTCCCTGTCCTCCAGCTCTTCTGGGGACAGGCCTTTGGCAGAAACACTGCTACCTGCTAGGGAAGGTGCTTTCCTTTCCTCTGGACCCAAGGGTCCTTCCAGCTGCACATCTGCATGATTATCCCCTTCCTCATTCTCAGGGGTTTTCCTTGCTTCTACCCAGGCCCTCAGCGCCTTATAGAACTCATCCCTCTTGGTGAGCCCGGTAATTGCAACATTAAATCTTTTGCAGAAGTGCTTCAGCTGCTTCGCATTGTAGCATTCTAGTTTCTCCTCTTCCCAATCAAAATCAACAGATGCTATGGATGCTGGTTTCATGATGGCTGAACTTGGCAAAAAATGGAACGTCCTAGAAAAACAAATCTACCAAAAGTATGTGGTCGCGTTTTGGTCTGCACTCACTAGTAGTGTTCACCAATCACTGTACATGAGTCACAAATGCAAGTCCAGAATCCTCACCGCTGACCACCAATGTTAGAATTGGGGGTCTCTAGTTGGCACAGGTAGGTACTTGTGACAAATAGGGACCCTTGCCTCTAGTCAGGGTAGGGGGGTACACTCCTAAAATAACCCCTGCTCACCCCCTTGGTAGCTTGGCACGAGCAGACAGGCTTATCTCAGAAGCAGTGTGTAAAGCATTTGTGAACACGTACAGTAATCTAGTGACAACTCTACAGATGGACACCACACAAGGTTTATATCAAAAATAAGTATTCTTTATATAGTTTTACCACAAGACCATAAACGACAAAAATCCACAATACTGTACTTAAAATGGTAGGTTTAGCTTAGTTCTCTTCAGTTCTTAAAATGCGACACTTTGAGTCAATGTACCTTACGATGCGTCACGCTTCTACAACGAAAGTGTTGCAGAGATGGGGATGCGGCAAAGATCCGGTGCAAAGAAATAAAGATGTCAAGTTCTTCCTGATGCGGCACGCTTCTCCGATGTTGCGAGAAGTCTCGACTCGATGCGTCAGCTGCAGCGGCGACACCCTTGTTCCGTGATGCGACGACAGTGGCTTTGGCGGCGACACTCTTCTCCGACGTTGCGAGACACTTCCGCTCGATGCGACGACTGCAGTGGCGACACCCTTGTTTCGTGATGCGACTGCAGCAGCGAGGCGCTTCTCTCGATGCGTTGCAATGCGACAGCTACAGCGGCGACATCTACGATGCGACGGCAGCAGCTGCGACGGCGACACGCTTCTTCCTCGTTGCGAGACTCTTCTCCTGATGCGGTGCAATGCGACAGCTACAGCGGCGACATCTACGATGCGACGGCAGCGGCTGCGACGGCGACATGCTTCTTCGGGGTTGCGGGACGTTTCTCGAGATGCGGTGCAATGTGACAGCTACAGCGGCGTCATCTCCATGATGCGACGGCAGCGGCTGCGACGGCGACACGCTTCTCCCTCTTGAGTCGCGCTTCCAGCTCCTTGCAACACGCAGTCCCTTCAGAAGGCCCAAAACAGCAGCAGGCACTTCCAAAGGATTCTTGGGGAGCTGGTGGTTGAAGTCTGTTGTCCCTGAGACTTCAGCAGGAGGCAAGCTCTTTTCTCAAGCCCTTGGAGATCCTTCACAAGTTGAATAAAAGTGCACACAAAGTCCTTTTCTCCTTCCTTTGGCAGTCAGGCAACCACTGCAGGCAGATCCCTCTAGCTTAGGGATAGTCTTCTCCTCAGTTTCTTCTTGGTTCTGCTCCTCAGCAAAGGTTTCTTCTTGTTTCCCAAAGTGATCTAATTTCCTAGGGGTCTGGGTCCCCGTTTTATACACAGCTTCTCTTTGTTCTCTGAAGGCAGAGAGGCCTCTGCCTAGTCCAAAACCAGTTCTGGTCAGTCCTGGAGCACTTTGTTTTTCTGACTCCTTCTTTCCTTTCAGAATGTGGGGCAGAGTGCTCAGCCGCCCGGCAGGAGGTGGAGCCAGCATTGTGGAAGGCAGGCACAGCCCTATTCAGACCCAGGTGCAACTCCTCCCTCCACTCTGGATGCAGATCTTTCTATTCAGCCCTGTGCTGACTCACCCTGTCTCCTGTAGCCACCCCCAGCCCCTGTCACTCAATCTCCAGACAAGGAATACACAACCTAGCAGAGGCAGGCTTGGAAGTTTAGGCAAGAAAATACCCACTTTCTAAAAGTGGTATTTTCAAACACAGAATGTTAAAACCAACTTCACTAAAAGATGTATTTTATCATTCTGAGTTCAGGCATACTAAATTCGTTTTTCTACCATGTTCCCTGGGTCAGTTCTGACTATAAGGTGTAATAGTCAGTCTGCCCATTCTGGCCTATGGGGAGCAGGTAGCCTTGCAATAGTGAAAAACGAAAATGGCTGTAATTCACTATTAGGACATGCTACACACACCAGGGCATGTCCTACCTTGTACTTACAATGCACCCTGCCCTAGGGCCTACTTTAGGGGTGACCAACATGCAGTAAAGGGAAGGTTTAGGGACTGGTGTGTGGGTGTACTCACCAAGTCGACATGGCAGCCCTAGGCTGCACATAGGCTCTGCAATGGCAGGCCTGAGGCACATTTTACAAGCCGCTTCTGTGGGTGGCACAACCAGTGCTGCAAGCCCACCAGCGGCATTGGATTTACAAGCCCTGGGCACACTCAGTGCACTGTCCTAGGGACTGACAAGTAAACCAATCATCCAATCATGGAGTCACTAATCCATCACACAATTTATCATAGGGAGCACTTGCACTGTGGCACTGAATAGCAGTGGCACAGTGCCCAAAGCATCTAAAACCAGCAAAAACAGATCAATAACATAGGAGGCATCATAACAAAATGGAAGGGAGACCCACGCCAAGGATGCCAGGTCTAACACACCTTGTGCCTAAATTTAGCAGATGCAAGTGAGTCATAAGGGTTTGCCCCTTTGGAAGCCTACTTTGTCTCCTTGTCAGCTAGAGTTCACTATCACCCACTTGGGAAATATCAGTATTTAACAGTTCTCAAATTTTTAGGGCGCTTTTTATTTTATAAGCTAAAATATTTGTTGTATAGTCTCAAAGCTTTGAGGACGAATTGGGCGGTTACTACTACCCAACGGGCTGTGATAGACGATGAGATCTGAAGGTCCAGCACCTTGAATCGGGAGTGCATCAGAGGAGGAGGTAGCTGCCTTGACTTCCTGAATTGCCTCAGGCTCTGCAGTGACCAGTCGATTATTACTTGGATGGACTTTTTTGTCTGTTTGAATTTGGATGGAAATGACACAAAATGGCAGATTTTAGATGGATTCCCCTGACAGGGGCTGCCAGTTGTGCCTGAATGAATACATGCTAAGACTCTTTGTGGGTCCTATGTGTTGTGTTTTGCCAAGTATGTAATCCCATTGGGGTCTATAAAAGTCACTTCTCTGCATCTCCCCTACTTAGGAATTATGTTATTTTTGGATTTGTTCATACTATCAAAGGTGCTGCCCGCAGCCCCAGTCTCAGTCAAATGTAGGGTGTGACATTACCTGTCTACATTCACATCACTGGTGTCCATATATGGATTATTAAGGGAATACATGTTTTTCAAGCACACAATTCTATATTGATTGAAGTTTTTTTTTTAATGTTTAAAAAGCTTTATTTGAAAAATAATAAGAAATACAAAAGACCAGCAAAACAGATTAAACATATTAAAATAGAGACATAACGGAAGAATTGGCTAGTGCACTGATAAAAATGAAAGCTGTTTACATTTTATAAGGAGGAAGGAAGGTGGGGAGGAGGGAGAGAAGGGGGAGGTGAGAAAGGGAAAAAATTCTTATATATTGGTATAATGAGATAATGCATATTTACAAAGGAATATGAATAAAATCTTAATTAATTAATAAGTACAATAAGCCAACAAGGGTAAAAAAGCTAAGAACAGAGAAGGTAAACATTCAAGGAGGTTTAAAATTTTCAGAATTTAAACGAGACTTATCTGCTAAAACTAGTTTGTCTAAATAAGTAGTAAGAGGTAACCAAAAAAGATCTCTATTAACCATTGGCTTACAGGAGGAGGCGAAAGTAACATCAAGTCGATGAAAGTGGCAAAGACTACTCACCAGTGTTGGACAGAGAGTTTTGTAAGTGTTTTCCTGTTGAGAGAAATGTGTTGGAATGATAGAGCAAGCATAAGGTCGAAGAGACCATGATTATGGAAGGAGAGATACAAGGAATCCGATAGACTTCCAGGAAAATGAAGAGGAATGGAATAAGAAATGGAGATATTAAACATGCGAGAGATATAGGATCAAACTTCCCCCCAAAAGGTAGAAACCGAAGGGCAAAGGAAGAGAAGATGTATAAGATAAGCATTAGAAGAACCACAGGTCCAACAATTGGAATCAGTGGAGTGGGAAAAATTAGCTATAGAGGCAGGGGTGAGATAGAGTTTATGGTAAAGGAAAAACATAGATTGGGTAAGAGAAGCAGAACGAGAAATTTTGAGAGAACGAGACCAGAGTTTGTCCCAGAAGATGATGGTCCATTCACATCCCAGGTCAGATTCCCAAGAAAGTTCCAATTTGATTTTTGCACGTTCTGGATTAGGAGCTGAGAAGTATTTATAGATGAGAGAAGCTTTGGGTAAGGAAAGAAGTATCTTAAGAAGAGAATTTTGAGCAACAGGAAGAGGTGAAGAGGAAGAGAGTAATAGGTATCAAGAATGATTGCCATAAGAGTCGTGAATTTCTGTAAGAGGGACAGTGGAATAGAGCTTGAAATTGGGGAAAGGAGCATGGAGCTAATCCATCAAAAAGGTGTTTGACCCAGATTATACCTTTTAATCTCCAAGCTTTCCAAAAAATGGTTCTGTTATGAATGAGAATAAGGGAATTATGCCATATTGGAGATTCTAAAAAGGAGTCTAGAGATGGGATTCGGTTGCATCAAAGGCCTCAAAAGGGAACAAGTGTGCTTAAACAAGGGAAGAGAGGTATAAGGGGTTTTGGCAGAAAAAACTATAGTTTCCTTTAAAGAGAAGGGTAATAATAAGGCTTGTTCAATGTATAACCAAAGGGGAGTGAAGGGGGAAGGTTCGGAAAGGAGCCATTTCGAGGCCTGACGAAGGGAAAATGACTTATGATATAGACGAAAGTCAGGAAAATTCACACCTCCATTAGACTTTGCCTTGCGAAGAGAAGATAAGGAAATCCTAGCTTTCTTGTTCTTCCAAAGAAACTTAGAGAGACAAGAGTCAATACGTTTAAAATAATAGGTAGGAATATGAACGGGGAGCATGGAGAGTGTATAAATCAAAATGGGGGTAATCATCATTTTGATTGAGTCTAGCCGGCCCCACCAAAAGAGAAAAAGGGGGTTCCAAGAGGAAAGTAGTTTGTCAATTCGAGAAAGGACTGCAGACATATTTAATTTAATAGAGGAGGCGATGGAGTTGGAGAACCATATACCTACGTATTTGATTTTTGAACTGTTCCATTCAAAACCAGTGGAGGAAAAAGAATGAGGAAGACAAAATTTAGTGAGGGGGAGAATTTCTGTTTTATCTGAATTTATTTTAGAACCGTAAACAAGGGAGAAGGAAGCAAATTCATGTAATAAAGGGGGAATAGAAGTTTCGGGCGCAGAGATAAAAAGTAGAATATCATCCGCATAAGCGGATAGTTTTTAATGATGGTCACCATAAGAAAACCCAGAGATGGAATCATTATTTCGAATTGAGGATAAGAAGGGTTCAAGAGCTAAAATAAAGAGGAGCGGGGAAAGAGGGCAGCCTTGGCGAACTCCGCGCTGAAGAGGAAAATAAAATGAGACACAACCATTAACTAATACCGAGGCTCTGGGAGCAGAGTACAATAAAGAGATAAGTGAAATCAATTTGGGACCAAAACCGTGCCACTTCAAAGATGCAAATAAAAAGGACCAATCAACTCTGTCAAAAGCTTTTTCAGCATCGACAGAAACGGCCGCTAAAGATGTGGAAAGGGAGGGGATTTTGTTTAAAACGTTAAGAAAGAGACGAGAATTATCTGAAGTAAGCCTACCCTTGACAAAACCACATTGCTCCTTACCAACCAAATGGGGCATAAGGGGATCTAGACGCAAAGCAAGAGTTTTGGCAAATAGTTTATAATCAACATTGACCAGGGAGATCGGGCGATAATTTTTACAAAACATGGGGTCACGACCTTCTTTATGTATGAGGCAAATTGTGGCTTCCTGAAAAGTACCTTCTGTCTTACCGGCTAGAAAAAACAAGCATTTGCAATGCAATAGGTCTCGCATTAGTAAAAGTTTGAGCTTTTGGGTTTGCAAATAATAATGCAACACCAATAGCTCTTATTTTCAGTAATGCGAAACCTATAGAGTGGAGTGGGATAGAGTGAAGTGGTGTAGTATAGAATGGAGTAAAGTATTATAGAGTGGAGTGGAGTAGTGTAGCGTGGAGTGGCATAGAGTTGAGTAAAGTGGCGTGGATTGCAGTAGAGTGGCAGAGAGTGGCATAGAGTGTCGTAGAGTAGACTGTCATAGAGTAGAAAGTCGAAGAGTTGAGTGGCATAGAGTAGAGTGTCTCAGAGTGGCATAGAGTGGAGTGCCATTGAGTGTCATACAGTGGAGTGTCAAAGTGGCATAGGGTGTTGTAGACTGGAGCATGATAGAGTGGTGTAGAGTGGAGTGACGTAGAATGTCGTGGCGCAGAGTAACGTTGAGAGGAGTAAAGTGGTGTGGAGTATAGTACATTGGAGCGGCATAGAGTGTTGTAGAGTGGAGTGGAGTGGCATAGAGTGGAGTAGAGTGCCGTAGAGTGAAGTGGCGCAGAGTGTCATAGAGTGGAATAAAGTAGTGTGTCATAACGTGGAGTGGCATAGAGTGGAGTAGAGTGGCTTGTAGCGAGCTAGAGTGAAATACAGTGGTGTAGAGTGGAGTAAAGAGGCGTAAAGTGGAGAAAAGTGGAGCATCATAGAGTGTGGTAGAGTGGAGGTCGTAGAGTGGTGTGTCATAGAGTGGAGTAGAGTGAAGTGGCGTAGAGTATTATAGAGTGGAGTGTCATAGAGTGGAATAAAGTAGTGTGTCATAAAGTGGAGTGGAGTAGAGTGGCTTATAGCGACCTAGAGTGAAATACAGTGGCGTAGAGTGAAGTAAAGAGGTGTAAAGTGGAGAAGAGTGGAGTAGAGTGGAGTGGTGTAGAGTGGAGTATGGTAGAGTGTTGTAGAGTGGGGTAAAGTGGCATTGAGTAAAGTGGCATAGTGTGTCATGGAGTGGTGTAGAGTGGCGTAGATTCGCATGGCGTAAAGTGGCATATAGTGGAGGGACATAGAGTGGAGTAGAGTGTTGTAGAGTGGAGTGGAATAGTGGAGTGTGCATGGTGTTGTAGTGTACTTTTATTACAAACAACATAGTTTCAACTGAAATGGCTATTACATTTGCATTAACAGTTTTACTGATAAAACTATACAGTGCACAAACAATAATGTGTGGAAGTGGTATCACCTAGTGTACTGGTATGTTTAGATCATATTAAAATATTTGTTTCCAGCACACTTCACAATTACCAAAAAATGTGCTTCATTTGTGGTTTCCTAATTCTTATATATTCTGAAATATTTGTGCAGCCTATTTAAGAACATTTTAATTTTGTTGTGTGCTAGGATAAAAAGCCTTTCCTTTCACACCACCAGATTGTCTGATAAATACTCTCACTTTATAGTCAGAGAAAGAAAAGTAAACACCAAGCTCCCTCTGAAGCCAGAGACTGGCATTTGACCTCTGTCTTTGAGTACACAGCAAATGCGACAAGATAAGAACAAAATTGACAGGCCTGTTTACAAAAAGCGGGCACTTCTTGTGGAAGAATACAGTAAACAGGTGCTGCTCCACGGGAGAGTGAAAGACATGCTGAACAACCTAAAACAAGTAAAGCCAGCAAATAGAAAACAAGCAAATGTGAGTTACAAGCTACTAAGCCAATGGTAAGCCATGGGCGGAATGCATTCTCAGGGAAGCTTTCAGAAGTTCCCCAAGAAGTCATAAGCAAGGCTTTGACCTAAAAAGAGAGTCATTATAACTCAGGCTAGTCTCACCTTGCCTGATGCAGAGCCTTGTTTATTGATGCTCCCTAGCGGGGACTGGGTGATCAGCAACAGGGAAGAAGGATGAGAGGAGGTGATGGGAAAGAGAGAAAGAGAGAGAGGCATTAGCAGACAGGGTTAAAAAGAGAGAGTGAACTGGAAGAGGAAGAGATAGAGAGAGGAGAGATAGAGAAGATGGGAAAATAGAAGCAGTGGGAAAAAAGAGAGGAGGCGGAGAGAGAGTGGGGACAGAGAAAAGCCAGATTGGTAGTGTGAATGAGAGAGAGATAAAGAGGGAAAGAGCAAGAGAAAAGGGCAACAAAGGGTGTGAACGAGAGAAAGTATAAGAGAAGGGTAGAGAGGGATAGAGAGAGAAAGGGAGAAAGAAAGAGAGAAATAAAGAGAGAAAGAAAGAAAGAGAGAAAGAAAGAGATTGTGTGAGTGAGAGAGAGAGGCTACATTAGCGCTTGGAAGATAATTTCCAATTGTTCTGTTTCCAAAGCCCAGACCTGACTCTAAACCACACAGTAAGCCAAGGACGCAGCTATAACTTGTAACCAGTGATCTGTCCCCGCATTGTGCTGTGAGCAGGATATCTGTCTGGGAGCGACCTCAGGAAGGCGTGAGTAGATACAAGATGAAGGGCAGGGAGCCCGGCGAACACACAAGACGTTTATAATAACGTAGGTCACAAGAGTGTTCGAGTCATGGACACAGGAACAGAGAGGGAACACGAGTGGGAACCGGAAACCGGGAGCAAGAGAGGACTGGGGAAGAAGAGGGGAAGGGCAAGAGGGGTCTTACGAGCAGGGAACGGAAAGGTCTACATGGAAAGATAATGGGAAAATCTAACAACAGAGGGAACAAAAATCAAGAGTAAGCAACAGTTCAAAAAAGAGAGGGAAAAAAGCAGGGGAAAAGTGAGAAAGAAAAAACGAATGGAAAATAATGAGAAAGAGAGAGGGAGCAAGACACGGAAAGAGTGATCGAGGGTAAGAGAGGAAATAAAGTGGTAAAAGAGAATAAGAGGAAAAGAGAGAGAGCAAGGTGTAAGCCGAGAAGGAATGAGCCCTTACCTGCCGTTCAGTCTCGGAGGCCATGTCTGTGCGAGCATCAGCGGGTCCATGTGAGGGTTGAAAAGAGGCAGCCGGCACTTATTAAAGTTGTTCGTGTCCACTGCTGGAAGGACAAGGAAGGGGCAGGGGATTGCTGGGCTGCTTTGGGAGACCCAATTTCTATACTCAATATGAGAAGGAAATCACTCTCAATGCGTGCACCTAATAATGGAAGAATAAGGTTTGAACAGGTCACTGTTGAGCTAGTGTGGTAGTGCTGTGTGTACGCAATATAGCAAGGACAATGTTTCAACAGGGCACATTGCTGAGGTGATCTGAATGCACTTTTGTCGTACCGAGGTGCAGAGGGCACTAGGTTCCTGCACAAGAATGAAGGGAGGGGCCAGCAACCCGACACCACTTCCGGTCAGAGAAGGGAGACGGTCAGTATCGGGATACCAGGGAAGAGCGAGGACGTCCTTACGAGCACGAGCCGAAGAATAACAATAAACAAAGAGCAGATCCCTACCTGTGTCCTTGTGTAGTGTAGGACTTCTGAGTACATGGATAAATATATCAGTCTCATAGAAAGTATACTTCTTAATATTATGCTAAATGGTCGAAATTAAATCTGGGTTTGGGTCAGTGCCTCTTAATGTTTTTTGGATCCTTTCTGCTCTATTCTTTTCTGCAACAGATGGAAGACAACAGGTAATTTGCGCTACTTTTTTATTTCATTTCCTATAAAACTGGCACAAGGAAATCCACCGTTGCTTGTTTCCAATCTCTCTTTCCATCTACCTCGGCAGCTGACTCCAATAAACCGATTTTTCCACAAGTGAAATGCTACTCCGAGGATATTACTTTATTGTTCGCCTAGGTGCACATGAAGCAAGTTATTGTGTTTTTAATGCACAATATAAAAGCTTTTTGGCAGTGATCTTCCGCAGTGAATGGTGAAACATTTCCTTTCAATATAAATATAACAAGCGACAGTGAAAGCGATCGCGAAAGCGATCGCTATTGTTAAAAAAAAACACGCCCGCGAGTGGTGCGCGCGCCACAGCGAGCCATCTGGTTTCCATTATCGCGCCCGTGTCTGGGCACGATAATTGAAACCACATGGCCTATTGGTGTCTATTACGCGCACCAAGCGCGTAATAGACACCAATAGGCCATGGGCGGAGCAATGCACTCGCCTTTGGCCAATTGCATGCAGTCTTTTATAAAAAGACGCACGCAAAGGCCAATGGGGGAGCACAAAAGGAATCGCACACGCACGAGCGTGTGCGATTCCTAGGTCAGTGCTGAATCCCCGTTTTTCCCCTACAAAATGTCTCACGCTGCGCAGTGCAACGCTAGGTGCGAGACCTAATGAATGGAAAAGATTTAAAAGTTTAGGGAGTAGTAAATTAGAAAAATGCAAATAAAATTCAACAGAAAAACCATCCGGCCCGGGAGACTTCTCTTTCTGTAAAGTATTTAAGGCAGTAGATAATTCATTAAGGGAAAGATCCGTTTCAAGGTCAGAGAGGTTAAGGTGAGAATTGGACGGGGTTGGGAGTTTATTAAGGTACGTTTGGATAAGAGAGGAAGAAGGAGGAGATTCTGGGGTATAAAGGTCCTTGTAAAAAAGCTTAAATTCATTGAGGATGTCCTGATCTTTGTGCATGAGAGAGCCATCTGAAGAGTAAATAGAATCAATTAAAGTACGTTCTTTACGTGTTTTGAGGTAATTCGCTAAAAGCTTACCTGTTTTATTACGACCACCGTAGTAGCGAGCACTACTACGAAGAAGTATTGAGGATGCATTATCGGTCGTAGTTTTATTGAATGCTAGTTTGGCATGTATCAAAGCTGGTGAGACCGAATCCATCGAAGAAGTATAGAATTTATGTTCTAAAGTTTAAATATGTGCCAAAGTGTTTTTTTGTTGCAGAAGGGAACGTTTCTTTTTTTATTAGACAAAGTCTATAATAAAACCTCTTGCGGTAGCTTTAAATGAATCCCATACTATATGAGGGGAGAGGTTAGGGTCACTGTTAAGGTCAAAAAATTCAAAAGTAAAAGTAGTGAAAGAAGAAGAGAAAGAAGGGTCAAGAAGAAGAGTATTATTAAAACGCCAGCGGGAGGACCTGGGATGTGAAGGGAGCAAGTCAAGATCTGTCACAATTGGGGCATGGTCAGAGATGACGATAGGTTCAATAGAGGAGGATATCAGATTTTGAGATAAAGACTGAGAAAGAAAAATATAGTCTAAACGAGAGAGGGAGTTGTGAGGAGGAGAAAAGAAGGAAAAGTCAAGAGTATCGGGATGGGAAAGTCTCCAGGAGTCCACGAGGTGTGTTTGAGAGATAGTGTTGAGAAAATGTTTATGAGTTTTGTGAGGAGTGAAGCAAACCTGAGATTGACGGTCAAGAAATGGGTCGACAAGGTGGAAAGGTACTAATTCTGCTAATAATTTAAAAAAGATTGTTTTGGAATGTGGCAAGGAGATATTGGACTGTCTTGAAATGGAGGTTGAATCAACCATGATACTAACTAATTTTGGTAAAATTAATGATATCATTGATAAGATATTCACTGCCCCAAAAAGTAGGAAATATAACCAGAATAGGGGTTGGTTTAACCATTCCTGTACCAACTCATTGAGCCAGTTGAAACAAGCACACTCCAGTAGACCTAGGGATAAAGTGTTAGTCCAAAACTTAAGAGCAGATTATAAACTAGTACTAAAACAGAGGAAGAAGGAGCTCCAAGAGGAGGCTTGGGATAATCTCTCATTAGCTGCGGCTACGTCTGACAATAAGTTGTTCTGGGTAACCGTTAATTCAACATTTCTTAAAAATGAATCTTACACAGAAATTATATGCCATGTCAGCTGTGAGGAATGGGTGTTACATTTTACAAAGATTTTTAACCCCTGCAACGAAGGAACTGAGGAGTCTACAAATCTTAGTAAATGGCCCATTACCCTGCTAAATATCACTCTGGATGAGGTCGAGTTAGGCATCAGAAGAAGCAAAGGAGGTAAAGCACCAGGCCCAGATGGTGTACCCATAGATGTGTATAAAACAGCGCCAGATCTATGGGGCCCGATACTCACCAGAGTTTGTAATGCAGCAGTCACAGAGGGAGCCCCTATGTCTTGGGGTCAATCAGTTACTATTCCCATCTATAAAAAGGGGAACAAATCTGAAGCCAAGAATTACCGACCGATTTCCCTACTAGATTCATCAGTGAAGGTGATGAGTAGGGTTCTGCTAGTAAGACTGGAAGAGTGGGTTGTAGATAATGGGATTTTAACAAAAGCTCAATATGGTTTTAGAAAGGGCTAGGTACGTTAGAACAGTGTATTAATTTGGAACTTTTAATTGGCAAATATACATGCGTTAAACAAGGAGGTCTCTTTTATGTTTCGCTGATCTTAGCAGTGCCTTCGACTTAGTGGACCATGCTATACTCTGGCCAGTTCTACTTAACCTTGGTGCCCCAGAGTCTATTATTCATTTTCTTGCAAGGCTGTACGAAAAATTATTAACTAGAGTTCGGTATGGTCAACGGGGCGAATGCACTCCTAATTTTAAGGTTAAACGTGGCATCCGCCAAGGCTGCGTCCTAGCACCATTGCTTTTTACCTTATTTATTAACGAAGTTGACGCAGTCCTTAAGTCGATACAGGCGGATGCCCCCAAGCAGATGGTCATGATATACCGGTTCTGCTTTATGCAGATGATGCAGTGCTTTTATCAAGGACACCGTTAGGTTTACAGCGATTAATTGATAGGTTCACAGATTTTATTAAGGGAGGAAGTTGTTGATAAATAAGGCTAAAACATATACAATGGTCTGTGGAATAAAACCCAAGAAAATGAAAAGCTTTTTATAGATGGGGAAAGAGTGGAATCTGTTGACACCTTTTGCTACTTGGGGCTAACTTTTTCTGGTAATGGTAAATGGTCACGTGAAATATCTAATGTCCGGGTTAAGATGTCTAAAAGTGCACATGGGGTGTTCAGGTTTGCTTCCAAATTAGGGATCGTCGTATTAAAGATATGACCGATATCTATAAAGCTAGATGTGTCTCTATTGCACTATATGGTGCAGGGGTTGGGGGCTACCACTCCAGTTTAGATCTACAAATAGAGGAAAACTCTTTTTTAAAAAAGCTATTGTGCCTGCCAGCATCAGCATCCTCCGAGTTAATTCATCGTGAAGTGGGGCTTGAATACCTGTCAGATTTGATTGCACTGAGACCGCTTCTGCTCTGGAGATCGATCTGGTCTAAAGAGGAGACTATATTCACGCAAACAATTATTAAGGACTGTTTGCGATTGGATAATTGTTTTAAGATTCCTTGGTTAAAATACATAGCATATGTTAGCAGAGACCTATTTAAGCTCACGATCTCGAGAAATCCGATTGATGTGATAGGTCTGCCCAAACAGGAGATGAGGAACATATTTCTGTCCAATAAGAAGGAGTGTAGGATGAGAAATGTGGAGAAACAACCTACATATCAGCTTTATCAACTGTATATAGACTTTGTTGGTTTTCAAAGTTATCTATCACTAGTTTCAAGATCCTCTCACTGTTTTGTACTAACGAGGATGAGACTAGGTCTTGTCCATCATTTAGTCGCGTTCTCAGAAACGAAACAGCATCCAGTCAACCCATGTCCATGTGATAAGCACACTAAACAGAGCACTATGCACTTTTTACTATTATGCGATTTGTACTTGAACTATAGAATCGTCTATTTAAAACCATTGTTTAAGAAATATAATGTCACAACTATTAATGCTGCTATGAGTCTACTGTTTACATTAAAAGAGCCCGAGATTTGTTTTTATGTGGCGACATTTATTTTAAAATCTATTCATGCTAGGAAAAGTATGGTCTTTTAATGTATCTATCAATTGAATCTATATTTTTATAATTGCACTAAACCGATTGTATATATACTATATGAAACTGTAATTGGATTTTAATGTTTGTGTATGTATGTTTGCTTTTATGGTTGCTACCCAAACCGAATAAAGCTTTCTTTGAATTGGGTCGACAACTTGATTGCAATCGCCACCTAATATAAAGAGATCATCCCTAAACTGAATAAATTTCTGTGTAATCAGAGGCCAAAAGGAACAGTCAGGATGTGTAGGGCCATAAATATTAAAAACAGTTAAAGAAACATTATTAATTAACAACTTATCTAACAGCCATCTACCTTCTGTATCAATTTCTTGTGATATAACTTTACAGTTCAATTTCTTATGGCATAAAATTATAACATCATTTTTCTTATTGGAAGAAGGGGAAAATAAAACGGAACCCACCCAGCTTCTTTTTAATTTTAAGGCCTCAATTTCTGTAAGGTGGGTCTCTTGTAAAAGAACCAAATCAGGGTTATAAGAGGCGAGATGGGAAAGAATTCTCTGTCTTTTAATTGGATTAACAAGACCTTTCACATTCCAGGATATAACTCTGAATGTAAAACCAATAAAAATACATAAAGAACCAAATATGCGATAGTAAAAAAGAGAAACAAGAAACAGGTGGAAATAAGGGGAAGAAGACAAAGGAAACAGCGGGAGATCAAGAGAGGAGGAGAGAATGCATACAATAGGGAAGAGAAGAGCATAAGTGAAGAAAAAAGCATATAAGAACAGGGAAGTAATATCTCCAGAGGGAAAAGTAAAAGGAATACAATAAGGAGGAAGAAAAAGGAGGAAGGAGAAAGTACAGATGAGAAAAGACAGTTCATGTCAACAAAGACGACTGTAGTACATACCTTACGGGGAGCAAAGGGTAAGGGTGAGAAGCGGCACGGACAACAAAAATAGCACACCGAACAAAGGGCAACACATCACATCCGGACATCAACTAGACATGAACAGGAACGGAAACAATATTGGAAGCAGAGCACAATTAGGTGAACCTGTAAAAAAGAAAAAAGAAATTATGCAAGTAAGAACAAGTAGAGCAATGGGAATCATGAATATAAAAAGTATAACACTAGAATGTTATTTAGTGAGTAACACCACAGAGGGAACAGTAAAGTCAAGGTATCGGTGGAGGTGCAGCAATCTCCATGGAAGATGTGGAGTGTGACTGGATGAATGTTCGAAGGTCGGCCGGGTCATCAAAAGTAGAAGTTTTGTTAAGAAAGGTAACTTTAAAAAGGCATGGGTGAAATAAACCGTAGTGTGCACCAAGGGATCGAAGAGCCGGACGAAGGTCCAGGAATTCTTTACGTTGTTTGGCGGTGCTTGAAGAGACGTCTTGTGAAATGAATACCTTAGTGCCAAGCCATGACAACATTTTCTGAGTTTTAGCTGCATTTAAGACTTGTAGAAGATCCGTGAATTGTAAGAACAAGATGATCACTCCTCGGGGTCTAGAGGGAGCAGAAGAAGAAGATAAACGAGGACCCAGTCTATGAGCACGTTGTATATTCAGTTTGGTCGAAGAGGGGAGACCCAGGAACTGTGGTAAAAAAGAAGTAAAATACGCCACAGGGTCATCTCCTTCAAGGCCTTCAGGAAGCCCATAGATACGGAGATTGTTGCGATGATTCCTATTTTCTAGGTCCTCAGCCACTCTTTTTAGTTGAAGCACCTCCTTCTCAAGAGAGGAAATTCTGGAAGAAGTCTTGTACCCCATCCAGCTGTTGTTCCACCACCGTGAGACGAGAATCCATCGAGGACCATTTGCTATCCATGGTTTGAAGGCGGGAATTTGTTTCCTCGATGAAAGGTCTCAGGGCGCGAATTTCCTCCAGAACTGTATCCAGAGAGACTGGAGAGACTGCTTTAGGAGGAGTAGGAGGGTCTTGTTTCAATCTCTTGGCAGTGACTGAGGGAGATTGAGATTTAGTTGCCATGGTCGATATAACTGTGGAGGAGGAGCGAGCTCCGTCCGAACTCATGGAAATTGAGGAAGGAGAAGTGGGAGCAGAAGAGGTATCACAATTGGTAGCACAATTGGTTGTCGTGACGTTGGACGCCTGCTTCTTAGTGGAGTGAAGAAGATATTTGCTTCTACCCATCAAGCAGAGCACGAAAAAACCAAGGAGAGGAAGGAAGCGTCGTAGAAGTGACAAAGTTACCTCAGAAACACATCAAACCCAGTAAAAGACAAAATATCCATCTCTGATAGAAAATCCAGTGGAGAAGATGGTGACAAAAATGAAAGAAATGTCAAAAAAGAAAGGATAGTTCAGCGCGCCATGCAGAGTCAAATGAGGAGAAATACTGAAGAGAAAAAACAAAATGGCGGCCAGAAAACGGTTAAAAAGTCACCTGTAACATTTCTGTGCGAAATCCACAAGGGAATGCATGGAAAAGGAAGATTCCTGTAGCGTATGCATTCCGATTTTGAAATATGATCACATGGTGGTTGTAGGAGCGCTGGAACTGCAAAAAATCGGTCGCGATGTCTGACGCGACGCGGAGCTCCGGTATCAGGCAGCCATCTTGGGTTGCGGTGCGCGCGACTCCCCCATTGATTGAAGTTTTGAGTGGCTCATTATTGCCAGAGTACGTTGTCTGTATCCTGACTACAGAAGTAGTGCTGTTTACTGTAAATACTTGGGGTTTCATTAGCATTGCGGATTCTCTTACCATACAATAGCATAATATTTTCTCTTGCAGCGTGGCCTCCAGAACATCAATCTAATTACAGTTCAGATGTTTTACTAACTATGAGTTATAATTCTGGAGTAATACCGATATTATTCTGGTAAGTCTTTAGAGTAATAGGTGGCTCTCGGCTGGAATGCATTTCCGAAGGGATCAGTAGTTCCACTCTTTGGAGGCTTTTCAGTGATTTTTTAAAGCTAAGGAAAGAGGGGCTTTTCGAATGGGAATGTCCCAACAGGAGTTACATCTGCCAGGTCTCTCCAGGCCCATTCCCAGCCCCATTCTGCATTTCTTTGAGGACCTGCTGGCCCTGGTGTGGCCCGTCATCAAGACCCTGCAGTCCAGGACACATACTATAATTATAGTCGGGATCCCACCACATCAGAACTGCCGCCTTCTGCTTCAGTCCGCTAACAGAGCCTGGAGAGGGTGCACCCCCATATGCACTCCCAATGCCTGAGGTGGAGGACACTAGGAGCCACCAGCCGGCGCATCGCCACTCATTCTGAGTGTGTGGGCATAGCCTAAGGCCTGGGCATGCAAGGCCGACCTGTGTGTTACATTCAAGAAAAGTAATCGGCTAACTGACATTGAGCACACATGCTATTAGGGGGTGATTCAATCTGCACCTGAGCTATAGTTGCACTACTGCTGTATGCGCTACTGTCTTTTTAGGTCGAGCCTGGGCAGCGCATGTGCATGCGCTGCTCTGCGAGGCATGCTGTATTGAGATAGGGACTTGAAGCTCCGTCACTCTCCATGCATATTTTTCATTGGTTTGTGTCATTGTCCACTGTAAACTGCAGCTATTCATTGGTCAAAAGGCTTAGTGGTCCCTCCTTAGTACCGCTTTGTCTCATTTTGTAACCTCCCATGGCAACACCCCCTGTTACGTGTGTTGTTATGTTATGCTATATAATTTGTAAAGCGCATGGCTGTCCCTTCAAAGGGACATCCCAGTGCTTGAAGCAGAGAAAGGAGGATGGTAGAGGAAACTAACAGTCAGCGAAAGAACCAGGTCTTCACCCCCCTTCTGAAGGTCAGGAGGTTGGGAATGCTTCTGATGGAAGGAGTCAAGGAATTCCAGAGGGCCGGCGCAAGCACCTTGAATGAACGCCCTCCGGTTCTGTGAAACCAAGGAACTCGTGCCAGACGGAGGTCGGACGAGCGTAGATCACTTGTCGGGATGTAGGGAAGGCATAGATCGCTGGACCCGAACCTGAGAGAATCTTGTGAGTGAGGCAAAGTGCTTTAAATTGAATTCTCTGTTCTATAGGCAGCCAGTGAAGTCGGCGCAGAAGGCCGGAAATCGAGCAGAGCCTGGGGAGGGCAAACAGCGCACGGACTGCAGCATTCAGGGTGCGCTTTAGCCTTTTAGTCAGGGACTTGTTGGTGCCAAGGAGCAGCCCAATATAATAGTCCAGCCTGGCTAGAACAGTGGCCTGAACAATCAGCTGGCGAGTGTGGGGGTAAAAAAAAAAAATATGTGTTTGAGGTAACCGTGGGCAATGAACTCCGCTCTGCTAGCGGAGGTTGCAGAGATTTGATAACTACGCATTACATTGAAAACACAGAATTCATGCAAAAACTCTGTCTCCGCCACGTAGCAAAATTAGCTACTGCACCCTCAACCCTTTGATAAAACAACTTTACCTTTACATGCTAAAAAGCATATAACCATAACCAAGTCACAAAAGTGAGCTTTCAAAAATATCAGGCAATGAGAGAGGTGATGATTTTGGGGTCCCCCCTAACCTAGGGGGAGGACCAAGCAGATGCCTTGAACACAAAGAGCATATCATGCTGAACGATTCGGTGGTGGTCCCATCCTCCTAGGACCACCCCAAGCAAAGTTATGGGCAAAAATATAATGTCAACCAAAGGCCCAGCAAAGCATTATGGGGCGAGATTCTAGAGTGCAGTGAATATTATAGTATTAGCTCTCAGCTGAGCCGGGAGAGCCTGCCCCTTGAGGAATGTTTTGATATTGGATACTATAATATTCAATGACAATGCCTTTTATTTATCTGTTTTAAAAACAACACATAAATAAAAGGCATTGTCATTTGCAATGCCAATTGATCAAACTCTCATAAATGTGTGGCCTATTGCATTGCAAATGCTTGTTTAATAAAGTGCCTTCTTTCTGGAGAAGTGAAGCCCTGGACAGGGCATTCGATTATTGAATTTTTTTTAAGCAGTCTTTTTATTGGAGTTTTCAATGTTATAATAACATAAACATGACAACATAACAGTGGTACTTATCATTTGGCCATATATTCCATCCCATTAATAGGCATTTTTAAATGTACCAATATTATCCAAAATGCTATTCTTGTTTCAGGGTATTCAGAGATACGTTTTGCAGATTGCGGTTTGCCAATATGATTCCACTTCTGTCTTTCTCCTTGTTCCATCTTCATACAGCATCAATTTTTCCCAGTTCTTTCTTTGTTTCTGGATTGATTCCTTAGCTTCATAAATGAGCAATTTCAAGATTATAACATGAGTCTAGATTTAACTCAAATTTTGTCATGTTGGGGGCAGCTGGGGTACAACGATTTGGGGTTATGTCTTATATTTCCGAGGACCAGACCAAGTCTCAGTAGGGTATTTTTGTTGTGTGTAAATCTTTCACAATATTTAGTAGGGCCATTTTCAGTTTTAGGTTAATCGGGCAGCCAAGGAATAATTGTAATTTGCTTGGCATAGCTTCCCAGAAGGGAGGGATAATTCTAAGCCCAATTCATATGCAGGAAGTCACCCTCCTCAGTTTGACTTCAGAGGCATGTCGGGTCGGGGCTACATTGTATTCACCATAAGTATTGCAGTGTAAGATAGATCTGGTGTAGATAGTTAAATTATATCAAGCAGCATCTGGGAGATATCACCCTTCTTTGGGTGCCATCTACACGAACATCTGTTCTTCATTTTCTAATAGGCCCAAATCTACTTCCCAAGGCATTCTTAGTTTGTCGAAAGTATGCAGTGTGTTTATGATAAGGAATCTGTATAATGAATATACTTGTCTCCTCATAGACATTTGTCACATGATCAGTTTGGCCTCAAGTGGGCTGAGGTCAGGGGCTTCTTCATTATTGCTGAGGTATTGTGACATAACATGTCTCACTTGTAAGAAGTGGAAGAACTGGGTGTTTTTTTCATGCAGTTTTTGAAAGGCTATTCTGATACTTCTCAAGATTAAAATACCAAGAAGGTCCCACTATTTAAAACCATTTAGAGAGGCTAACTGGGAGAACGGGTTCTCTAACCATAGCAGGGTGTCAGCAGTGATTTTATGGACCCATTGTATTTGTGTGACTGAGGTCTTCCAGGAGTTGAACACTACTCTAATGAAGGGGAGATCCTATGGGGAGCCTGCCTCAATGTTGATTTTATGTCATTTGGAAGGGTTTGGCATAAACCTGCACTGGTCAGTATGGACTAGGTTTTCGATTAATCTGAAGAGGCAGTTGGTCAAAACCATGTACAGGATCTTAACTTCGGTGTTAATGGGTTTGATTGCTCTATATTACACACATCTATCTGCAGTGCAGCCTCGTTTGAGAATCACAGATACTACGCCAAGTTCTCTGAGAAGTCTACATGTCTCTCTTGTATTCACATACTGATCATGAAGAAATTGCGCCAGTAAGCTTGCACTAACTTTAAATAATTTAATCGGAGACTTGTTAATGTGGTTTACCAGGTGATAATTGAGAAATGGTTTCAGAGATCTCTTCAGATATGGACATTTCAACCAAAGCCTGTTTGTTTTCTGGGGGAGGTGGGGTAGATGAATGGTAGATATGTATGTTATCCAGTTTTTATGTGGAGTAGGTAGTGTGGGGCCTTATTATTTTCTTTAGAGCTGCTCAAGTGTGTTGGCTATCTATTGAGGGAGAGTGAAGGGTTTCTTGTTGCTATTACATATATGGCTAATATATCTAGCCGCCTCTTCCCTATAACTCAACCCATGTATTAATTTACCTATCTTATTACCATGATCATAGAGTTTACTTTGTTATGCCAGCCATATATTTCTGGCCTCATCTATTTGGATTTGTTGGTATCTCAATTTTGACTCCATTAATTGTTGTAGGTTTTCATCTGTGTTGTTACTCCAGAGTTTGTTTTCGGATTGCTGTACTTCTATTTCTAAATCGGCTGTCTTTTGAGTTTTTCCCCAATTCAGGTTTGATAGAGTGCTCATGACTTTCCCCCTTATGACTGCCGTGTATGCCTCCCAGATAACAGCAAGAGAGTTAATGGTGTTAGTTTGGAAGTACTATGTCATTTCATCTCTTAAGTATGTCTCTAAACCCAGACTAGGTCAGCCACTATTGACTTAGGGGCCGATTCCGATTTTGGCCGGAAGGGCATTCATGCAGCATATGTAGATATAGCTGCACATTTTGGACTGCCACATATGAGGCTTTCATGAGCATATAGGCTACATCTACATATGAAACAGCACAGCGTAAATGAAGCTATGTCTGATCATATTCGGCTAAATCTATACAAATGGTGCAGCAATTTCACACATGGGCAATACTTTCTGAATGTAAGCTATATTGGACATATAGATTTATACTTGAGCATGTGAGACCGTGCCTTTTGCATTTAAGGTTATGTCTGTGCATTTGAGAGCACATGTGGTTCTTTGAGAGTGTGTCTTGGCATTTGAGGCTACAACTGGACTTTTGAGAAAGTGGCTAGGCATCTGGGGCTAAGACTGGCCATTTGTAGCTGATCATGAGCATTTGATTTGGTACCTCAGCATTTGAGGCTGTGAAGGAGATTTTAGGGTCCCCTAACGCGGGCACACACTAGTTCTTGTTTCCTAATAATTCCACTGCCTCTGCACCGCTACAGGTGACCTCTGTACAGCATTTCCGCTTGGGTGCCTAAAAATGCATACATACTAAATCTATACATAAAAAACGAAATCTGTGCATGCTGCCTATATGTGAGGGGAAGTGGTCCATTTTCTACGTATAGGATTATTTGGTTTCGTTAGTTTGTCAGAAGTCCTTCCTACAAAAACAGACAACAAAAAAAAGAAAGGAAAAACAAAAAGCATTTGCAGTGCAATAGGTCTCGCAGTTACGCGAGTTTGAGCTATTAGCATTGTAAATGACAATGCCTTTTATTTATATTTTGGTTTTTAAAACATAAATAAAAGGCTTTTTCATTTACAATGCTAATAGCTTAAACTCTCACAAATGCGAGACCTATTGCATTGCAAATGCTTGTTTTTATTATTCTTGCAATTATTTTAATATTGTTTCCTTCAGTAATGTAAATTCCTGTGCTGTCAATAGGAACTCAAAGGGGATATAATGCCAATTCTTCCTGCTCCAGGCATTCTGGTGGCTCGAGGTCATTGGTGGCCTAGCTAATTGCCAGTCATTCTGTACCTACATGGACATGCTCCTGGGTAGCAGAAATTGAAGCACAATTTGAATTGTCCCCATTGTAGTGTCTTCCCCAGCCCAAGAGCATGCAGATGAATTACACCACATGGGAGCTGCGGTTAAACATTACTTTACTCTTCAGCATAGATTCACATACTGCGCATAACAACATACTTCCCATTAACCACACCCTAACACCTACCCACCAGTAGTGGCCCGTGGTGGGAGTGCTGCCAGGCGCTGACGTGGGGCGGGGGAGGGGCAGGGTGGGGGGTAGTAAACTACGGATTTCGGCCGATTAGAGGTAAGTAAACATATAAATAAATAAAACGAATTTCGTTGCGCGCTGCATCGCCAAATGCAATGCAGCGCGCGCAACGAAATTCGTTTTATTTATTTATATGTTTACTTACCTCTAATCGGCCGTAATTCATAGTTTACTACCCCCCGCCCCACGTCAGCGCCCGGCAGCACTCCCACCATGGGCCGCTACTGCTCCCCACATATTAATTAGTCCCCATTCAAAGTCCACCCAGAACCATGAGGGTCCTAGTGCATGTAACATCAATATGCTACATCTCCCCCTTTGTTAAATAAAAGTGGTAGACATCATTAAGATCACATTTCCTCGATTATTCGGTGAGGTGCTTGCACTTGTAAGTCAGCTCGGGTGATCGAGGTCCGCCCTTATCAGGCAACAGTGCCATAGGCTCAGGCGCTTGAGCCGGACCTGCTGGCGGGGTCAACTTTTGCGGTTTCAGGACTCGACAAGTGTTGCGGTGGGTGTTTAAAATGTGATGTGTCCCGAGTGATGGATTGTCCAGGATGATGTGCTATCACCATATATCCCTGGCATGCCACAACTTGTAAAGGATCAGCGGCGAAAGGAGTGTCAGTTTTGCGTCTTCGTCTCTGCTTTACCAGCACCCAGTCTCCTTTGTCAAAGGCTGTCTCCTGGCAATGGTGACGCTGATCTGCATACATTTTTATTTTTATTTTACGAGTAGCGTTGGTGTCTCGAACCTTGTAAGTATTAACTGATCAATCTGGGGTCCATTGAGGCAGTTTTGTTCTGATGGCTCTCCTAAATAGCAATGTGGCTGGACTCTCACCAGTTGTGAAGTGAGGAGTTGATCGATAGGCCCAGAGGCCCTGACACATGGCTTGATTTAGATCAATTCCCTCCATGAACGCTCGTGGAATGACCCTCTTGAGGGTACCCATAAATCGTTCAACTACACCATTCGCTTGGGACGGGAGGGGTGGATTGTCCAGGATGATGTGCTTTGGTGTTTGATGTTAAGTCGGAAAATGAATTCTTTGAACTCTTTGCTGATAAAGGGAAGGCCATTATCAGATGTGAGGATTTGAAGGATGCCCGATGTTGCAAAGATGTCATCAAGCCATTCTATGACTTTGCCATGGGTTGTCGAAGATAGATCTTCCACCAAAGGAAAACATAAATATTCGTAAATGACTAACATGAGATGGTGCCCATTTCCTAAAGGCCCAGAAAATTCAACTGCAACCCCCTCCCAAGCATGGGCACGGAAGGTCAGGCATTGTCACTGGGTGCTGCGTCACCTTGAGGGGCAAACAATTGCAAATAATTGCAAATGTGGGACGCCTTCAGAACCTTCTCGACTCACTTATTTAGCCGAGGGAACCACACTCGATCTGTTAAGGCTCTATTGGTGGCTACGATACCACAGTATCCTTAATGGGCAACTCTAAGACTTCCAGGTATGATGATTCTCAAGCCTTACAGTGTTACGCCTTCTTGGGTGACTGCTAATTCATCCTGTGCATTTTTGAATTTTTAGGATTCAACATAATCAGCAAGCATACTTCTCCTCCAGAATTGCGTGGCAATAAGTTCTTTGATTGTGGTCATGCCTATATCTGCATTAGTGGCAGCAATGATTTGGTGTGCTGAATCACACAATAAAGTTGAGATATGCTTCAGCTGTCTTGGATGTCGAACTGTGACGAGATAGTGGTACTCGTGAGAAGTAATCTGCCTGTTTTTGATCCTTCCCAGGTTTATGCACAATCTCATAGTCATGCTCTTGCAATCTTAACCCCCACCTCTCAATGCGAGGGGGCATCTGAGCCTTTGGGTTTCTAAAAATTGTGGTCAACATCTGGTGATCTGTGATGACGTTGAATTGTTTTCCGTAGAGGAATACGAAGGCCCACACCACAGCCAGACTCTCCTTCTGTGAGTAGGCATGTTCTGTTTCAGACAGGCTTCGACAGGCATGGCCACAATGTGTCTCTGAGCATTTGAATGGCCATTGTGATGACAAGGTTTGCCCTTAGCTCTACTGGACGTGAATCAACCGTTATCTCTATATGTAACTTGCGGTCGAAGTAGGCCATTTCAGTTGCATTTTCAATTTCATGTTTAATGTCTTCGAAACTCTGATCGCATTCCAGAGACCAATGACATTGTACATTTTGATTTGTCAAGTCATTTTTAAAAATGGCGGATGTGTTATAGTGATGATGTAATATTTCAGGAACCTATATACTTCATTGATACAAAATTGCAAAATCTGACAAGTTTGGTGGTTAAGTCTCAAAATGGGGTCAATGATCAATTAATAAGATGCACATGTTCTCATATTTTTGATAAGGTGGCCGATCTTCCTTTTGGTGTCAAAACATAGGTTTTGGGGTTCAAGTAGCCTCATAGAGACGGAAAGTAAGTCCTCAGAGCAACCCTTCTGCTATTTTCAAACTTATGGCTCGATAATGATGTGTTTTAGCCATCATATTGGTAATTTATTTTAATATTGTTTTTGTTTCAGGTTTTCCATTGATTCAAATTGATAAATATGAGCGAGCAGGTGGTAGTAGAGGATCTTTACCTCCTGACAGAGTGTTGCTAACTACAAAAACTGCGGACTCCTTCAATAAAGAAAAATGTGTCATATGCCAAACAAGTATAAAAGAACAGCTAACATCAACTGCGTCTGGACAGAAGAGAGTTGGAGAAGCTGCAGAAATACGGCAAGACGAAGTTCACAAAAGATTGAAACTCATGGGTGAAGAGGATCAAATATTTTATCAGTGTAGCAACAGTGCTATAAGTAGTATACAATTGAAAAAAGCCTGGAACTAATTGTCAAAGATAGCAGAAACCAGTGAATTACAACAAGAACGCAAGTCTTCTGAGAAAGTGATGACAACCAAGCCCAATGCCCATCCACTTAGAAGATTGATGGCTATCCCTCGTCCACCTCCAACAACTGATCAGAAAGCAGAGGATCTTTAATGTGTTACCTCTGGTTTATCCAGAACAAGGGCCAAAAGGATTGATGAAAGAACAAAGTGCAGAGTATGTGAGTCTCAAAGGGCAAACATGTTTTTATCTGCATCTAGTTTCTTCCTAAATGAGGTTTTTAGCCGAGTAGCTGATCTAAACAGTGAGGTGAATGTATTTGCAGTGGGTTTGTATGCCTACCCGAACTGCATGCGTGTATACATTCGAAAATATTAATGTACAATGAGGTCCCAGCAGCAACGTAACCGCCAGCCTTCAGTTAAGTTTGCACTCTCTGAAAAAGCAAATAAAGCTTTAAAGCCACTCTTGAGAGCTGACTACGGGTTCATACTCAGTGAGATCAGAGAAATAATGGTCAGCATTGCTGAAACTGTATTTATCCATAATAATGAAATTACGTTTTTTCTGGTGAGAATGTACAATGACAGAATTTGTTTTTGTCAGTATATCAAAATGAATGAGCCATTTATGGTGTTCTCAGCTGATTTGACTCCTGAAGTTCTTGCTGCCAAAATAAAATCACAGGATGCTGTAAAATCAGCAGGAACCATTTTAAGAAATGTCCTGAAAGATTTAGATTTTGGACTTAATGACAAATTTTGTGATGCCCCAGAGCTCTGCAAATCATGGGAGTCAACAAGAATACCTGATGTTGTCTTAACATTTTTTACATCATAGTTTAATATCAACAAAGCAAAACTGTTACAAACTAAAGTTCTTGAGTTCAGAACAGAAGCCGACAACATTGATGATGGCTTTGAAGATATAAGTGAAGAAATGTAAGACAATCCCATGAACCAACAGGCTTATGCTGTGTAAATGTACTTCTTTTCCAAATCATGTTTTATGAATTATATCATGGCAAAAAGAAAACTCCATTACACATGATGACTGCCCATGCAATCTATGGCAAATGCAAAATGAAGGACCAATCATTTCAATGAATAGGATTGGTGTATCAACAAGTTATAATGATATAGTACGGAGCATGAATTTGATAGCAGCTCATGCTGTAAAATCTTGTGAATCCCGCAGCACACCACTTCCGAGTCACTTTACCAGGAAAGGATTTACAATTGCTGCTCTTGATATTTTTGATTTTGAAGACAGCTCTTCTTTGACTGGAACACCCAGCACACATGATACTGCCATGGTGCTTCTTCAAGACTGTACCAATGAAGTAGCTGCTGGAAAACAAGCCGTGTCAGCTGTAGGCATAAACAAATGAAGCTGCAAACTTATAACCCAACTGCCTTGCCAGCGTGTGCAAAATCACTACACGCCATCAACACGTCCCAGTCTACCAGAAAGTTTTTAAATGGCTGTGGACATAGATCTTCTTCTACCTGAGGTTTCAATTCCTTAGCGGAAGTGTCTGAATTGCGAGTTGCGAGTTGCGGAGCGGACTACGAGCGAGCTACGGGAGCAGCTGGAGCCGTGAGTTGAGGAGAGGACTACAGGGCAGAGCGGAGGAGAGCAGCCGTGGTAGCGGGAGCCGCGAGCCGCGAGTTGAGGAGCGGACTACAGGGCAGATCGGAAGAGAGCAGCCGTAGTAGCGGGAGCCGCGAGAGTGCCGCAAGTGAGTGCCGCGAGTGAGAGCCGTGGGTAGGACCAAGCCGTGGAGCCGTGGAGAGTTGAAAAAACCCCGCGGCCCCAGGAGGATCTCAGGTGCAACCAGCAAGTGACAAGAAGGGCAAGGCTAGTGCCGCGGTACCATTCAGCTTGCGGAGGCGGCCGGCATTAGGCCGGTGCGGCTGGCACAAACTGTGAGGACCGCTCCCGCTCTGCCCCCGTAGGAACGTGATCTGCCCCCCCAAAGCCTGCACCCAAGTAAGGGAAGAACCCTGTGTTATCCCCGATTGAGAACGCGGGGTACCACATAATAGCATGAGTGACGGAAACTGGAGTGCAGTGTGAGCTGACAGAAGCTGTCGGGAGCTGACCAGTTGAGGGGAGAAGTATTTGAACGGTGCCAGAGTGGAGAGGAGTACTTTACCACTGCATTCTTTACTCTGCTCCTGTTTTGCCCTGCGACCAGCTCTTTGACCAGCTCGGAGCAGTCTAGAGGTACGGTGCAGTAGCGAGGCGGCAGCAGTTAGAGCGGCAGCTAGAACCTAGAGTCGTGGTACCGCCTGATATCGCGGAAGCGGCCTGTACTAGCCTTGTGGGACGGTGCGTTACAATTCCCGCCAGCCTGCCCACTTTTCCACACTGCTGTTTGACTAGAGCTGTAGTTATTCTGTAGTTCAGACTCTTAGACGTTCCACTGTATCATGAGGTCAGGACGCACAAGGGGTGAAGTGCAACCCTCGTTTCAAGTCCAACTACAAAAAAGGCGAAAAGCAGCAAGGAATATTCAAACTTGCTCCCATAAGGATTCTTTGCAGGCAAACAGCATTGCAATCGAGGATTCGCAGGTCACAGATGGGCCTTCACTAAGCCTGAGGGGAGTGCCGAGTGCTGCGGGATACTTTACAATCAATCCCCCGTTGGGGTGGTTGGTGTGGCCCTTTCCTCCCAGTTAAGTATAATGGACTTCTTTAAACCAAAAGATGGTGCCCAGTGTGAAGGCAACAGTGAAGCCGAATTTCCCCTTTCAGCACCTGAACTGAAAAATATGTGTGTACCTATTGTCCATACACTTTGTGATGACGCCATAGACCAGTGCAACGAACTGAGAGGGATGGGAAGTCAGTCAGCAAGTTGTACGCCTTTAAAATCAAACGCACCCGCGGCGTTAAATTGTGATGAACTGAGAGACATCGGAAATCAGTCTGCTGGTTGTTCTCCCGTAGTATTAAACTCACCTGTGGCAACAAATTTACCCGGTGAGGTTGTAAATGTAGCCCAAATTCACAATGACCCTAAAGTTGGGCAGGTAAATGTGCTGACTACCCAATCGAATCTGAAGCCTAGTCTGAATTGTGCGCAACAGGCGGAAGATAGTCTTTTGGATATATCAAAGTGTAACAATCTCTCAAATGTCAGTGATGATTCTGTTATCTGTTTGGGTGAATTGTATGCAAATCCAGTAAATAAAAGTCTTTTGAAACCTCGATTATCTAAGACGGGGGCTGTGAAGAAATGCAAGTGTCTAGGTTCACCTATGTTGGAGTTATTAAACAATAAGAAAACATGGAGCCCATTTGGTTAAGGGATCTGTGATGGGGATCAGGTGTCAGACGTTCATTCACTTTTAATCCCCTTAAAATGTAATGCCATACATATTCAACATGGTATGCAGACCACGGAACAAATGGATAACTCATTAAACTCCGCAGATCTCTCATTTCTGGATAAATATGATGTTCCTCCTATACTGGATAAGCGTTCTGCTACCCATAAAAATGTAGACAATAATGGTGTGTTTCAAAATTTATTAAATACAATGAACACTATTACAACCGCGCTCGAGTTTCACTCTAATAAACTTGAAATACAGGTGGAGATTTTAAACACTTTAGCTACCTATGTGGCAGGCATAGATTCAAAATTGCAAAATCTGACAAGTTTGGTGGTTAAGTCTCAAAATGGGGTCAATGATCAATTAATAAGATGCACATGTTCTCATATTTTAGATAAGGTGGCCGATCTTTCTACAATAGTAGGATCACTTGTCAATGAAGTAAAAAAATCAGCGGGAAACATATTATCGGATAAAATCCTATTTTCCCATGACGATTTGAGAATGAGTGCATCAAGTACAGATATGAAGCAACAACAACCCCAGATAGATGTGAGTCGTGATATTACTAGGGAGCCAGTGGAGTCAGGTGGGGCTCCGGAGATCTATTTGGGCTTAGACACACAAGACGATGATGGTTATCCTTCTCAAAGAAAGAAGGAAATTAAGTCAACTCGGGTTGTTAATCCTCCATGCTCCAGCTCTGGAGATAGTTTTAGTGATTGTTCCCTATTATCTAAGAGGGCACGAAAAAAGGTTGCGGAAAGCTCTTAATAAGGCTAAGAAGTCAGCTGCTGTTGTTGTAACAGCAGTAAACCCAAAGGATTGTTATCCCATTTTTAATAACGCCGATAAGAAGTGTCCTGTTCAGGATTCTGCCCAAGATGGCTTGGAACCTCTATTAGCTTATCTGGCTTAGTGCAACACTTGAGATGTATGACACAAGCATCTGTAAATAGTAGTAAAGAAGAAGCCTCTTCTGCCATTGACATAAAGAAGCATGAAATAGTAGGGCCTAATAAGGGAAAGGGGTCTAGATATGATAGTAAATCCCAGGAAACTCTGGCCCCAACTCATGATCAGGCAGTTCGCTCTCAGAATTGCCTAAGTGTAGCGGAAATATTTAAGCCCATTGGCATCCAGACACCGTCAAAAGTATTTACAAATATTTCCTTAACTAAGGAGAGTAAATCAGTTCCATCAACCTTTCTGGGCAGCAGACAGGCTAACAGTTTAATTAATTGGGGCACAAAGCTGGTACTACATCCTCTATATGAATCCCGGGGTATCCATGATAGCCTCAATCGGGGCTTAATATTGAAAATAATATCAACTATTCCGGATTTAGCTTGTATTAAAACCTCTGATCTGGTGTCGGTCCAGTTTAAACAGATCCAACCATTCACTTCTTGTGAGTCCACTATTACAACTTGGACCACCAATGAAATTGTGAATAAAATCTTAGCTTCAAGTTGGTATTTTCTGGAATGTGGTATTAAGATTGAGAATTGGATCCCTTTAGATTACCCCCGATACTAGAGGCATTGGCCCCCAAGGTAGACAAGGAGAGAATAAAGGTGGAAAGCAATAAGCCAAACCCAGTACTTAGAGAGGCGACAGGTCCATCAGCTACCCAATCTTGCAGTACAGGCTTGCTGATTACCAATTTGCAATCAGGGAGCCGAATCTGCGAGTGGTTGCCAAAAAATAATGTGCGAATAGAAGATTGGTCCTGGTTACCAGCTACCCTTGTGAATATATATAGAGGAGATGGAAATTGAAAGCTTTTAGATACAGATGTTAATGCTTTGCAACTACGAATATGCTCTTGGAATGTCCATGGGTTGACTCATTTATTGTCTGACCCGGAAACAATATCATTTTTAAATAGTTTTACAATTTTACTACTACAAGAAACATGGAGTGAACAAATGACCCCCTTGCTTGGATTTAATGAGTATTGTCTCCAGGCAGTACGAACAAATAAAATGGGCTGTGCTAAGTGTGGGCTCTCATGTTACATAGCGAGCAATCTAAACTTAATGGTGGAAGTGGTTGATCTTGAACTGGACTGGTTACAGTGTCTATTGTTATACAACTCGGATTTTAGCCTATTCATACTCAATGTATATTTAAGTGCTTAAAAAAATAAAACTATGCAACTGTATGTTCTACGAGATATCCTAGGGTCATTAATAATCAAGCACTCTGAAGCTGGTCTTATAGTTTCTGGCAATTTTAATCTTCATTTTCTTCCTTTTCACTTAGTAAAAGGTAAGATTAAGGGACCTGCAAAAGAATGCTGTGATATAATGTCACAGGCGGGGCTAAGTTTGTTAAAAGAAAAATCTAGGCTCACCCCATCATTCAAAAATTCAAATCAAGGATCAATAATCGATTATACATTTATTTCAGATAATTTAAGAATAAAAGTCTCTTAATATGCAGTAATACCCCGGCTCGAAAGTGATCATAATCCTCAGATAGTGGCTTTTGATCCATTAGTGAAGTGTAATCCCAGATATAAAGAACTTCCCAATGTGGCCCACTCCTCGTACAATCTGAAGAGGTTATTTTGGCACATGGATAAAGATGAAATTATAAAAGTTGTAAAAAAACTAATAAAGGAAGGAGATCAGTGTGATCTGGGGAATGTCAATATAATCGACAAATGGAATTTCATAACTACATCCCTGGTGGAGAAATTTGCTGTTAAACAGCATAGGAAACAAAATAAGCTACCAAGATGTACATTTTCCTCCAAGCTACTTAGGTTAAAAAAATCGCTTAATAGAGCTGTGCGGGATGTTTATGCCCATAGATTCCATCATTCCTACTCTGTTTATAAAGAAAATAGGAAGGATCTTAGAAAAGTCTATAAACAAGAAGTCTGGAAGGCTAAATTTAATTATCAAGCAGGACTTTGGAACAGCTTATTATCTGCCTCTAAACAAAACGATGCAAAAAGATTTTGGGCAATAATTAACCAGCTTGAAAGGGGGGCAGCAGGGCATTTTGTGTAAATGTCTCTGAGACTGATTGGGTAACCTTTATATCAAAACTGTATGGTACGGTGAGTCAGGGGGCAAATCAACAAGATATGTGCCTTGGGTATGTGGAAAATAGTACACCGACAATTAATATGGAGAGTGGCATGTGTAAGGGGATAAATACCCATGTCAAAATTAATGACTCAAGTCTTGACTTGAATACTAATCCAGAATGTGTAAGTAGTAATCAACTAGTAATTTTGCTGCGTGGGCTCCGCACAAATGGTGCACCTGGTCCTAATGGGCTGCCTAATGCCTTGTTCCGTGCCAATGTTGACATGTGGGCTGATATTTTGTACAAATTGTTTAATGAAATACTGGCATTGGAAATTGTGCCGGCATCATGGCGGGGCAGTATATTGCAGCCCATTTACAAAAGTTAATAAACCTGCTAACTACCGTTTAATTTCGTTAACGGATGTTGATGCTAAGGTTTTTACCTCAAGTTTATCGAGAGAATTGGATAAATTGGCTGAGCAGGAAAACATCAATCCGTTTAACCAAACTGGCTTTCGGATGGGCCAATCTACCACTACCAACCTGTTGGCACTAACTTTAATGGCAGAGAAAGCTGTCTTTAAAAAACAATATTTATATAGCCTTTATTGATTTAAAGGCAGCTTTCGATTCAGTGCCGTGGAATCTGTTATGGGAAAAATTACTTGGCTGGGGAATCCCAGAGAAACTGTTGAGGGCCATTATTCTTCTGTATACAGATACCTGGGTCCAAGTCAGACTGGGTGATGGTAGTTCATTAACAAGGAAAATTAGTACATATAATGGCCTAAAGCAGGGGTGTGTTCTTGCTCCTTGCCTTTTTAACCTATTTCTATCAGATCTTGCTCTGCATTTAGACTCTGTAAATGCTCACGTGCCAAGGTTGGGGGAAGCGCAAATTAGCTACATCCAATATGCAGATGATACTATTCTTCTGAGCCACACCCCTATTGGTCTCCAACGTCTTATTAATGCCTTTGATGACTATATACAAATAAATGGCTTTGAATTGAATGTTAAAAAGACTAAAATCATGAAAATTGGACTCACTAAGCAGAAGTTTAATACATGGAGAACCAGAGCAGGACCAGTTGATGTTGTCAAAACATACAAATAGTTAGGGGTGGTGTTTGATAACAGAGTTTCTTTTAAATTTCATTTTAAAGATCTAAGTGCATAAACGGTGGTTTTAATTCAAGCTTTTAAAAGTTTAAACAAATTGTTAAATTGTCAATCCTATGATTATATTCTTAAAATCATGAAAGCTAAGCTTGAGCCAACTCTTTTATACGGCTCACCCATTACCAGGGGGAAAGATGCAAAGCTTTTAGATTTATTGGTGGTCAAGGTTTTTAAATCAACTTTTGAGATCCCCAGATCAGTAGGGCAAGCAGGAATAAGACTAGAATTTGGTCTCCAAAGGCAGAGCTTGGTGTCAGCCGGAGCTTTTTTGAAATGTATGTTCTCTATGTTTTCTTCTGCCCCTTCCTCCCTAGGGAACTATTGCTGGATTGATATTAATAAGTCTGCCCATACTGTTAAATGGAGATATCATATTTCAACATGCTTAAGGGATATTGATCTGCAAGTAGCACTTCAAGAATTGATAATGCCCAACTATAAGTTGATTTAAAAAAACAAATTAAAGTTGAATCCCTTAAGTTGGATAAAAAGCGTTAGCAGGGAAAAAGCATGCATGGTATGTGATTAATTCATATCAGTCCTTACGTATACAGCCTTATTTGACGGCATACTTCTCTGCTAAAATAAAAAATAGCTTTTTAAAACTATGTATGGGAATATATCCGACAAAAGAGTGTATGCAGACCTGGATTGAGCAGTGGACCGATACCAACTGCAGATTATGCGGATGGCCACAAGAATCATTACTTCATATAATATGCGTGTGCCCTAAACTGATTACAATTCGGCGTATCTATTTAAAACCTCTATTTCTGAAGATGGGGTTTAGATCAGCACGCCAGGCACTTGTGAGGTCGTTATCTGGTGAGTCGATTCATCTGTTATGCCAGCTAATTAAGTTTTTATATGTAGCCGAAAAATGCTTGGTATCGCCAGTTTGAGATGTATTAAATTTGAATTGCCTGAACTTAAGAGACACCCTGCATAGTCAGATACCTAATAGTACAAACTGAATTTATTGTATCAATTTTGGGACAGATTTATTTGTTGCACTTTATTATCGTCCTGGACCTATGAAATTACAATTCATGACGCACTGGCACTTTAACACAAAGTAGGTGTAGTATCTTGCTATAGTAATTGTTGATGTCTTCTTGACCTGTTAAATTGCAATTTATGGCACATTGACACTTTAACACGAAATAGGTGTATTATCTTGCTATAGTAACTGTTGATGTTTTCTTTTAAAAAGAAAAAAATAATATATATAACTTTGTTTCATCAATGGAATTACTATTTATAGCATAATTTGTTTCACCTGAACCCAAGCGATTCTCTGTATAGTTTAATAACTAGTAGAACATTGTTTATATGCTATCCGGTTAATAATTAAGCAATGTAATAATTGAGAGAACCCTGGGGTCAGACCTAATTGATGCATTTTATTATTGTCCTTGAGCTATGGAATTACTAATTATGCACATTGACGCTTTAATTCGCAATATGTGCAATATCTTGCTATAGTAATGATTGACGTTTTAAAAAAAAAAAATTGTTACATCTTGGAATTAGTTTTTATTGCATATATGTTTGATTTTAAGATATATTTATGAATGTATTGGTACAACTGTTAATAACGTTTGCAGTACAGAGTTCTTTGTTTTTATATATTATGTGATTGTGAAGATGTTTTGATTGCAATGATTTTTGTTAATCACACAATAAAGAATTTACTTACTTCTACCTGATGCTGCGGTCCGCAAAGCTGATTTAACTGAATTTATCATATTGTTTATTCAAATTCCTCTAACGTTTTAAAAATCTCTGGACGGGATGTTTCCATTTCACTGGTATAAATCATCCAATCGTCTGCATAAAGACCAACCTTCTTTTCCCAACATCTACACTTAAAAGGGCTAATATTTGAATTTGCTCTTATTTTTATTGCCAAAGGCAAAGGGGACAAAGGGCATCCCTGGTGAGTCCCTTGTTTGATTTCTATCTGATCCGTGAGATTCCCATTTACCAAAATCCTAGCAGTAGGATTATTATATATCGCTGACACTCCTCTTGAAAAATTCTCCTCTAGTTCATGTTGCCTAATTAACCACTGTAGGAAGGGCCAGCTGACTCTATCTAATGCTTTAGCAGCATCGAAAGTAAGGATCGTCAAACGAGTTTTACTTGTTGTGGCTAAATCTATTGTTCCGATCAACTCATCAGTTAAGTCGTGCAATTGTCTTCCCTTTATAAAACACTTTTGATCAGTGTGTATCAGTTGACCAATAACACTCTCTAATCGTTTTGCCAAGATCTGAGTATATATTTTATAATCTGAATTAGAAGAGAAATCGGTCTGTATGATTCACATAATTTGGGGTTTTTATTTGGTTTTAAGATTATACTAATCGTTGCTTCTTCCCAGGAGAGTGGTAATTATTTTCCCTCCAGAAAGGCACTGTTTATCAATTCCCTAAACCATGGGGCCAGTTCTTCTTTAAGAACTTTGTATAGGTCGTTGGGGAGACTGTCTGGGCCTGCGGCTATCCCTTTTTTCATTTTTCCCATTCCCAATATTACTTCTTCTAAACTTATCTTTGCACTGAGAAATTCCTGTGAGGTAGGAGTCAACCAGGGGATATTTATTCCCTGAAAATAACTTTGTAACTGTTCTCAAGATACTACTATACCTTCATTATACAGATCTTTAAAGAACAGTACAAAAGCCTCCTCCAATTCTATATCTTCTTTACACAGTCTACCTAATTTAAGATCTAATCTTTCGGTGATATTATTCCTGTTCGATTCTGATTTAGATTTCCACGCTAGCAGCTTCCCACAGCCCTCCCCATACTCGTAGTGAGAAATCTTACTAGCCTCCCATTTCTTTTTTAATTTCTTCTTCTAGGAAACTAGATAGTCTATATTTTGATTCCTGTAGGTTGCCCCGTATTTGCATCTGGACTTGTGTGTTCAGAGGGTTCTCTAATTCATTAGACAACTTAGTTATATTATATTCAAATTTCTCAATTTTGGCTTTCCGCTCCCTATTCTGATTTATAGAAAGGCTGATTAGACATCCCCTTATTAAAGCTTTATATGTGTCCCAAACTATATGCATCGGAGCTGAAAAAACTTGTTTGTCTCTTTTTTAAAGTTTTAACTAAATTAATGTTCATTAGTAGAGCACGGTTTAACGTCCATCTCTTTTGTGTCAGTGGTTGGTTTAATGTAAGCGCCAGACTGACTGCTGAATGGTCTGATAAATGTTCTACTATATGTTTTACATTGGAGACTTCATTGCCAATCCTACTATTTACTAAAAAAAAAATCAGTTCTTGAGGGGTGCCCAAAGTTTTTGTTTTTAAACGTATATCTGTTATCCTTGCATCCTTTTTCCCTCCAAATATCTATTAACCCCAGGTCTTCCATCATAACCTTCATAAAAGCTTTCATTTTTGGAGTATTAACTATGATCCTGGGGGACGATTTATCAAGGATCGGGTCAATCAAAACATTGAACTCACCCCCCAATATAATGGGGACATTTATATCCAGGAGGGAGTTATATAGATCCTGAAGTGGTGCTGGATCATCAGTATTGGGGCCATAATACCCTACAATTGCAAGCCAGTTATCATACATTTTAACTTTAGTTATGACCCATCTCCCCCTTTTGTCTACCATGCATTCCCCCAGGCACGTCTTAATAGATTTCTTTTTTAAGAATTGCCACTCCTTTTGTACAGCACTCCTGATCTGTACATACATAGTGTTCAACCCATCTTTGGTTTTTTAAGATCTTGCTCCATTCTTCTTTCAACAAATGCGTTTCTTGTATTATTATTATCTCACTATTTGACAACTTCCAGTACTCCAAAAATGTTTTCCGTCTACTAACAACTCTAAGACTGTTGACATTCCAACTTAGGATGCCCACAGCCTTATCTTTAGATACCCCAATCATTTCCTATCTTAGTGTATACAAAACGAGAGGAAAGAAGTCCCTATCTCTATGGAGTCTGCCGCTTTTTTTGTCAATGAGGATCTTTTTTTTTTCTCTCTCTCTTGCTCCCCCACCCTGTGCTAAAAATAATAAAGAAATTCCTGTGTGAATGTACCACCCGTCCCTCCCTGGAGAACCCTCCCATTTGTCATCAAGTGTCCTTTTTGGGGGCACCTTCTGTTTTTTTGAGCCCTCTCACCATTCCGGGATTTGTTGAAATAAATTATTTTTGGTGTGCTTTAATCTGATCAATCAAACTTATAGCTTCTTTTGGTCCTTAATATTATGCATCTTATTACTCCACATTACCCTTAATGTGGCTGGGAAACGCATTTGAACAGTGGCACCCAATGATCTTAGCTCTTGCATAGATTTACCCAACTCCCATTGCCTGTCCTGGGTCGTCCTAGAAATATCCGATCTGATTCTAAAGGACCATTCTCCCCTTTTGTATGAGCCTGCTTTAATGGCTTCTAATAATATTGTCTCTTTGAGCGTGTATGTTTTAAAATTTACTAGAATCTTCCTCGGTGTCTTCCTGACTCTGGATTTGCGAAAAGGGTGTTGGTGTATGCGCTGTACATCTTCTTCCAGTGTACTAATGTCAAGATTTGGGATAAATTCCTTTAGTAGATCTATCACAGCTCTTTTTATATTATCCCCTTCAAAACCTTCTGGTACATTTAAAATCCTTATGTTATTTCTTCGTGCATTATTCTCAAGAATCTTGATCTTGTCTCTTAGGTCCTTTTTACCTGCTCTAAGGGAAGAGATTTCTTTTTGGTTTATTTCAACCTCCCTATTTAGTTTCTCTATGGATACTTCCATATTTTCCAATCTTTCCACTAAAGAGTTCACCTTACACTCCAGACTTTTACATACTTTGTGTATCTTCCCCTGATTTTTTTCCGATATGCCAAATCGTTCTTTTATTTCACTAAAGAGGGATGTTATCATCTTTTCCACCTCTGGGTGTGTGCCCTTTTCTACATGCGTGTGGTGTTCGGAGTATACGGGATGCCCAGTGAGTGAAGTTGGGCTCTTTTCCTATGGCAATTCCTCTATTCCTTTGTCTGCCAATGCTGTTAGTAATCTCTAGATCTCCCAGAATATCCATAGCATTACAGGTAGGTTTGTTTCTCGCTACCTCTGCCATATCTGCCATACCTGCTCGATGTTGGTCTTTACAAAGTATGTCTATTAGTGGAGGCTGATTAAGCTGCCCCTTTCCCTGGGCTTGGACTTTAAAATAAGATCGCAAGGAAGGGGTTCTTTTAACTCAACGAAGTGTTTTTGGTCCTTTTCTCCCTCCTTCTTTCACCATTCTCCAACCCTCTCCCAAGTTATCCAGACTTTTTGGAGTCGGGAGAGAAGTAGTGGTGTCCAGTGGTACCTGTGTATTTAAGGCGAGATCTGATATAACAGGGGTTACTAGGATTTGTTTGTATCTCAGGGCATATCTATTGACCTGCCCCTTTGCAAACCCCTCCAGCCTCCTTACCTCGGTATTAGTTTTTACTGCTGAACTGTCTGCCTTCTTCCCTGGTATTGAAGAGCTGTTAATGGCTCCTGCAGGTCTCCTCCAGCTTCGTTTTCTTGTCGGTGTCATAAATGTGGTTTTTATCTTTTTATAATACAAGCTGATTCCCCAACTGTTCTTTCCACCTGCCACTCCCCAGTTCAAACCCTATCTGTGCTGCACCGTCTGGAACTCCCTGATAGCAGATTCTGCCAGAGGCTCGCCGGTCCCAGGAAAGCCCTGCGGCTGCCTCCGCCCACACTCCAGCTCCACGTTGTGGGGGAGTGCCTGCGGCTGTCCCGGCTGTTTCCTGCTGTGGCGTCCTCGACCGCCATATACACACCATGCAGGAGGCCGAACATTCCACCAAACACCCCCCTCCCTCCGATACGCTCTCCGCCGAGAGGATCCCTGTGCCGCACCGCACACCGCCAAACACCATGCTGGACTCTCCGGAAGGTGAGAGAGCTCACGACCCGCCTAACCGCCGGCCGCCATGTTCCCCATCTGCAAATGTACCATGGACGATTGCCAAAACAAATACAGTGAACTATGAAAATGTGTCTAAAGCAAGAGTGATATACATTTTTTTTTCCATGTTCAGATAATAAACATTGTTTGGTGCATACATAAAAGGATTAAAAAACATTATTATTTGTTTCATTTCTATATATATATATATCGTCTTTCTCTATTATAGCCTCCATTTTGGAAAATGGCAGAAGGGTTGCTCTGAGGAGTTAGTTTCTGTCTCTATAAGACTAATTGACCCTCAGAACCTATGTTTCGACACCAAAATGAAGCATACTGGTCTCATGGTTCCTAAAATATTGCATCATCACTGCAACACATCTGCCATTTTTAATAATGTTGTCCGGAAGAATTCAGCCTGGATCAGCAATGTCTACCCAAGCTGAATTACTTCTGTAATGATTCAAAAACACAAATCATGTATGGAGGTATATCAGGGGGCCAGGATCAATGAATGGTGGCCTAACATGTCTCTGTGTCAAATTGTTATTGTGAACGACCCCTGGCTTTGTAGTGGCTCAGAAGCGGCCCAGGTATATACCTTCGTGCCTGACGGAGTGAGGTGAGGCACAGGGGATAGGCTGTTAAACTTTTCCACTAGCATGATAATAATCGACGCACCACAGTCTTTGATGAATGTTATTGGGTGATCGTTTACTTTCAAGGTGATTTTGGGACAGTGTCCAAATGAAGTTTGTCCCTTTATTTGGTGAGCTTTCTTTGAACTGTGATCTTATTTACAAGCAGCTAACCCCACATATGTACACCGTCCTTTGGTAGATATCATGGTAAACAGCGTTTACTTCGCATGCCATTACAACGCGGTCGTTACAACAACTGCGTTGTTAGTTCGCATACCTTTACTACGCAAGTCGGAACAACGACTTGCGTTAGGGGGGAGAAGGTGTTGGATTTAAAATCCAACACCTTCCCTAGGGTCCGCACAGACTGGAGTTGGAATAGTAAATTATACTATTCCAACATCCAGCGGCCCTTACTGCAATTCGTTGTTCCGAATTGCGTAGTAAAGGTATGCGAACTAACAACGCGGTCGTTCTAACGACCGCGTTGTAATGGCATGCGTACTAAACGTATGCTAAGTAACGAGTGCTATTCGATATCATCAATGCACACCCATCTTCTTCGCTGGTACTCGATAGTGACGTCGAAGAACCTTTGTACGATGAGTTTGATGGCGATTGATTTTGCCTGGTTTTTACTTGCCGTAGCTGATGTTACTTTTTGTTTTTAGGCGCATGGTGAGAATGCTTCTGGTACATTCTTGTTTCCATTTTCTCTTGCAGTCGTGACGCCCTTGATGTTTCTTTAGCTCCTCACACAGTTATGAAATGGTTCTCTTTTCCACAACCTTTGCAGACTTGTCCTATGGCTGGACATTCACCTTTGTGGCGGAAACAAAAATCCACATCGGAAGCATACCTTTGTTTTCTTTGGGGACATCGACTTGCGTGCTTCTTGTTTATGCTTGTGCTTGCTTTTCTTGGCCAACTCTGATTCATTGTGTGATGTTCCTGCTTCCATGTCAGCAGCTTCTCGGTCTGCTCATTCTTCTGATCTCACAGTCATCAGCATTTTCTCTAGACTGTGTGTTTCTCTCATCATGCGCCTTCTGAACGAATCTGAAAGTCAGCCATCAATGACTCTGGGGCGCATGGCTTCTTCAACGGTGAAGTCATAGAACTAGCAATGTTTAAGGAGATCATCAAGTCTTTCAACAAACTCATCCATTGATTTACCAACCTTTTGTCATGCTTGGTTGAAGATATACCTTTTATAGTCAACATTCGGCATTGGCTTGAATTTGGCCTCCAGAGCTTCTTTTACCTTTTGGTATGATTTTGCATCAGTCTATGACACTTTCTTTAGCACTTCTCTCACTCCATCACCTGCAAGGTTTTTCAAGTATATGATGATCTTCTTGTCATTTTCTTCCTCTAGTGCATCTATGAAGTCAGCAAATGTTTCAATCCATGCGGCCCATCTAGCACCAATGATTTGCTTTTTAGAAGTGTCGAAAGGCAGTGGGGCTTCAGAAACACAGCTGCATTGTATTTCGCGCTCCCATTTTGTTGGCACTTGTCATTCATACTTCTCATTAATCAAACCCTAACACCTCCCCACATATTACGTAGTTCCTGTTCAGAGTCCACCCAGAACCACAAGGGTCCTAGTGCGTGTAACATCCATATGCTACACCCATTACAGCATACATTTTGGTAGGGGTGTCAGTTTCCTGTTTACACTCATATAACTCTTCAACTTCAATATATTAACTCATTTGAAGTGATGAAAAAGGAAATTGGAATGTAACTCAATTAAACTCCTTCAGCCATAATTTTCATTAAAGCGTTAGTGATATGGCCTATCTCATGTACTTTCTGAGAATACAGCTGTGCAATAAATATCAAGTTATTGAGACAGTGGTCTGTTTAGTTGTGATGTGTTATATAGATTTGTTTACGCATCTGAGGCTGATCAACCTGAAGCCAAGGACACAAGAAGCGATGCTCAAAAAAACATCAACAAGGAAACAATGTTTGGGAAATGCAAAAGTGCTGGTATCTATTTTTCACCTTTTGAAAAGTACTGCCGGTGTAAAAGGTCCTGTTTCCTAATAAGAATGGAGCCATTACATTGTATGCACATGGCATTTACAGTTCAATGCATATTTGAGGCTCGACCTGCCACCTGAGATGCTTAGCATTGTCATTAAAGATTTAGAAAGAACAGTTTCTTGGAGAATGTCTATCACAGTTTCAATGAACCATTCATAACGTCTTTAAAAAAAGAGGATAATTTGTAAGAGTGCATCAGAAAAAAAAATACTTTCATGCTTCTCATATTTCTGATTCAAAGAGTGATGACATCCATGGTTTACTACTGACGTCTGTATTCGCTTCTTCTATGTACAGAATGTTTCACTGAACAGCCACTTCCCCTTGTACTGTAGTGACGTCATCTGCGCTAAACCTTTTCGTTCCGTGCCAGACACCTGCTTTGATCGATTTCAGAAAAAGGGATCAAGTTTCTGCACTTTGTGCAAACTGGGAGTCTGGTGAAACTGGAAGCCTCTTCCTTTGTGTCCAGTGTACACCTTTTCCACTTCAGTCGCTCATTTGATAAATACACAAAGACAAGTATCAACGTGGACGTCTGTGTTTGCCACATACATCAATGGAGCTCGCACTTGTGTTTTTTTTCTGATATGGCAAAGTGGAATAGGTGTCACCTAAGAGTGTTTGTACCTTGGTGGATAAAGGGAACTTATGCTTTGTAGGGATTAGCAACTAAATGCCTCGTGTTCAAACTGAACCATTTGACTTTTGATAAAGGACTGTTTTCTACTTCGACCTACATTATGTGCTTGTTCGTACAGTAAAAAGAAAGCATCATAGAAAAATTTGTAAATAGAATCCCAACATCTCATTTAAATAGAATACATAATGTGATAAAGTTTCTATATGTGAAATTTGCATAGACAGTTGGCACGCAGGGTCCTATTCTAAAAGGTATATTCGGCCACAAACGTAAGTTAACAGACGAAAATACCTCATTTACGTCTTCTGGGATTTCACAAAAGGATTCCTGGAAGGTATAAATGCATTTACTACTGCAAGTTTCAATGTGACGATTACGGCAAGAAGGAAATCCCACTCACGGGATGGGAAGTGGGTGTCCCAAGGCATGGTTTATCGTTAGGTTTACGAGGACCCAAAAGCATGTACGTTTTTGAACCCACAGACGTACATGTGGCCATTCATAAAGTGTAACCCGACCCCTTACAATCCTGGGAATGGTAAGAAAATTACTCCTTCTAAGGGGAGGAGTAATTCCCTTTCCGGAATGTAAAGGAGAACGGAGCACCTTCAGAATTGCTGGTGTAAGTGAAGAGCTTTCTCCGGAGGGAAAATGTTTTCTTCCACAGAGAAATAAAAACGTGGGCCTCTTTCTAATCTGAAGTGGCACGGTGGGCCAATGAACGATGTTTTAGAATGCTACCCAAAGTGATTGTCAGTGCTTAGCCATATTACAAGCATTCCTCCCATCACCTTTTGTGAGTTTACAGACAAACACACACCTAGGCATACACTGAGAAGATATACACATCCATCCATGTATCTAGATAAGAACTAGATGTGCACATAGACACAGGCAACACACAAGATAACACATCTACAGATAGTCATGAAAACCTACCGACAAATATACAGATGCCTATGCACATAGAGTAAAACACACAGACAACCATGCACATAAACCATCATTTACCCATCTACCTTGGGCAACAATCATATAGGCAGCAATGGACACATACCAATAGATATACATACATGTGTACATATATGCCACAGACATACATGCACCCATGTACTCATATACTCATATCAAACCATACAGGTCCCCATACATGTAAACCAACAAATATACAGGTACAGATGGACATGGGACCACCCATGCATACATTGAAAACATACAAAGGTACCCACAAAACTATTGACCACCGATATACACAATAGTCACAAGATGTCCACGTACATGGATACATAGAGTTATGGAAAACCAACATATTGACAAACAGAAAGTCATAGATATCACACATACGGGTGGACATTGAGCGACAGATTGACATGTGGCAGACAAATTGGCAAAGACATACACATACAGTGGGATGACCTGACAATGAGATTGATGAACACAAATGCACCAGAAGTGATGTCCCACCCACTATGAGCAGTCAATGTTGGCAACATGCTGAGTATATGACCTGGCCCTTCATTAAAAAAGTATTGCGGTGGCACTTCTTCACCCCTCTTGCTATTCGGATGTGCCTCACTTGGTGCATCCTCAATTTTGATCCACCCACCCACCATCCTGTTTCGGAGACCAACCAGAGTAAAAGAGGGTTTCCTTACACTAAAAGAGAGAACATTTTACATTATGCTGAATGATGTAAACATTTATTTCTTAGGTGTTGAAATGTTGTGTTCTCCAGGGTGCTGCTGAGATGATCTCTCATGGGCATGTGGTGTAAACCTATTTAATTCATTGGGGGAGTGGAGGGCAAGAATCTATCCTTGTAAGGCATGTTGGTGGGCCGTGGAGGGAAGGTGATTTAAGGTCAAAAGAATCACTTCTGGGTCACAGGTACTGGGATGGGTATCAACACGAAATCTAGAAAGTATTGTTTTATAAATTTTGATTCATCCTGGTTCAAGGGACCATAAAGCTTCTATCAACGTAACCATCAATGAACGCTGATTTGCTCAAATTAGTCCATGACTTAAGAGTGTTCCCCTACTATGCAGATAAACAGGCAGCCATGCGTTCAGACCAACAGGCACACAGGGATCTAATCTACTTCGTTGATCCCCAGTGTATTTATGAGTATGCGTGTTTGGAGGTTGTGTGTTTTTATGTGTGGAATGTGTGTGCTTCCACAAGTGTAGTGTGTTTGTGGTGAGTGGGATGGCACGTGTGTGGGTATGCATGTGGGTTTAAGGTGTTACTCTCCTTGCTGTAACTCTTGTGTCTATATTAATTAAGCTGATCCCCTTTATCTTTGTCTCTTTTCATCTCCTGGAGATGGCGCCACCTACTTCAGGGTGATTATTTTAACCGAGGAGCAGATGCAAGACACATTCAACAAATAACTTTACACTGTGCAAAATCCCAAACCATTGGCTTTGCCCTTACTCTTTCCATTTGAAAATGAAGGTTGAAAATCTGGGTGTGCAGAATGTAAGCTACCTTAGCTTACATTCTGCACACCCAGCTAAGCTTAGCTAAGACTGAACACAACTTAAGTATGAAGCTCAGTTCATCATGAAGCACAGGAACAGTACAACAAGACACACCCCGTTTGTTCTCTAAATGAGTGAGTTGTACTCCCGTGTCTGCGGGCTACCGACCGAGGACAGTGCCACAGCATGGTCACTGGTGGCCGGTCAGATAAAAGCAAAACCAAAGGGGATGATGGATGGAGTGTTGAACATTGCAAGCACTTACCCCCAGTCAACTGATCTGGGTTTAATCCATCATCATTCTTTAGCTCACTCCGCCACCCCAGTTCAGACATGGCCATATGCAAATCAGTCTGACCCTGTGCCTCATGGGAACAGTCCAGCCCGAACTGCCAAGCCATGTCTTCCTGGACCGGAAACAAGCATCCTGGGACCGGTTTCTGGCTTACAGCCGTCATCAGCCAGGCTATCTTGAATCCAGTGGCAAAGTGAGCAAGGGACCCACGTCTGGGCATACCCTGCCAACTTAGGGCGAACATAGCAAAACCAAAGGGGATGATGGACGGAGTGTTGAACATTGCAAGCACTCACCCCCAGTCAACTGATCTGGGTTTAATCCATCATCATTCTTTAGCTCACTCCGCCACCCCAGTTCAGACATGGCCATATGCAAATCAGTCTGACCCTGTGCCTCATGGGAACAGTCCAGCCCGAACTGCCAAGCCATGTCTTCCCTGGACCGGAAACAAGCATCCTGGGACCGGTTTCTGGCTTACAGCCGTCATCAGCCAGGCTATCTTGAATCCAGTGGCAAAGTGAGCAAGGGACCCACGTCTGGGCATACCCTGCCAACTTAGGGCGAACATAGCAAAACCAAAGGGGATGATGGACGGAGTGTTGAACATTGCAAGCACTCACCCCCAGTCAACTGATCTGGGTTTAATCCATCATCATTCTTTAGCTCACTCCGCCACCCCAGTTCAGACATGGCCATATGCAAATCAGTCTGACCCTGTGCCTCATGGGAACAGTCCAGCCCGAACTGCCAAGCCATGTCTTCCCTGGACCGGAAACAAGCATCCTGGGACCGGTTTCTGGCTTACAGCCATCATCAGCCAGGCTATCTTGAATCCAGTGGCAAAGTGAGCAAGGGACCCACATCTGGGCATACCCTGCCAACTTAGGGCGAACATAGCCAGATCAGTTGACTGGGGGTGAGTGTTTGATTTGCTCTAGCGCTCCGTCCATCATCCCCTTTGGTATCGGTCAGATAAAAGGTCATCACAGGTTAAGCCTGTAGCATGAATGCATGAACTCTGCACGTCCTCAAGTGGTTCCCTCGGAGTTCGCTGCCTCTGGCCGTGATCCCTGCAGCCTTGAAAGGATGGTGAATACAATTTCCAGTCTGGTCAATTCATTCTTTGTGGCTCAAAGTCATCCTGCTTTCCAGATTCTTTGCGTGTTTAGAATTTCTTTCAAAACCGAATAACACGAGGTAGCTGACTGGCGTTTTTACATTTCATAGCACTCGCACCTTTTGAAGAATACTTTAATAAGTGTTACCACAGGAATGAGCAGTAGTAAACTAAAACGGCATGTTTTCTTAAAAAATAATTGAGTGCGTGTTTAGCCCTCTGTAATGTCTCAGTAAGAGAGAACAGAATATCACGTTGAATATGCAGAGCGGCTTGGATAGGGATACTGGGTTTTATGTCGATCTTAAAAAAATGAATACCTGTTAGATGAAACCTAGTAAATTGTAACCTAATTGGATTTATTAGCGCTTTCTACCCCTGACGAGGCGTGGAGTTGTATGCATGCAGGCGTTTTACGTCGAGGTAGGGTGTATATATTGTGCTACATACTTAATTCGTCAGAGTCCCAGTGTACCTAGCATATTATACCCACACGAATATAAACTTCAAGAAGTTTGATCCCACTAAAGTGTGGTTTAAAACAATAACTATACAGCGAAAGAATCCTTTGTGTCAGTGGGTCTGGCCAGCCTCAGCATTACGTAAGGAGATCATCACACTCTGTCCAGCTTCTTCACCATCTTAAGAGACAGGCACCATGCAACCATGATCAGTTTTTAACTATTTGTGCACCTAGAGGAAAGGATAAAATTGGGTCGCGCTCCAGCAAGATGTCCTGTGTTTTTTCATATCTCATTCATGCAGGGGCAGACGCCTGTGTACTTTAGCACCTGCGCTTTGCAACCTTAGGGCGAAGGTTTGGCTCAGTGTTTGCTGTCTTCATCTCTTTGCCACAGGGGCCCCAGCTTTGTAGGGGCCTTTATTGAATGCACTCACTCGGACTTGCTTTGCAGTTTCATTCTGGGAAATGTGTAAAGTGATGCTAGAAGTGTGCACTAGGTATCCACTGTGTGAATACTGCCGGTTTACCCATAATTTTACTTTGTCCTTTCCCCCTCCAAAACACTGCAAAAGATGATTTCCCTGATTTGGGGAGGAGGAGATGATAATTCCTACTTCTTCAAACTGCGGATCTCAGCACTACAATGTGATGCACCTGATGCACAATGGTAATGGTTACATGTAACTGCAGGCCATGGGGAAAAGGCCACAGCTTAGTTGCCTCCCCCCCCCCCATTGAAACCCATATGAAGAAGTGTCTGACCTCCAAGGACAAGCACTCTTCCCACTAGCTGAAGAACTACTACAATTGGATGAAGCTGAAAGGCTAGCATGTGATTCCCATTGGAAGCAGGTGGCTAATTGATCTTACCCGCATGTTAACATGAAAGTGTAATTATTTGTTTATTGGTTAATATATTTATATTTTATAGTCTTGGTTTGTGACTATTTTTCCAAAGAGGAAAATGCGAGGTAAACATGAGAGAGCTGCAGTGGGAGTACACTCACATACTCTGGCCTCTCTTCCCAGTTAATGACCAACCATCACCCACTCTCCCTTTGCCAACCCCACGTCACAGAACCTGACAAGGTAAGGATTCTTCAGTAACCATGGAGCTCTGCATCCAAAGCCCTATGTGGGCTCTAGACGCTCCTTTCACAACACCTAAATAACACAATATAACATATCTTCCCTTCTTACACTTTTACACTCTCTCCTTGAATGCAAACTAAAATAAAGGAAAAAAACAAAGTAAAATAACAAGCAAATATACAATATACTATACATCCCCTTACCACTCTGTACCAAAAAACCAAAGTAGCATATACTATAACTTGAAAAATAAGAGTAAACACATTATGTTCTAAACCTAATGGGTTTTTGGATTGTATGTGAACTCCTACGCAAATGTTCGATATTTGTATTCTTGGTAAGGGACTCAGACTTCTTTCCACTGAGAGACTTATATTAAATTTTTCAAGAAATTAAATCAGATACCTGAACATCAGTGGGAGATTTGGGATCTTTCTGTCTCACTTTCGCCACCCTAGAGTGATTTCACCAATGCCCATGATCCAGCGCCAGACCGGGGGGGTCTCTGAATGACACAGTAGACAACGGGCCCCAAACATACAAAACACAATTTTTCACCATTTAACAGACCCTACGAGAATGATGCTGAATGCGGTTTGTGTGACGTTGATTTTGTCTTTTCTCATCTAAAGGGAAAAAGAGATTTATCTAATCGTTTCTTCTTTATTTTAGCCCTTTAACCTATATTGTCAACCACTTTCCTCTTGGGCGATGAATCATATTGATTGAGTAGTGTAAACTATTGACATGACTAATTAACAAATCTCCCTATTGATACATACCTAGCGATAAAAGTTCAGGAAAACCACCACTCCCTGGCCATGAGGATAGTGAAAGGGAACCCATTTAAGGAAAGAGGGATAAAGATAGGATCAGGAAACCGGTGACAGGATCAGGACAGGTAGGCCTCTAACCAACGGACAGCAACGAACACCCTCTGACTCTCTGGACCTACGAAAGCTGACTCATAACCACACCCCCTAAGAGCACCCCAATTATACCCTAACTCAACCTGACCATTCCACTAATCTGCAACATTCGGGAAAATCTCAACTTTTCATTGGTCAATTTGTGGGGTGTTACACCACACCTCCATTACTTCATTTGGCTTTACATGCTTTCTTTGTTCCTAACTCATTCTCACGATTTACATTACTGCTCATGAATTGATTCTCTATCCCCCATCAAGTCACATTTTCTGATGAATGGCTTGTCCCTGTATTAGCAACTTTATTTCAAACAATGTATCGGCTAGACATAAAATGTTCATGAATGAATGAATACACATCTATATAGCGCATGGCTACCCATGGGCATCCCAGCGCTTACTGTGGTGCCTATTTAGACTGTAAGCAGATCAAGGGAAGAGGGAAGAGGAAAGTTTTAAGCTGCTTTCTGAATTTAAGGTGATTGGATTAATCAATTTTGAGCTTTCCCAGGCATCTCAACGTCCTCAAATATAGCACGTCTTTCTTTCACTCTTCAAGGTTTCCTTCATCCGCCGCTGACACCCACCAAAGTTCATATACGGGTCAACCTTTCGCGGCCTTTTCATTTATTCAGGCTAATTTAACACGCGTATCAATTTGTTCACCATAGGCCCATTTTAAAACTACGATGAAGGAGAAATATAAAGAATATTAATAACATGAAAATGGAAATTATACTGTTTCCCTCTCACCATTGCGCTAATCCCATGTTAATTTATATGAGCATTAATGTGAAAAGCATTATTATTTGCAATAGCATTATTCCACTTTGTCGGTTTTAATGTGCAAAAGCGATATGCAACCTAAGCATGTCATGCAATAATTTTAATTGCAATGCACGCGTGCGCAAAAGCATTTTCCCGTGTTTGTGTGTATTATTGCCTACTAGTACAAAACACACGTTTAGTAAATGTTAACTTGGGGCGTTGATCCGAGCAGGTTTACATGACGCAAACCCTGCTCCATCAATTCCCTCCTTTGATGGCTTTTTATGCCATCATAAAATATCCATCACTCATTGCCATTTCCTGTTTCTTAAAAACTCGTACTTCTTTCACTTTTAAGTTTCTTCTTTTCACCTAAATCTTTCATCATTTCATAATATTTGCCTTTCATATTTTCTAATTCTATTTCTTCTAATTTCCTTTTTCTACCTTTACACTTGTTATCTACACCTAGCATACTTATCTTCTCTCTTCTTTTCTTGCAACATTTGTAAGTCATTATTATTAGTATAATCACTATCACTATTGATACTGTTGGTATTATTACTCTACCTAGTAAACTCTTACCAAAATCAGTGAACCATTTACCTATTTTTGAAAAACTCTTATTAATTTTCTCCCAGACACCATTAACCTCTAGCTGTGTTAAATCTTTATGTAAATTCGTAATATTTTTAATATATCCTTCAATACCTTTGCTTTTGTCAGGAATATAAGTGCAGCAATGTTGCACCTTTAACATCCCACAGACTCCACCCTCTTTTGCCAATAAGATATCAAGTATTAAATGTTTGGAATAAAATGTCATGAAACGGTTAACAAAATGGATGAACTTATTGAACTGGAGCATCGTGTATTTACGACTTCGCCGTGCGACTGGGATTGTGGTGTAATGACGCCCCACACTGAACGGATTTTCACTGGCGCGCCATCGGGGCAAGGCACGCGCCCAGTAAGCACGCATACATGGACTATTTATGTATATAGATTTGTTGCATTAGAATAATGGTGTGCATTCCATCACTCTTTTTGACATTGAATGAACAATTGCCCTCTTCGATTGTTTGTACCCAAAGTAAAACTGCGGATTAAGTTGTTTAACAGAAAGCATCACCACATACAAGGGGAAACATCATGTTCATAGAGCAAGTTAATGTCGTCAGTATAACGTAAATCGCCATGGCATTCGCAAATTCAGTTTTTGTGAACATCGTTGTTTAATATGTTATTAATAATCTGTAATGTAATATTGTTACATAAAGGTATTTTGTTAAGGGCCACGTGCAAACTATTAGTTATAGGGAGCCTTATGTTTTGGTGGAAAAACAGTGAGTTATGGGAATAAAGTGGGAGTAGGTTTAGAAAGGGTAGGCAGCTTCGGGTGGTTAATTAGCACGCATTGAGGGGGAGTGGTTAAGTTTTCATTTTTTGTTTAAAATGGGGAGGTCACGTGGGAGAATGTAATGGAACGCTGTCATGGAGGTAATTGAGAATGGCGGAACTGGTGGTTAAGGCGAGAGCTAGTTGGAGTTTGAGCAGGTATTGTGAAGATTTGTGGCTGGGGTGGCTGGAGTTTGTTGTGAGCGTGGCTGAAGTGAAGGGAATAGAGTGTGGATGAAGGGGGAATGGGGGAAGTCGGAGGAGTGAGTGGTTTGATTCGGGAAATCTATGATTTGTGGTTGGGGTGGTTTGAAGCACGTTGCAAGTTTAATTCCAAGTGGACAGAGTGTGGCTGCTGGATCATGGAGTGTTTGAAGGAGGGAGTGGTTTGATTCAGGGGGTTTGAGATAAGGGTGCGGTGTGTATGTGTAGATAGTTACACGGAATGGATAAATGATCATGGGACACAGGAGGGGTGCATATAGATTAGTTCGACATTGAAGGGATGTATTTTGAGTTTATTAGAAAAGGTGGGTGCTTCAAATAATAGAGCACGGATAGGGAATGTGTTTGGTTTGTTCAGCATGGCATTAAGGGTTAAGTTAAGTTATCAAGGGAGTACAGATTATGTAACATGTTTTATGGAGAACAAATTAGTAATGGTGGTTTTTAATTTACAGTTACCCCGGAAGAAGGGCTTTGAAAGCCCGAAATGCATTGGGTTGGAATGAAATATACTGCCTACGACGAATTATGCATTTTTCAGCGTGCTCTAGAAAGAGGCCTGGATGGGCACATCTATAGCATTAGAAGTCTTGGAAAAGCATTCAACCTTGTATGTGGACTAAGAATGAAAAAGTATTAAATGTTTGGAATAAAATGTCATGAAACGGTTAACAAAACGGATGAACTTATTGAACTGGAGCATCGTGTATTTACGACTTCGCTGTGCGACTGGGATTGTGGTGTAATGACGCCCCACACTGAACGGATAAGATATCAAGGGCAAGTCGATTTTGCATAACCATTGATCTAATCGCAACCATTTCTGTATCAATTAATAAGAACCCTCCAGCAGTATCAGTTGATAATCGATCAACCACTGTGGATAATTTGCGAATTTTGTGTGAATTAAGAACCACTCCAACTGAAGGTATTAATGCTCCAAATATATCACCGACTATTTCTGAAAAACTTGCTCTCTTACTACGTATTAATCCATGTTTCATCTCATTAATCTTATTATTTCTATCTACGTTGTATACCTTAGGAAATATGATCCCAAAGTAACAACTACCGTACCAGTGGGCAGGCAATCTATAATAAGCATTCCTCCCACACACATAATATACACCTGGGAAAACAGGGTCCGTTCCTCCCTTTAATCCCCATCCTCCTGTTATTAAGAAATTATGTTCACATTTACTAGTACCTAAATAATAGTTGTTATAGTTAGTCTTTAGTCTTAGTAAGCAAAGCTTCCCCTTATGATCCCATCCAGAGACATTGCAGCATAAGTCTCGCCTTATTTATAAATTCCTTCTCTAAAAGCCCAAGGTGGTATATTAGTTTTCTGTTCAGCAGCCTTTTTATGGAATTCTTGTCTTCTATTCTCTACCATATTAATGAAATCCTTTTCTACTATTTGTAAACTACAGGTGAGATTATTTTTATGAGCATATATTAGATCCAAAGTTTGTGTAGTATGAACAAACTCTCCCATATACTCAGCTTCTAAGCTACTAGATACTTTATTTAAGTTCTTTCTAATAGGAAGTTCGGAAAAGACCACATCTAGGTTAGAATAATAAAATTCTAATTCTCCTGTTACATAAAACAGACTAGTTAGTACACTACATGAAACACCATATGTTAAAGGAAGGTGGTGATATGTCACACCATCCGAGACAGACGATGGTAATTGCATGCAGACATAACAATCACTTACATTCATTGTACTAACATATTCATACAATAATTTAGTAAAACTGTTTAATGAGAAATCAGTAATTGATCTATCTTGATGATAAATACTTTCATCATTATGAACTATATTAGTTGGACCTTTAGTAATAATTTCCACTCTCATACTTATTGTATTATTAGTCTGATTTTTGTCATTAGTCACCATCAAGACAGGAACGACAATTGTTAGTATTAACCACACTGACATAGTTAATAAGACACCACATAAGCAAGCTCTAATACATTTACGTTTTAGACTAGGTTTCGGACGTTCAGTCACTGTAGATTCTACCATTTTTCTTTGTTATAAATTATAAAAATCTAACTTCACTATTAATAAAAATGTAAAGTTAATCTTCTTTTGTACAACTACACACTTTGATATTTTCTTGGCTCCTTTTTAAAAAAATATGTTTTATCCCTCCTTTTAAGGTCTTTCTTGAGTCTTTTTTCAAATCTTCTTGATGTATCAACTTAATTTGACTGGATTATAATGCACCTTAATTTTTCTTACAGTCTCTTTTAAGGTGGTTTCGATTTGCTCTCATCAATTCCTTCTGTATCATCTGTAACTTCTCTTTGTTTGATCAGGGTTTTCAATTTCCTTTAAGATAACATAAATCCATTCAGGTCTGGTATACTTTCGACTTGCAGCTCTTGGTCTTGTTGTTCTATGTACTATTTTCTTTTGAGATTCTTCTTGATCTGACTGACTTGAAATTTCATTTATGTGCTCTGGCCCTCTTCTTTCTAGAATATATCTCAGTCTCTTTGCTCCACTTTGCCAGTTATCATTATATCTCAGGGGCCGATCACGATGGCGGGCGGATCGCCCCGGCCGGGCCGGCGGTGGTCACCGTCGGCCCGGCGGGGGCGATCCGCCAGCCATCCCGACAGCAAAGACCCCCCGCCATATCATGATGGCTGGGGGGTCCGCGGCCGACGGAAAGACCGTCCGCCGCTTTTCCGCCGGTCGACTCGTTGACCGGTGGAAAACGTGCTGAATATGGTGGCGGTGTCTGGAAGACACCGCCATCCATATTACGATGCAGGCTGCGAGCAGCTTTTCCATGGCTGCATTGCCGCCATGGAAAGGCTGGCGGTTCCTGCTGTTGGGGGCCCGTTGCGGGCCCCCAGGTTGTTGGGGGGGTGGGGGTGCACATTTGCATGTACAATGTGGCAGGCACCGCGCAGTGCCTGTCACGTTGTGCATGTAAATGCACAACATGTATTTTTACATTGCGGCGGGTGCTGCTTGCAGCACCGCCCGCCGCAATGTAAAATTACGGGATGCGCCCGCCAGTGTGGCGGGGGCATCCTAATGTGTATTGCGGGACCGCCGCACCTATGGCGGGCGGTCCCTTTTGCAAATGCGATGGCGGGCAGACTTTGTCCGCCCGCCATCATAATCGACCCCTCAGTCTTTTTGTTTGAACTTCTTCTTCACCCTGTTTTTCTGATTCTACAGTTCTCTTGCACAACCTTTTTCTTGGCTGTTCTTCTTTTTCACTTTCAAAGTCCCTTTCTATTTCCGGTTGACTAGTACCCTCTTTTACTTCTTCTCTCTGTTGACTTTGTTCTTGGCTTTCGATAACTTTTTCTGTCAGCTGATCGTCTTCTTCAATCAACTCTTTTTCTTGTTGGCCTTGTTCTAGGCTTCCAGCAACCACTTCTTCGGTTTGGATATCACTCTCAATCCATTCTTCTGTGTGTTGGCTTCCTTCTTGATTTTCGGAAGCTTCTGCCTCACTTTCTCCAACAGCAGTCTTTTCAGTCCCAGTATCTGGTGCCCACTCTACTTGGCTGGTACTTGGTTGTTCATTATCCACAGGCTCAGTGACATCTGCCTCTCTGGCTTTCTCAGGCTCACAACCTCTGGCTTCTGGTCTTTCTTTTTCCTTTTCCAGTTGCCGTTCAGCTTCTTCGAGTGGACTTGGGACTCTTCTGGTATGGCTGGCATGTATCCAATTTGGTAGGCCACCACACTTTACTGCAGTTGTTGTTATCAATATGATTTGGTACGGTCCATGCCACCTGGGTTCTAAACACAACTTCCTCACGTGTTTCTTGACAAGAACCCACTCTCCTGGACTTAGATCATGCACTGGATTCAGCTGTATTTCATTTGCGTCTGCTCCAACCTGATAAGACACAGAGCGCACCATATCAGCCAGTCCTTTGCAATATTCAAGAATCAGATCATCAGAAATGCTCATCAGTTTGTTTGCTGGCACAATTGCTTGTCTCATGACTCTTCCCATGAGAACCTTGTGTGGACTCAATCCAGTTTTTCTGTCAGGAATGCTTCTGAGACTCATTAAGACCAAGGGCAAAGCATCAGGCCATTTCAGTGTGGTGAATGCACAAACTTTTCATAATCCAGATTTTATAGTGCCATTAATTTGCTCCACAATTCCAGAAGCCTCTGGTCTGTAAGCACAGTGTAGCTTTTGTTCAATTTGCAATACTGAGCAAATTATTTGAATTATTTCATTATTAAAATGTGTTCCCCATATCTGATTCTAGAGTGACTGGAAATCCTTACCTTGGTATTAATCCTCTCAAAAGCAATTTAGCCATGGTAAGGCTGTCATTCCTTCTTGTAGGATAAGCCTCTACCCAACGAGAAAAGAGACACACAATGACAAGTACGTATTTCAAACCATTACACGGAGGCAACTCAATAAAATCAAGTTGCAAAACATGTAAGTGGTCCTGCAGCCTTTCCGATAGTTCCTGTACCCACAATTGTCCTTCTCCCTGGATTCTGCTGCTGGCAAACAACGCACCTCTGGCACAAACTCTCTGCAATGTACCTGAACTTGGGATTAAACCAGGTCTGCTTAAAGATTCTGATCATTGCATCCCTTCCAACATGAGTGATCCCATGATAGACTCTTGCCATATGAGAAAGCATGCAATCGGGCATAACTGGCCTGCCATCTACGTATGCCCAAATGTTATCCTTTGGAGTTTTTGTACATCCTGCTTTTCTCCGAAGCTCTTTTTCCTCTTCACTAGCTTCTTCCTGTAACTGCTTAATTTCATCCCAATTGTTTATTGATGTAAACATTAAATGGCAATCAGTGATTTTTCTTTCTGTTTTCCTGTTAAGTGCAGCTGAATTTTCTGCACAGAGAACGCGCTAACTGACCTGCGTATCTGTTGCCACTGGTCACATAATCATTTCCTGATTTATGCGCAGAGCATTTTACCACTGCAATTTGTTTTGGCAATTGCAGGGCATCCAATAAATCTTTCACAATTTTCCCATTTTTGATAGGGGAACCTGATGAAGTCATGAATCCTCTTTGCATCCATAATTGTCCGAAATCATGCACCACCCCGAAACCATATTGACTGTCCGTAAATATGGTTACACTCAAATTTCGGGAAACTTTACATGCTCTAATCAGAACGTATAATTCTGCAATTTGTGCTGATTTTACCCCAAATAGGCAGGATTCTTCCACAGTTCTAGTTACCGTGCATACTGCATAGCAGCTCTCAACTCTCCTCTTTTATTCCTCAAACATGATCCATCAACAAACAGAACACTGTCAGATTCTTCTAAAGGTACATCTTGGATGTCGGCCCTAGGTTTTGTACAGAATTCTATCACATCCAAACTATCATGATCTGCTTCTTCTTTTACCTCCTCCCCATAAGGATTTGGTAGTAGTGTTGCTGGATTTAAGGTGGTACACCTAACAACTGTCATATTTTCAGCACCCAAAATCACTCTCTCGTACCTAGTCAGCCAACTGGGAGTCATGTGCTGAGTTCATGTTTTGGTTAAAAGAATCTCAACAGAATGTGGAACATATACTTTGACTGGATAACCCATCACAATCGCTTCACTTTGTTCCAAACTCACACATGTAGCAGCAACAGCTTTCAAACATCCTGGTAATGCTGCAGCCACAGAATCTAACGTAGCAGAAAAATATGCCACTGGATGTCTAGTCAATCCGTGCCTTTGAGTTAACACTGCTAACGCACATCGATCTCGCTCACAACAGAACGATGCAAATTGTTTTGTATAATCAGGCATTCCCAATGCTGGTGCATGGCACAGACTGTCTCGCAAATTTACAAAAGCTTCCATACTCCCATCATCCACATCAATCGGATCAGTCACATCTTTATGTGTCAACCTCTGTAGAGGTTTTGCAATCACTGAAAATCCACTTATCCATTGTCTGCAATAGCCAACCATTCCCAAAAACATTCGCACTTCTTTCTGGGTTCTTGGAGGTTTCAGCTGTTGAATTGCCTCAATTCTTTCTGGTGTCACTTTTCTAACTCCCTTCTCAATCCTGTGTCCTAGTGTTGGAAACGGGGTTACCGAGTCCGTCACGGTAGCATGGCGCGAGGCGGGAAAGCACCCGAAGGCAATGTGTAAGGCAGTTGTGCAGCACACTCTTACTTTGACTCAGGAATGTGGACGCAATAACATGACACCACACCAGGCTTGTGTATTTAACAACAAGATCTTTTATGTAAATCAATGCAGCATCAGATGAGGCAGATTAATTCAGGTCAACATTTAAAATCATGGCATTACTCAACTGGTGCGTATTTCAATTAAAGCATCCTAGCTCATCAACATTGTAGGCCACTAAAAGGCCGCAGGAATCATCTCCTAAACATAGCACCAATAATGATCACAGGGTGCAATAATAAAACATGGGCCTAAACATGCAGTTCACTTCATGAATATTCAATTACTTAAAAGAGGGCATTTCACGTTACATTTCAAACAGGGCCTGCATTAATCTAGGCGCACCCACATTCAGTACAGTGGGCGTCGCAACTCCGGTACACCTGTAACATAAAACACTTCAACTCTTGGCGGTGTACACTTCAGCTCAATTCAATTAAGCACCTTTACACTAGGCAAAGACTTGGCAATTATAAACATAGGCATCAGGCCTAGACAGTAATTACAGCAGGCGTAACCATTAGACTAATGAGCAACGTAGGGAACCCCTCAACATGTCCTTTATTCTGGTGCCTTCCTGTAAATGAGGGCTCCTGTGTCTCTCAGGGGTTAATTTGGGCCAGGCCCCCTCCGCTCCGGGGCCTCGCCTCGGTGGTATAAGGCTGGATGACTTCCCCCTAATTGGTACTCGGGTAATGGTGGCCCCCGGCCCCCAGTGGCGTCTCTGTGGCCCTAGGGGCCTCCTGGGCTCACCTGCTGTGTGTACGTTGGTCGCTCTTCAGCGCGACTGACTCCGTTCCAGGCCGGCCCGTATTTGGCAGGGCGGGGCCCGGACTGGGGTCCTCGGCCTTCCGGCCGGTATTGCGGGTCGTTGGGGGGCCGGTATCGCTCTCCTCCGGCCCCCGAGATCAAGTGGGGAGATTGCGGGAAGGGGAGCGGGAGCCGGCAGTCCTCTCCGGCCGGCTTCCCGTCTCCCTCTGCTACTCCGGAGCTCTTCTCCGGCCTCCGTCGGCGCTGGGGGCGTGGCGGGAGCCGGCACCCAATCGCTGCGCGGCCTTCCCGGGGGCACGGCCGATGACGCGGTTGGCGTCCCCGGTCTCCCAGCAACGGCGGGGCCTGGAGGCCTCGTTGGTCCCGCTAGGCCGCTGCTTCTTCACGCGGCCCCCCGTGGGCTGCGGCGGCGATTTCTTTGGCCGCGACTTCGTCGGTGGGGCTCCCGGGCCCGGTGGTGACCTTTGGGGGGATTTTGGAGGCTTCGGTGAGGGCGCGGACGGCGCACCTCACCACACGCATTCGAAGGGGCCTCCCTCGCCTCAGCACTTCTCCTCGTGCGGCGGCGGCCGCGGCGGCAATTCCAGTGACGAGGTCAGTGACTTGGGTGGCAGTTTCTCCCTCGTGGAGATATAGCGCGGGGCGCACCAGCAGCCTGTGGGCAGGGCTGACTGGAAAGGGTTCTTGGGGGGCAGCCCAGCAGCAGGCAGGAGTAGATAGGGGGTTGAAGGTCTAGCGCTTCAGGGCACGGCGCTTTACCTGGTGATCCCCAGCTTGGCAGTTCAGGTTTCAGGCCTTGCTGGTCGGTCAGGCCTCCCAAATTAAGGCTTCTTGCGGCTGTTCTTGATTGGTTGCTTCTTATGAGTTTCTTCTTAGGAGTTTTTTGTCAGGAGTTTCTTGTCAGGAGTTTCTTCTTATGAGGGGGGGGAATGAGTTGGTGGTTCTGGGCGTGCTTGCTGTTACTTCCCAGCACGCTGAAGGTGGTTCCCTGGGTCCCCTCACGGAAGGCAAGGTCAGTGGGTGGTGGGCGTTCCTCAGCTAGCTTACTACAGCAGTGCCTAAGCCTTGTCAGCAGCAGTAGTGTAGGTCTCCCCCCTAGGCCCTACAGCCTGTACTCCGGCAGAGGTTCTCCCAGGATCAGTGGTGCCCCAACTGACTAAAAGATTTCCCTCCAAGCCTCTTATACCCCTAGGTCAGGTGACCCTCCTAAAGGCGGCAAAACATAACTCCTCCCACAGCCCGGAAGGTTCTGGAACCTTCCACATGTCTGGCTATGTGGCCCAGAGGCGGGGACGGAATGGATACTGTATCCCTATGTCCCAGCCTGACCCTGGCTACTAGTGTGTATGTGTGTAAGGCCCCTCTGCAGTAGCAGGGGCCTGTGGCAGCCATCTTGAGTGAGAGAGCACCTGCACCTCAGCACTGGTTAGCAGTGGCAAGGCGCCCGTAGACCTAGGTCCAGTAAAAATACGGTGGCAAAAATGAGGCGCAAAAGGGAAAAAAACAGGGCAAGACCACCCTAGGGCTGACAGGTCTAACACGCGTCCCCCCAGCCGAAAGAGGGAGAGCTTTCCAACCTCTAGGGAGTTCTCGTCGCTAAGGCGGAAAAACCGGGAGAGAGCGTCAGCGTTGGCGTGGTCTACACCGGGTCGATGTTCCACCCGAAAGTCCATCCCCTGGAGGGAAATGGACCACCTCAACAATTTGGGGTTTTCGCCTCTCATCTGCATGAGCCAGCGAAGGGGTCTGTGGTCGGTCTGGATCAGGAAGTGACAACCAAAAAGGTATGGCCTCAACTTCTTTACAGCCCAAACCACGGCAAAGGCTTCTCGTTCGATGGTACTCCACCGCTGTTCCCGGGGAGTAGTCTTCGGGAAATGAAGGCCACTGGCTGGTCTTGGCCATCGTCATTCAGCTGCGAGAGCACAGCTCCTATGCCATGCTCAGAAGCGTCTGTCTGCACGATAAATTCCCGTCCAAAGTCTGGAGTCCTGAGCACCGGTGCGGTGCACATTGCACGTTTGAGGGTCTCAAAGGCTTCCTGGCAGGCAGCCGTCCAGATGACTCTGCGTGGCTGCTTCTTCGAAGTCAATTCCGTCAAAGGGCCCACAATGGTTCCATATCCCTTGACGAACCGCCGGTCGTATCCCGTGAGGCCGAGAAAAGCCCGGACCTCTGTTTGGGTCTTGGGGGGCTCCCAGGCCAAGATGGTCTCTATCTTGGCTTGGAGGGGTTGCACCTTACCTCCGCCCACCAGATGTCCCAGGTACACGACAGATCCCTGTCCAATCTGGCACTTGCTGGCCTTGATGGTTAGACCAGCCCGTTGCAGAGCCTGTAGCACCTCCTGGAGATGCTCCAGATGGTCCTCCCAGCTGCTACTGAAGACAGCTATGTCATCCAGGTAGACAGCAGAGAAGGCCTCTAGGCCAGACAGCACCTGGTTCACCAACCGCTGGAAAGTGGCTGGAGCATTTTTCAACCCGAAGGGCATCACCCGAAATTGAAAGTGGCCCTCGGGGGTGGAGAACGCAGTCTTCTCCCTTGCTCCTTCCGCCATGGCGATCTGCCAATAGCCTGACGTCAACTCAATGGTACTCAGATACCGGGCTGCTCCCAGCCGGTCAATGAGCTCATCCGCCCGAGGGATCGGGTGAGCGTCGGTCTTTGTGACTGAGTTGAGTCCGCGGTAATCCACACAGAACCGAAGTTCTGGTGTGGTGCCCGGTGGGGCCGCTTTCGGCACCAACACCACCGGACTAGCCCAAGGGCTACTGGAAGGCTCAATCACTCCCAGTTCTAGCATCTTGGTAACCTCACCCTGGATACTAGCCTTGACCTTATCGGACAGCCGGTAAGACTTGGTTTTTACTGGCGGACTGTCCCCTGTGTCCACATCATGGGTACATAGGTGCGTGATCCCAGGCGTGAGGGAGAACAACGAGGCGTACTGCCCCAAGACCTGGCGGCAGTCCCTCTGTTGCTCTGGGGTCAAGGATGGGGCGAGGACCACTCCCTCTACCGAACCATCCTTCTCATGGGCCGCCAGAAGGTCTGGAAGAGGCTCACTCTCCTCCTCCTCACTTCCATCTGTTATCATCAGAAGAGTGAGCTCTGAACGCTCCTGGTGTGGCTTCAGGCGGTTGACGTGGAACACCCTGTGGGGTTGACGGGGGGTCTTCACATCGACGACATACGTGGTCTGGCCTTTCCTTTCCAAGATCTCAAACTGCCCAGTCCACCGGTCCTGGAGGGCGCTAAGCTCTCCTGGCTCCATGACCCACACCTTCTGTCCAGCGTCCAACTCTACCGTCCGAGTGTTCCGGTCATACCATTTCTTCATGACGGCCTGACTAGCCTCTAGGTTGTCCGAGGCTTCCTTCCACAGCTTGGCCACTTGGCTGCGGAATGCCAGCATATAGCTGACCACATCACGGGGAAGCTTCGAGGAAGACTTCTCCCACCCCTCCTTTCCAAGACTGAGGGGCCCCCGAAAGGGGTGGCCATAGAGCAGCTCAAAGGGGCTGAAACCGACCCCCTTCTGCGGCACCTCTCGGTAGGAGAAGAGCAGACAGGGTAAGAGGACGTCCCACTTCCTTCTCAAGTCCTCGGGTAGGCTCCTGATCATCCCCTTCAAGGTCTTGTTAAAACGCTCCACGAGCCCGTTCGTCTGGGGGTGGTAAGGAGTGGAGAACCGGTAGGTCACTCCACACTCCTTCCAGATGGCCTGCATGTAGGCCGACATGAAATTCGTGCCCCTATCTGACACCACGACCTTGGGGAATCCCACTCGGGTAAAAATCCCCATCAGGGCCCGCGCCACCACCGGTGCAGTGATGGTCCTCAGAGGGATTGCCTCTGGGTACCGGGTGGCGTGGTCTACCAGCACCAAAATAAACCTATGTCCCGCAGAAGTCGGCGGGTCCAACGGCCCGACAATGTCAATCCCTACCCGCTCAAAAGGGGTATCGACAACTGGGAGAGGTTCTAGAGGGACCTTCACTTTAGTCCCTGTCTTGCCGCTCGCCTGGCAAGTGGTGCAGGTCTTGCAGAAAGTGTCAGAAGTGACGCGCGTCCTGGGCCAGTAAAAATGTGGGACCAAACGCGCAAACGTCTTGTCCTGGCCCAGGTGTCCTGCTAGTGGTATTTCGTGTGCCAACTCTAGCAGAAAGGCTCGGTAGCATTGGGGGACCACTACGGCCCTTGATGACCCATGCACCGGAGCCTTAGGCTCACTGTAGAGGAGACCATCCTCCCGGTAGACATGGTAGTTACCAGTCTCTGTTCCAGTTGCTTGGGCTTCGGCCTGTTGCTGCATGCCTTCAAGCGTAGGGCACGCCTTCTGCGCCCGGCAAAATTCCTCCCGGGTAGGTCCTCCTTCCACCTTCCACTCTGCAGGGGTCGGCAGGTCCCCCACCGGAACACCATCCACGTCAGTGGACTCCGGGGTCACCTCCGCGGGCTCCCCATCCATCTCACCGGGTGTTTCCTCCTGAACATCTCCTCGTCCAGCAGTGGGCTGGGCCATTATTTCAGGCTCCAACCCGAGCTGAGTTCCTTGTCGGGCAGCCATGGACCGCGTGACGAGGCAAGTCCATCCTGGTAATCCCAACATCTCAGCATGGGCATTGAACTCTACCTCCCTCCAGGCAGTATGTTCCAAGTCGTTACCCAGCAGACAGTCAACTGGCATGGCAGGGCTCACCGCAACCTTCAACAGGCCTGATACTCCTCCCCACTCAAAGGGAACTTGGGCCACGGGGTAATGACCCAGGCTATTATCAGCCATAACAACCGGGTGGAATACCTCAGGAATCACCTGCTCTGGGGACACCAGCTGACGTCTCACCATCGTCATGCTGGCACCTGTGTCCCTCAGAGCCTCCACCTCCTCCCCGTTCACCAGGACCCTCTGCCGATACTTGGCAGTGTTCGAGGGTACCTGAACCCATGGGATGATCTCTCTATCCCCCAGGGAAACTAAGGTCAAGCCTGTCCACTCACCTCCCCTACCTAGGGACAACTCCTCCCCAAGCGATACACTGGCCACCCCGGGGCTCTTACCTCCTGTGGGGGCTGGGGTTCTCTTGCGAGACTGGGGATCCCCCTTGTAGTGTCCAACCTCCCCGCACTCGTAGCACCGGACAGTTCTGGGCTGCTGACTCCTGTCAGGAAAAGTGGGTTTCTGGGATCCAGATTGGGATGGGGAACCTACCCCTCTCCCAGGCGGTCTATTTTGGGGGCCTTTAAAGAACTCCCTCCTTTTATCTCCCCCCTCTTTCTTCTGGGGGAACCCCTGTCCACCTTTCGGGGGGTCTGCCCAGGCTCCCTTGTGGGACACACGAGTGCTGACCCACATGTCTGCCTCCTCTGCAAGCTCCCTCGGATTGGTCAGCTTGCGGTCCACCAAGTACTGGCGCAGCTCCGGAAAACATTTCTCTAGGAGGTGCTCTCTCAAGAACAGGTCGTACAGCCCTTTGTAATCATCAACGTTGCTGCCACGCACCCAACCCTCCAATGCCTTCCGGGCATAATCAAAAAAATCCACCCAGTTTTGTGTGTGAAGCTTGTGGCTGTTGCGGAACTTTTGGCGGTACTTCTCTGGGGTGAGGCCAAACTTCTTAAGCAGGGCCTCCTTCATGATAGGGTAGTTGGTCTGATCCCCCTTATCCAAGGTCAAAAGTGTGTCCCTTACTGGTGGAGGTATATACCTGTAAAGACCTCCCCCCCAGTAGCTCTCAGGAACTTTATGGGCCACCAAAGACACCTCGTACGCCGCCAACCACTTATCAATGTCATCTCCTACACTAAAACTGGTTATCACCTCTCTTGGTAGATAAACTTTGGGCTCCTGTGGAACCCCAGCAGGTACGCTGCCACCATTCAACTTGCCCTGCATCTCCATCTGCAAGGCTCGGAGCTCTAGTTCCTTCAGGCTAAGCTCATGCGCAAGCTTCCTTTCTTCCATGGCTAGCCTTGCCTGTTCTCCTTCCCTGTCCATCCTAGCAAGTTCTAACCTCAATTGCCTCTCCTCCCTCCTGTCTTCAAATTCCTCTGCAGACAAACTCCCCCTGACGCACTACTGCCTGCCCTGGAACGTCTTCCTGGCAACACATTCTCGCTAACATCAATGTGCAGTAGGTCCAGTTCTCCTGGGTCGTCTGCCTCCCTCTGCTCCTCGTCCCCTATTCCCCCCGGGTGGGTCATTACCCATGCCCTCAAAGCTTTCTGAAGCACCTCCTTCCTGGCGCCTCGCTTGACGGACACCCCCCTCTCTAGACAGAACTCCTTGAGCTGGGTCACCGTATACCTTTCTAGGTTGGCCAACTCAAACTCCATCCTGCTAGGTGGGGCCCCAGACAATTTAGGGAAAGGGTTCTAGACTGTAGGTAGCAGGTCTAACGCAGGAATGTACACAATCAGGCAATTCACAAAAGAATTCTTAGCGCTTGCATTTCAATAGGTGTCCAATTGCGGCGCACACTGAGTCACTGTAGGGTGCTGCACAAACACCAGTCCTTATCCCACCGCTGAACACCAATGTTGGAAACGGGGTTACCGAGTCCGTCACGGTAGCATGGCGCGAGGCGGGAAAGCACCCGAAGGCAATGTGTAAGGCAGTTGTGCAGCACACTCTTACTTTGACTCAGGAATGCGGACGCAATAACATGACACCACACCAGGCTTGTGTATTTAACAACAAGATCTTTTATGTAAATCAATGCAGCATCAGATGAGGCAGATTAATTCAGGTCAACATTTAAAATCATGGCATTACTCAACTGGTGCGTATTTCAATTAAAGCATCCTAGCTCATCAACATTGTAGGCCACTAAAAGGCCGCAGGAATCATCTCCTAAACGTAGCACCAATAATGATCACAGGGTGCAATAATAAAACATGGGCCTAAACATGCAGTTCACTTCATGAATATTCAATTACTTAAAAGAGGGCATTTCACGTTACATTTCAAACAGGGCCTGCATTAATCTAGGCGCACCCACATTCAGTACAGTGGGCGTCGCAACTCCGGTACACCTGTAACATAAAACACTTCAACTCTTGGCGGTGTACACTTCAGCTCAATTCAATTAAGCACCTTTACACTAGGCAAAGACTTGGCAATTATAAACATAGGCATCAGGCCTAGACAGTAATTACAGCAGGCGTAACCATTAGACTAATGAGCAACGTAGGGAACCCCTCAACATGTCCTTTATTCTGGGGCCTTCCTGTAAATGAGGGCTCCTGTGTCTCTCAGGGGTTAATTTGGGTCAGGCCCCCTCCTCTCCGGGGCCTCGCCTCGGGGGTATAAGGCTGGATGACTTCCCCCTAATTGGCTAATTGGTACTCGGGTAATGGTGGCCCCCGGCCCCCAGTGGCGTCTCTGTGGCCCTAGGGGCCTCCTGGGCTCACCTGCTGTGTGTACGTTGGTCGCTCTTCAGCGCGACTGACTCCGTTCCAGGCCGGCCCGTATTTGGCAGGGCGGGGCCCGGACTGGGGTCCTCGGCCTTCCGGCCGGTATTGCGGGTCGTTGGGGGGCCGGTATCGCTCTCCTCCGGCCCCTGAGATCAAGTGGGGAGATTGCGGGAAGGGGAGCGGGAGCCGGCAGTCCTCTCCGGCCGGCTTCCCGTCTCCCTCTGCTACTCCGGAGCTCTTCTCCGGCCTCCGTCGGTGCTGGGGGCGTGGCGGGAGCCGGCACCCAATCGCTGCGCGGCCTTCCCGGGGGCGCGGCCGATGACGCGGTCGGCGTCCCCGGTCTCCCAGCAACGGCGTCGGCGGGGCCTGGAGGCCTCGTTGGTCCCGCTAGGCCGCGGCTTCTTCACGCGGCCCCCCCTGGGCTGCGGCAGCGATTTCTTTGGCCGCGACTTCGTCGGTGGGGCTCCCGGGCCCGGCGGTGACCTTTGGGGGGATTTTGGAGGCTTTGGTGAGGGCGCGGACGGCGCACCTCACCACACGCATTCAAAGGGGCCTCCCTCGCCTCAGCACTTCTCCTCACGCGGCCGCGGCGGCAATTCCAGTCACGAGGTCAGTGACTTGGGTGGCAGTTTCTCCCTCGTGGAGATATAGCGCGGGGCGCACGAGCAGCCTGTGGGCAGGGCTGACTGGAAAAGGTTCTTGGGGGGCAGCCCAGCAGCAGGCAGGAGTAGATAGGGTGTGAAGGTCTAGCGCTTCAGGGCACGGCGCTATACCTGGTGATCCCCAGCTTGGCAGTTCAGGTTTCAGGCCTTGCTGGTCGGTCAGGCCTCCCAAATTAAGGCTTCTTGTGGCTGTTCTTGATTGGTTGCTTCTTATGAGTTTCTTCTTAGGAGTTTCTTGTCAGGAGTTTCTTGTCAGGAGTTTCTTCTTATGAGGGGGGGAATGAGTTGGTGGTTCTGGGCGTGCTTGCTGTTACTTCCCAGCACGCTGAAGGTGGTTCCCTGGGTCCCCTCACGCTGGGCAAGGTCAGTGGGTGGTGGGCGTTCCTCAGCTAGCTTACTACAGCAGTGCCTAAGCCTTGTCAGCAGCAGTAGTGTAGGTCTCCCCCCTAGGCCCTACAGCCTGTACTCCGGCAGAGGTTCTCCCAGGATCAGTGGTGCCCCAACTGACTAAAAGATTTCCCTCCAAGCCTCTTATACCCCTAGGTCAGGTGACCCTCCTAAAGGCGGCAAAACATAACTCCTCCCACAGCCCGGAAGGTTCTGGAACCTTCCACATGTCTGGCTATGTGGCCCAGAGGCGGGGACGGAATGGATACTGTATCCCTATGTCCCAGCCTGACCCTGGCTACTAGTGTGTATGTGTGTAAGGCCCCTCTGCAGTGGCAGGGGCCTGTGGCAGCCATCTTGAGTGAGAGAGCACCTGCACCTCAGCACTGGTTAGCAGTGACAAGGCGCCCGGAGACCTAGGTCCAGTAAAAATACGGTGGCAAAAATGAGGCACAAAAGGGAAAAAAACAGGGCAAGACCACCCTAGGGCTGACAGGTCTAACACCTAGGTATTGTACTTCTTGTTTACAGAACTGTAATTTCGCAGGTGACACTTTATGTCCTCCTTCTGCCAGATGGTTCAATAAGGCAATGGTGTCTGTCACACACGCCTTTCGAGTTTTTGATGCCAACAGTAGGTCATCAATGTATTGACCCAAAACCAAATCTTCTGGCATTACCAATATCTCCAGACATTTTTTCAGAATTTGATTGAAAATCGAGGGGCTTTCTGTGTACCCCTGAGGAACTCGGCACCATGCTAAGACATGGTTTCCAAACCGAAATGAAAATAAAAACGGACTGTCTGGGTGTAGAGGAATTGAGAAAAATGCTTGACACAAATGAATTACTGTGTACCATTTGGCATTACATGGAATCTGGTAAAGGATCACTGCTGGGTTTGGCACGATTGGACAGCAAGGTACCGCTATCTTATTGATCTTTCTCAAATCCTGCACTATTCTGTATTTTCCACTTGGCTTTTTAATTCCCATAATAGGTGAGTTACAAGGACTGCTCAGTATTTCTCTTAGAATGCCTTGTTCGATCATTTGATCGATCACAGGAGCAACTCCTGCCATTGTCTCAGGACTCATTTTATATGGGGGAGTGTTTGGGTAATGAGCACCAGGTTTCACTATAACCTGAATAGGATCCACATTTTTCATTAACCCTATTTCTTTTCCTGTAACATCCCACACATCTGATCTTACTGTCTCTCTCAGCTCATCAGGCAAATTCTGTTCTGTTAAAAGTGAATATAGTTCATCCACTTCCATCCCTTGCTTTGCTAGCATCAACTTAAATTCGACATCCTCATCAGGTGTCTGAAATGCAATACCATCCGGCGTACAAAAGATGGTACAATTCATTTTGCACAGTAGATCTCGTCCCAATAGATTCACTGGGCTCGAATCACATACCACAAATCGATGCATGTCTTTAAACCTTCCAATGTGAACCTCAATTGGTTCTGTGACTAGAGTTTTAATCTGCTTATTTGACACTCCCACAACTTGGATAGTTTATCCCAAGAGGGGTAGGTTAGGAATTTCTGCTGCTCTCACAGTAGAACGGGTAGCAGTGTCCACTAGGAATGTAATATTGTTACCTTCCACCTTCCCATCAACAAATGGACCTGACTGATCTACCTCCAGAGTTGTGCCAAGCACGCACTCATCCTCCCCCCTCAGGCACCGTCATTGGCTACTCTCCGAATCACTCCCATTACACTGCAACCAATATTGTGGAATCATCTGCACATTTGGGTTCTTACCATGTTGTTCCATAGGAGTAAATCCAGTATTCACACTGTACCTCTGTACCTGAGCACCTACATTACTCTGCATAGGAGCTTGGGACACCTGTATCTGGGGTGTTACTATTTGCTGCGGCTGTTGCTGTTGTTGGGTCACAACCACTTCATTCTGCACCTGTGGATTTAAATTTTGGGTTGTCCCATTAATTTTTACAATGCTTCTACACTCGTTCTTCCAATGTCCAAGCTTACCGCACGCATGAGAAGGATATTTTCTTTTCAAATCATCTTTAACGAATTTTCCTTTACCCTTTCCAACACCTGGTACCTGACCATTTTGATTCTTATTATTTCTCTGCTCGATACTATTTGCTTCCTGTTGCTCTGCTACCTTAACTTGCGCCCACATCATTTTTTCCTTAAGCTTTTTGTGTCTTGAATCAATGTCATCGCTGCAGTACTTTGCATATCTCAAAATCTCATCTATCGTTTTGTTTTGCCAGCAAATCAGATGCTGTTGAATCATATTACTAATCTCTGGCCTCAGTCCAAACACAAAATGATACACAAAATGTCCCATATCCTTATCACCTATATTCTCAAATCCGCTATACAGTTTAAACACCTGTAATAATCGTTCATAGTATGCATGTACTGACTCTTTTGGCTCCTGTGTTGTCCTGTCTATTTTTACCCAATCAGTTTCCTTCGGGGAAATCTTTCCTTTCAAGAAAGTAATCACCTGATTGTACTTTTTCATCACCTCATCTGAAGGTGCACCAGTTTTAGGGTCTCTCAGATATTCTTCTTTAGGCCAATCGACAGTTATCTTACACTCTGTCCACAAATCAGCCGGAACTACAGTCTCGAATAGACCATCTAAGTATTTCAGCAATACCTTTGAAACCTTCACAAACCTTTCCACCTGTTTATACCATTCCACTGTTTTTTCTCTCAATCTGGGGAAATCATTCGTAAAAGACAAAATGTCCTGTCTACTCCAAGGAACATGAACATATCCACCACCTGGAACTTCTCTCATCGGACAAATATTTCAACCTGTCCATTTGTTTTTAAGGGATACATTGAAGTACCTTCTGTAGGGTTTAATTCATTTCTTCTTTTCGACCATCTACCTTTCCAACGATCAACATCTTCCCACTTCCTCAGAATCAGCATCAACTCTTTTATCTGTAATCTTTACCAGACACATTCAAACTTTCCAAGTCCCTGTCAGTGAAATCCATCCTGTATGTTTTCTGCAATACCTTCGATCTCTCAATATCTATTCCATAATCAACAGCAGCTTCTGCTTTCTTCTCATGCAAATTCCTTGCTTTCCATGTAATATTCTTACACAAAAACAATAATTCCTCATCTCTGTAAATACTTAATCTATCTGGACTGATCGTACCAATTATCATTTCTTCCAAATCCACCTTCAATCTACACACATCTATACTTTGTGGTAGGGGTTTTTGTTTTTCCATTCCCTTTATCCACTCATTCAGCTCTTCTGGTGTGGGACCTACTGAACTTTCAGATGCAGAATCACCACTCTGTGCTATTCTCCTAAGATCTATTTGAACATTTCTTTTTGGAGTTTCATGTACTCCTTCTCCTATGGGAAGATCCATTAAGGTAACATTTTCTTCCATTCGTTCAACTGGACTAGGTATAGTCATTGTCTCATTCCTCATGCTACTTTTCGGAACTGTCAAAGCATGTACTCCTGATATACTCTGTTTATTCCCATACAACGGAAGTATAGGACCTATTGTTACGGGTACTGATAATGCTTCTGCATTCAGGTTTAACTGTTTAACTTTCTGGATTAATTCTTCTCTTGCCTGGTTTTGTAACTCTGTCTCTCTATCCGGTACTATTCTCGTAATCACCAGAACTGGTGGAACCTGCGGAATCAGTGGAGATCCCATTATCGGGGCATTTGGAACTACTTCTCTTGGACTTTCCTGATATGGTGGAGGTCTTTTTGTTATAATATCCTCCAATAACTCGTCATCTGAATCATTCATGTTACAACTCCTTCTTTGCATTTCAGTATTATTCTTTTTCTCCTTACATTTACCTCCTATTGACTCATCATTAGCCAAGACAGGATACAGTCCTTCCGTCACTACAGCTCTTCTCCATCTTTTCACTCTCTCTTGCCTACTCTCAAAAGGATATCTGGTCATGATATTTCTGTATTTTCTTCCACCCCTGTATTTCTCTCACTCAAAAGCCTCATATTCCCATTCCTCAAGTGCATCATACTGAGTTGGTCTAGGTCTAGGCTCCAACACATTCATCCGATCTCTTAAATTTTGTAAAATTCTCACAGTAGATGTTCCGGGAAAGCCAGAACACCATCGCTTTCAGTATACTTCACCCAATTCTCCAACCAAGTGCACGTATGATATCCACAATCAAGCATCATATAAGATGCGGGTGTTCCTGGAGGCGGAATAAGAATTCCCTCCCTTGTCACTATCGGTCTGTCTTTTCTGAAGAAATTTCTGATTTTATTAATAAACTTCATTTTTCTCAATTGTCCCTTCAAAATGTGACTCAAAAAATGTCAACAAACTCTTCGTACTTCTGAAGTCTCTATTAGGCAACTGTCGTCCAATACCAGCGCGACTCACACCAACCAACCAATCAGAGCACTGCTACGTCAGCAATGTCTCAACCAATAGAGATGCAGCTTACAATAGCTCATCCAATCACAGCTATAGAAGCTCCCGCTGCCTGACCAATGCCAGCGCGGCGTTTTCTGACGTCAGTATTACTCCTTCTACTGACCCTCCCTTTACGAAATGACTTGGCAAAATTTGTCTTAAGCTTTTTTCTCAAAAATCTTGTTAATAACGACATAAAAACAATGCTACCTTGTCTGTTTTCTAAATAAAGAGATAGTTTTCACCTTTCCAAAGAGAATTTTCTCTACGAGCAAGAATAACGACCCAACGCTATCTCACCCTTCAATCAAGCTCCGAGAGGACCTGTTACTTCTTCAGGGATAAGGCCAAAGTTTCTCAAGAGGACTTTTTGGTATGAAAAGGAGTATTGGTACTTCTCTGGGGATAAGGCCAAAGCTTCACAGGTGGACCCTTCGCTATAGAACTCCAAATCTACTCTCATACGAATATTCCCTAATGCAACACCTACAGCCTTTCACTGTTCAGTGTTATGACTTACAGACAAAGTACTTCCGTAGTGGAATATCTATCCACACTAATTCCAAGCCTACTTCAGGCTATGACTTTACCCTGGGCAACCTTCTCGCCCGGATATTCAATACGACATAAAACACGACATTAACTTTTCAGGTTAGAAACATATAATCAATAATAAACTAATCAATAATGAACTAATCAATAATAAACCATCATACTGCTACCAAAAACTGATCCAGCGCCAAACCGGGGGGTCTCTGAATGACACAGCAGACAACGGGCCCCAATTATACAAAACACAATTTCTCACCATTTAACAGACCCTACGAGAATGACGCTGAATGAGGTTTGTGTGACGTTGATTTTGTCTTTTCTCATCTAAAGGGAAAAACAGATTTATCTAATCGTTTCTTCTTTATTTTAGCCCTTTAACCTATATCGTCAACCACTTTCCTCTTGGGCGATGAATCATATTGATTGAATAGTGTAAACTATTGACATGACTAATCAACTAAATCTTAACAAATGTCATGAGGAAATAATCACAAACTCAAAATATCGTTATTCTGTTTATCTTCAGTAATTATAAGAAATCTCAGGTACAAAGTTACAGGGAAAGAAAATACACATTATAGGAGAAATATCATAAAATATGCAGACAATATCACAAACATCTGAATCACAGTGAATATTATGGAGTGGATAGATGAAGATACATAAGAGTCATCGAGAGAAAACATTTGTAGACATTTGCAAATCTACCTATTGATACATACCTAGCGATAAACGTTCAGGAAAACCACCAACAAGAGGATAGTGAAAGGGAACCCGTTTAAGGAAACCGGAATAAAGATAGGATCAGGAAACCGGTGACAGGATCAGGACAGGTAGGCCTCTAACCAACGGACAGCGACAAACACCCTCTGACTCTCTGGACCTACGAAAGCTGACTCATAACCACACCCCCTAAGAGCACCCCAATTATACCCTAACTCAACCTGACCATCCCACTAATCTGCAACATTCGGGAAAATCTCAACTTTTCATTGGTCAATTTGTGGGGTGTTACACCACACTTCCATTACTTCATTTGGCTTTACATGCTTTCTTTGTTCCTAACTCATTCTCACAATTTACATTACTGCTCATGAATTGATTCTCTATCCCCCATCAAGTCACATTTTCTGATGAATGGCTTGTCCCTGTATTAGCAACTTTATTTCAAACAATGTATCGGCTAGACATAAAATGTTCATCAATTTTGAGCTTTCCCAGGCATTTCGACGTCATCAAATATTGCACGTCTTTCTTTCACTCTTCAAGGTTTCCTTCATCCGCCGCTGACACCTACCAAAGTTCATATACGGGTCAACCTTTTGCGGCCTTTTCATTTATTCCGGGTAATTTAATACGCGTATCTATTTGTTCACCATAGGCCCATTTTAAAACTACGATGAAGGAGAAATATAAAGAATATTAATAACATGAAAATGGAAATTACACTGTTTCCCTCCCACCATTGCGCTAATCTCATGTTAATTTATATGAGCATTAATGTGCAAAGCATTATTATTTGCAATAGCATTATTCCACTTTGTCGGTTTTAATGTGCAAAAGCGATATGCAACCTAAGCATTTCATGCATTAATCTTAAATGCAATGCACGCGTGCGCAAAATCATTTTCCCCGTGTTTGTGTGTATTATTGCACATTAGTATAAAACACACGTTTAGTAAATGTTAACTTGGGACGTTGATCCGAGCAGGTTTACATGACGCAAACCCTGCTCCATCACCCACTTGCAACTTTAACAGCATTACCACAAATTTTCACGACCTCTACAGGACTACCATACTTGCTCTTCCCTTTTGGAACATGATTAGCAGATTTGATGCGCACTACATCTCCCACCTGAATCAACATGTCTTTAACACTTTTCTTTTGATCATACCAACTTTTTTGTTTATGTTGGGCTTGACAGACATTATTTTCTTTGTCTAGCAACATTAAGTTTTCAACATCAGGCTCACTCTTCAACCATCTGGCCATCCATGCTGGACGAAAAGCAGTGTTCGCTTTTCTACCCCTTAACAACTCAAAAGAGGGAAAACTTGGTTGACGAATGAGGCGTGGTCCTATAGAACCACAGCATTCCTCTCGCAGATGTGATGATGTCAGCGTTCCCACTTTGTGCCCACTTTACACACTCTCCCACGACTCAATTCATCCTTTCAAAAGTCCATTGGTTTGGAGATGGTAAAGGGAACCTCTGTGATGTTTAATCCCACATGACTCAAGAAAAATATGAAGCTCCTTTCTAACAAATTGTGTGTCACTGTCTGAAATCAAAACTTCAGGAAACCCTTCTCTCAGAAAGATTTCCCTGAGAAAATCCACCACAGAGCTAGCACTAGGATCTCTTACAAACTTAAGCTCTGGCCATTTTGAACAATAATCCATAAGCACCAAAATAAACTTAGTACCACAGGGTAAAGAATCATAGGGACCCATGACATCAATACCTAATTCATCAAGTTGTTATTTCAGCTTGTCACACTGATTAATGCTTGTGAAGGCTATAGAGTGTGGAAATGTGTGTTACCTTCATAAGGATGGTGAGTGGGGTCCTCATTGGGGTGCGTAAATGGCCGTAAGCCCTTCCTTGTGAGTAGATAGGGGACCCACTGTTGTCAGCTTCCTCTGAGCACCCCCCCCCCGGCCAAAAAAGCACTTTTAAAAATGTTCTGTGGGATCCACGATCTGGCCAAAAATCTTTAAAAATACAAAACGTGGGCTTCTGCGCTTCGTTTATTGTCATGGGCCCCCTCTTAGAATCCCTAAAGCCCCTGCTACCACCACCTCCCCGGGGCATGTTTCATTATTTATGCGGGGGTTGCCCTTGCGGCAACCCACTTGCGCTGGGGACCGCCGCTTCCCTGGGGCTAAACAAAACAGAAATGTGGGGGGCCATGCTGCCCTCTGCAGCCTCGGGGACTGCCACCTCCCCAGGGCTACATATAATATCAATGCGGGGAAGCCCGCCCCCACAGCCCCGAGGACCACCACCTCCCTGGGGCTAAATCAAAGAAAGGAGGGGGGCCACACAGCCTCCCTCCTGGAACCCTAGATAGCCCTGGGGACTGCCACCCCCCAGGGCCGGCTCCAGCAATGTCCCAGGGGGGCCCAGAGCTTTCAGGCTTCTCCCGCAGTCCCCAATGTTTAAAAAGTGGGTGCCCCTGGTGAGACCAGGGCACCCACACTACAGGCCGGGCCCCGAGGGATGGGGTCCACGCTGCCTCCCTCCCTTTTTAAAAAAATATTAAAAATGGGCAGACCTCGAGGGATGGGGTCCTCGGGACCGACAATGGCCCGGGAGGGGGCCGCTCAGCCCCGTCCCTTTAAATATACATTTAAAAGAAAAGGCTGGGCCCAGGGAAGGGGTCCACAGGGGCCGAAAATGGCCCAAGGAAGGAGGACCACGCAGCCCCCCTTCCTTTATTTAAAAAAAAAAGCATTACAAAATGTTAAGAATGGGGGGGGCTACTTGGTCCCCCTCCCCATTCTTAACATGCCTGGCCCCCTGGGATCGGGTCCCCCGGGCCAAATTCAGCCCAAGAAAGGGGGGCTATGCAGCCCCCCTTCCCTTTGGAAAAAAGTAAGCCCTCCTAGTACCTTCTGTAAGTCCTACACAGCGGGATTCCTGAGAGCTGATCGAAGGCCCAGCCTCCTTTCTCTACCAATCTGCAAATATGACTACTACTTAAAAAACCATAGAAATTCACGCAAAAAACCCAAAGGTTACAGGAACATTATAGTTAGGAATTAGAATTTAAAAAACCTTAGAAATTGTTAGGCTTAGGTTTCACTCATACAAAACTAGAGAAATTCAGCAGTTATAGTTAGCTGAGCTAACTATAACTCGCGCTCTCACAATGCACTGCTTATAACCCCACATATTGCATCACTCATGACATGGTCAGTGACATCACTGATGACATCTCAAATTACATCACTGATGAGGTCTCTGATGACATCATCCACTCACACCCCCATATAACCTTTCATACACCCACTCCAACTTCCACACTACCATTCTCAAACCAATTCACACATCCATACCAGTCCTTACACAGCCACTCCCTGATTCTTAGGACTACACACACATCCACTCACTCACCCTTACAGCTTCTCATACACCCACTCAATCACTAAAACAGCCACTGGCATTTCTACTCATACACCCATACAGCCACTCATACACTGAGTTAGTCACCCATAAAGCTACTCACACACCTACTCACTCACCCATACAGTCAATCACACAGCCACCTACTCACCCATACACTTACACACACTCCCACTCACTTACTCATACAGATACTAACATGTATGCACTCACCTAAACAGTCACTGACACAATCACACAGCCATTCACACAATCACTCACTCACCCATGCAGTCACTCATATACCCCAACACTCACCTATACTGCCTCTCACATATGCATTTACTCACCCATATACCACTCACACATCCACTCACTGACACAGCCATACACACACTCACTCACCCATACAGCCCTTTACACATGCACTCACTGACCCATACAGCTACTGACTCACCTACTCACTCATCCATACAGGAAGTCATACACACCCTCACCCACCCACACAGACACTCTGATACCCATACAGGTACTCAGTCAACCAATCACTCACCCCTACAGCCACTCATGCACTCACTCCAACACCCATACAGTCACTTAGACACCAACTGACACACTGATACAGACCTTCACACAGCCAGTCACTCACCCATAAATTCACTGAGACACTTAATCACTCACTTATACAGTCAGTCATGCACCCATTGAATCATCCATACAGGTACTCATACACCCACTGATTCACCAATACACCTTGGTACATATATTTAACACTCATAAACTTTTTAAAAACACTCACACTCACTGGATGATGTCATCAGTGATGTCATCTGTGGGGGGTGTGGCTTGCAAGCCGATGGCGACGGACGCGTGAGCTCGGAGTTCTGCGCCCCGCGCCGGCCTGCCTAGTTATCCTACCTAATTGCTGTTGCCCCGGCATCGCTGTTCAGCAGCTGGGGCTGTGGCCCGGGAGTCCTGGGTGCCCGTGGCGCCGCAGGAGCCTGATTGAGTGGGGAGCGGGGCTTCGGCTCCGAGAAGACAAGATGGCGGCATGAGGAATTTCGGAGCTCCCGACGGCTGCGGACTTGGCCTGCCCGCTCCCTGCGATTCCCTGACTTGCTCCGGAGACTGAGCGGGGGCTCTGATGTCCTGCCCTAGCTCGGTGGGGGCCGTTGAGGCGAGAGCTGGGAAACGCAGTGCTCTCCTGGAGTGGAGCCTCGCGCGCTCTAGTGGAGTCCTCGCACGCCTGGCTGGAGATGCCGGGGCCTCCACTGAACTTGGTCCAGAGACTGCGGGTAGGGCGGCGCTATCCTGGTGTGGACTGCGGAGGGGCCCCCTCCATGAGGTACGGACCGGGCGTGGCTTGCCATTGCCTGAACTACAGGACGCAGGGCCAGCGCCATTTGTCAGGTGAGTAGCGGGTGGTGATTCCTCACCACTGTGCACTGGAACTTACCGGACCCTGTTCGGGTCGCTAGATAGGGGAGGTCCCTGCTGCGGGCGGCGACTGGAGGCAGAGCTGCTCTGCGTGGGTGGCAATACGGAGGCATAACCGGTGGGAGTGCTGTTGCCTGCACCAGGGGACTGGAAGATACAGCTGGAGGAGTTCCCCTGCGCGCCAGCACCCTCTCTTGCTGGTTGGGTCTGTGAGGTGTGGGGCCCGGGCAGTCATCCTTGGGGTGCCTGTTTCTGCAACGCCACGAGCTAGAGGTGAGGGCAGCTACTATCTGATCGTCACAGCGGGGGCCCGGCTGCGGGGCCTTGATCCTACTGGAGGGGTGGCCGACCCTGATGATGCCGGTGCTGCTGCATGCTGCATTCCCTGTCTGAGGAGTGGAGGGACCCATGATATCGGAGCGCGCCATACCCCTGACTGTGCTGTTGATGGTGGTGGCCGGACACTGGTGGTTGGAGTTTTCGGGCCATTACTAGAAACCGGTGGAGGCTGGGCCTGAATAGTCCTGTTGCACTACTGGTGGGCCCATTGTCTCCATCTGGCCCGGTGACAGCACTGGTGCACACTGTTGGTGAACCGCGCTTGGTGGCTGGTAATACCCTCGCATGACCATGGGGAAGCCCAGGGGCAAACAATTGATGGCTCCCCCGGATCACGATGATCTGGCCCAGGAATGCAGGCGACCGGACTCACCTGAGCCGTCAGCTGGCTCAGATTTTGCAGGCCATAACCGACACTAAAGAGACACTGCATCAGTACATTGCTAATGTGGCAGTGGGGCTGGGACTCCTGCGAACAGAACATACCAAATTGGCCGAACGGGTGAAGCCGACAGAGTCATCCCTGGCGGACTGGTGCCGGCGCAACAGACCCTCTCCGACGAACTGGGGGCTATCTCCCACAGAGTGCAGTCACTGGAGAAGAGAGCCGAAGATGCTGAAGGGCGTAATCGGAGGAATAACATAAGAGTGCTGGGTCTTCCGGAGGGGATAGAAGGCTCTAACATGATCACGTACCTGGAGGGCTGGCTCCGTGATGTAGTGGCTCCAGTGGGGTTGACCCAGTTCTATACCCTGGAGAGAGCCCACCAAGTCCCTGCCCGACCTCCGGCCCCTGGAAGGCCTCCTCGCCCGGTTGTAGCCAGACTCCTTCACTATAAAGACAGGGATCTCCTGCTGCAGATGGCGCGCACATCTGGGCCCTACACAGTGGACAACAGCAGGGTGTCAATCTTCCCAGACTACACGCTGGAGGTCCAACGACGTCGCACGTCCTTTCTGGCTGTTAAGAAGGCTTTGCGAGACGAAGGGCTCCACTACTCCTTGATGTTTCCGGCTCGACTTCAAATTATCCTGGAGGGCAAGACGCATTTTTGCGACGGCCCCAAGAAGGCGTGGGACTGGATCAAAACCTATAAAACTGGCCGAAAGTCAGTGGAGCGGAGCCGTACGCCTCCTCTTGGGGAACAGCTCCCACAATGGAATCGGAGATCAAGGCGTCAACGCACCACCCTGCGGACACCTAGTGCCTCCCAGATGGAAAAGGAGAGAATCGACGCACTACGGGCGGTGTCGGAACTGTTGCAAGGTCATAAAATGCCATCGGGGGCAGAAACAGGATCGGGAAAGGCATCTGACGGCTCGGACTCGGACATGTCTCAAGATGGCAATGTTAAGCTGCCACATGTTACTTCGGGCACCGCAGATGAAATTGTTTGATTGGTCAGCTACCTTTTCTTCGCTCACCCTCACTCTTTCTCTTCCCGCTTATCTGTGGGCTGTCCTTTATTCCCGGACTACCCGGCTCTGCACTGTTTGCTTTTGTTGCATTGCTGAGACGATGGGATGGTGGGGGAGGGGATCTCTAAATCACTAAGTCATTATAGGGCGCCCCCGGGCGCGGAGCAATGCGCGTTAATTGAGGCATGGGCGCTGAGTTGGTTATTGTTTACGTCGCAAGGCGACGCTGGTTTGCAGCTGCCTCTCCCCTTGTTCCTCTGTAGCCACTAGAGGACTTTGAGTTTAAGTGTAGTTTGGATGGGGACTAGTGTTTTAGTACCTGTTCTGGGGTGGGGGAGTTGTTTTTTTCTTTCTGTTTTGTACTGGGATGTTCATGGGGTCTTGGCATATCACCTCAAACGAATTGCTAGAGTACTGTGTGGGGTTGTATCATGGGTTCGTTACTTGAACTAAAATGCATATCCTGGAATGTCAGAGGCATGCATACAATGGTGCGTTGTCACAAAATACATGCATACTTGATGCGTAGGGGGGTTCAAATCGCTTTCCTTCAGGAAACGCACATCGCAAACCAAGAGGGCCTCGCCCTGCAACACAGATGGCGAGTTCAGATCTTCTGTACGATTTACTCAGCCTTTGCGCAGGGTGTGTTAATTTGGGTCAGGGCGGGGGTTCCTTTTCAGCCCACACAACAGCTAATAGACCCAGAGGGGAGATATGTGATGGTTGCGGGACGGTTAAATGGCAGAGACGTAGTGCTGGGTAACATCTATGCCCCAAATACAGAGCAGCAGGCCTTTTTCGCACAGCTGTCAGGGAAGCTGGCTTCACATTTGACAGGGTCAGTGATTATGGTCGGGGATTTTAACTCTATTACTGATATATTACTGGATCGGTCCCACCCACCTCTCCCTGATGCACCAATTCACAAGATTTCTAGGGCTAGAAGGGATTGGCAGCTTACATGGATACATGGAGAGCACATCACCTGGGTACTCGTGATTATTCTTTTTTTTCGGCATTACATGACCTCCATGTTCGTCTAGATGCGGTACTCTGTTCCCCAGATATATATGCAGAGGTCAAACATAGCGAATACCTCACCAGGACACTTTCAGACCATAACCCGCTTTTACTGCGGATACGCTGGGCTCAGGCACGCTCTAAAATCCCGACATGGCGCCTAAATCCAGAATTGTTAGAGGATCAGGTCTTTCGTGAGGTGGTGGGTACTGGCATCACTCAATACTTTCTAGAGAACACTGGCACGGCATCATCGTCTGCTGTAGAATGGGATGCCTTTAAAACTGTGATACGAGGTCACTGCATCACCAACATGATGGGGGTGCGTAGGGTGCTATTGCAAGATATAGAAACTGTGGACCAACGTCTGCGCGCAGTGGAGCAAGAACGACCGGGGCAGCCTGATCGACAACAAGAGCTAGTGGAGGTGAGAGAGGCAGTCGCTGCGCAGGTCGAGAGGCTTCGCTGTTTTGATTATAAAAAATATCTAGCGTGCGCTCATGCAGAACGAGACAAATCCAGAGCGTTACTGGCTTGGTTAGCTAACCCAGCTCGACGGGGGACGGTCATATTAGAATTATGTAGTCCAACTGGGGCGGTCTGTTATACCCAGCAAGGGATTAATGATCAGTTCTTTGCCTATTATACGGATCTTTATCAGAGCAAGGTGGCACTGAATGATGGGGCCCTTAGAGAGTTTATAGCCGCAGCAGATCTTCCTACATTAGAAAGGGAGCAAGCGGAGCTGTTGGGTCGGGATATAACCATTGGGGAGGTACGAGGGGCGATCAAGCACATGGCGCGGAAAAAGACTCCTGGGGCGGATGGCTTGCCAATTGAGGTTTATCTTACATACATAGATTTCCTGGCTCCTAAATTAGTGACACTTTATAATGAAGCGAAGCGAGTGGGACAGCTGCCCGCCACTACTCGCGAAGCGATTATTATTCCATTGCTGAAACCAGGGAAATCGCCCTCAGATAGGACGGCCTATCGCCCGCTGTCTATGCTCACCACCGATTACAAGGTTTTAAATCGGATCTTGTCAACTCGATTACTCCCACACATGGTCCACTTAATACACAGGGACCAAGCAGGATTTATTCCGACCAGGAATACAGCCATAAACGTAAGACGCTTGCTTCGTATCCTAGATGCTGACGCCTACCCGAAAGAATCCAGTGCGATCTTGGCGGTAGACATAGAGAAGGCTTTCGACAGTTTGGAATGGCCTTATCTGTTTCAAGTTATGCGAAGTTTTGGCTTGGGGGATGCTTTTGTGGCGTGGACAGCTCTATTGTACAATCAATCTACCGCTAGGGTTAAAACGGGGGGATTGATTTCCGACGCTTGTGCATTGAGCCGCGGGACGAGGCAGGGCTGTCCACTCTCCCCTCTATTATTTGCCCTGGCCATGGAGCCGCTTGCGGCTCAGGCCAGAACAGGACTACGGTACCCCGGGCTTCGCACGCACGGTCAGTCTCACTATATCGCGCTTTACGCTGATGACCTCCTCATGTTTCTAGCTAATATTGCAGATGCCCTCATTGGAGCAAAGAGTCTACTACACGACCTTGGCACCGTCGCTGGACTCAAAGTGAATTGGGCGAAGTCTTGCCTGTTCCCCACCGCTCCGCTAGTTGATGGCCCGCCAGTTACGCACGAGGTGCAATGGGTACGCCAATGCATGACGTACCTGGGGACCCGAATATATCATACCCAAACTGATTTATTGGAGGGTAATGTGGGTAGGGCCATCAGAGGCCTTAGGAGTAATTTTGAGTTTTGGGGAACGCTCCCTCTTTCAGTGGCCGGCCGAGTGGCCCTACTTAAGATGGTGACCCTCCCCAGGCTGTTGTATTATTTTAGGACCTTGCCTGTTTGGATACCAGCGTCAATTTTTAAGCAACTTCAATCACTAATTACGGGGTTTCTCTGGGCCGCGGGCAGGCAGAGGGTGGCGCTGAAAGTACTAATGAGACCAAAATCAGAGGGTGACTGGCGGTTCCTGATTTTGAGACATATTATTTGGCGGCCCAGTTGCAGTGGCTCACTCAGGCAGTAGCATCGGAATTCCGAGGACAGGGTGGTCAGGGAGAAGAGCAGGCCTCCGGGCAGACACGCTCCCGAATTATCTTACACTTGCCGTTACGGCTTAAGTCACTTACTCACGAATTGCGGACGTTTCGGCTCTGTTGGAACAGGAGTCAGAGAAGAGCGCAGATCGCGCATCCCTATGTTCCGGAGATCCCCCTGACCATGTGTACCGCTCTACCGCATGGGGGTAACTGGGCTGCGCTGACTGACTGGGCGGAGAAAGGTCTGATTACATTAGGGGACCTGTATGAAGATAACATTTTGCTTCCCTTTGGTGCATTGCAGGAACGGTATGATCTGTCCCGCGGGGATTTCTTGCTCCACTCGGCAATTACTGCGGCCATCCAAAAGCATTGGAGAGAGGGTTGAGTGACTCGCAAACATCAATGGCTTGCCAGTATGTGGTATTGGCAGCAGGAACCTTTAAAGCAGTCACCTGCCTGTATCGGCGTATGACGCACGAGGCACTGCCTCCATTACTGACACTACGGCAAAAATGGGAGGGGGACTTAGGCGAAGAGATTCCCGAGAAAACATGGGCTGAGCTGATCGAATGGGCGTGGAAAAATACTAGAAATGTACGCTTCCAGCTGGTGCATTTCTATATATTACATAGGGCGTACCTTACCCCAGCAAAAATTAATAAATACTTCGATACCAATTCGGCTTTGTGCCCGCGATGCAATACAGTGGGTGCAGATTTTTGTCACATGATGTGGGGTTGCCCCCAGCTTGGGACCTATTGGGAAGAGGTGGTTACAATATTGCAGGAAATCACAGGTAGGGATGTAGAGCCCACGATAGGCCTTTGCCTGCTGCACTGGTTCCCCCATACCTCCAAGAACAAGATTACTAGTAAGTTTTTGGACTTGGGCTTTCTTTTGGCGAAAAGAGACATTACAGCCCACTGGAAATCCAAGAAGGGCCCAAGCGTTCAGAGATGGCAGACTGATCTCCTTAAATGGGCAGAGTGCGAGGGAACTGTTAGATTACAACAAGCTAAACGGACAAATAGCAAAAAAGCACTAGAGGCAGCAAGGGCTTGGGAAAACTTAGTAGTCTTGCTCAAAATCCCAGACACTGCTCCGGATGATGACTTTGCCACTGCTGACCCAGCTGCTCAGACCGGATAGCTTTATATTCTGTGATTGGATGCATGTATCCCTGACCTCTCTGATTGCACTAGCCTCTGACGCTGAGAGAATATATTGTTGATTGATGTAATATAGCATCATTGTCCCTACTCGTGATGCCCCTAACCGTTGGTATAATTATTGCTTATGTGTGATACGCCAGGGAGGGGGGAGGGATAAGAGGGAGGGAAGGGAGTTCGCCTAGTAGCAGCAAGGGCGCGGCAGGAGGGGGTATTTTTTGTTTTTAATTCCCCCCTTTTTTTTTCTTTTTTTTTTTACATTATCCACAATGCTAATTGGTTGCTGCTAATATATGTGTTTTCTAAGTGCCTGTTGACATTTGCTGCTATTGTAATGCAGAGTAATACTCGATGCATATGGATCAATATCATTTCACCTGTTCTTGGGTACGACTATGATGTAACCTCATTGTGTGCTTTCCTGCTTGCCTATATATCCTGATAATCATTATATTGGTTTGTTTTGGAAACAATAAAAACATATTTTAAAAAAAAATCAGTGATGTCATCTGTGATGTCATTTGAGATGTCATCAGTGATGTCATTAGTGATGTCACTGACCATATCATGACTCGAGTGTTGTAATACGCGAGGGTATAAGCAGTGCATTGCGGGCCGCGATTTATAGTTAGCTCAGCTAGCTATAACTGCTGAATTTCTCTGGTTTTGTACAAGTGAAACCTGAACCTAACTATAACGTCTCTGTAACCTTTGGTTTTTTCAGTGAATATATATATCAGGACGCTCTATATCATTTATCTGCAAGGAACGGTGGATACAAAAATATATGTATATATATATAGTCACTGAAAAAACCAAAGGTTAAAGTAACGGTATTTGCCAGTGACAACATAAATGTTTTGAACTAAAAAAACACAGAAATTCACCAGTTATGGTTAGCAGAGCAAACTATAACTTCCGCCCGCCATGCACTGCTTCTGACCTCACATATTACATCACTCATGACATGATCCATGACATTTATGAGATCACTGATGACATCTCAAATTACATTATTGATGACATCACTGATGACATCATCTAAGCTTGTTTTGAACACATTGCTTTATTAATGAGTTTAGCATTGGAGCTCTGAATGTAAGTAGAAAATAGCTCAGAACAATATGAGGCATCATTAATGCCAGCACAGAAACTACTCCATTAGGTGTAAGAAACATCAATCAGGACTTGTAGAACAATGCTAATCAATCACCAGGGTATCCAGGCGCTGGGATCCATCTGCTATCAGTTGAAAAGCCAAGTCCTGAGTCCCTTTCTGAATTCTGTGGGCGAGGATGCTGTTCAGAGATGGAGGTAGAGGTCTTTCCAAGACTTGGCATAGAGGTAGGAGAAGGAGTGACCTCTGCTGTAGCTTAGACGGATGCGAGGAGCGTGTGCGAGGGTGGCGGAGCGCAGGTGTCTGGAAGGTTGATAGAAGTTCAGGTGGTGGTTGATGTATGCTAGTCCTAGATCATTGAGGGCCTTGTAAGTGTGTGTCAGCATGGGTTATGTGCCACATTGACCCTAAACCATACTGTTAGAACTGGGGGTCTCTAGTTGGCAGAGGTAGGTACCTTTGACCAAGTAGGGACCCTTGCTTCTAGTCAGGGTAAGGGGGCTACACTCCTAAATAACCCCTGCTCACCCCCTTGGTAGCTTGGCACGAGCAGGCAGGCTTATCTCAGAGGCAGTGTGTAAAGCATGTGTGAACACATACAGTAATACAGTGAAAACACTACAGATGGACACCACACAGGTTTTATAAAAATAAGTAATCTTTATATAGACTTAACACAAGACCCAAACGACAAAAATCCACAATACTGTAATCAAAAATAGACTTAAAGATGGTAGAAATAGCTTAGTTCAAAGTTGATGGTAAATGCGACACGTTTCTCACAAAGTCCCTTAAATGCGTAAGGCAAGACAAACAAAAGGTTCGCAGGGAGGGTGATGCGTCGGTTCCTTGCTTTGGGGGAGGCGATGCGTCTGTTCCTCAGTGCTTGCGCAAAGTAGGCGATGCGTCTGTTCCTTACCGGAGAGGAGGTGATGCGTCGATCTCTTACTGCGTTCCGGTTACGATGCAACAAGATGGCGCCTCGATGCGTTGCGACGATCCGGTGCGATGCGATAAGATGACACCCTTGATGCGGTGCGACGACGTGAAGGTGATGCGTGCATGCCTGACGGCCGTGCGGCGGACTCGGTAACTTCTGAGCCGCGACAGGCTCTGCGACACGCTTCTCCGGTGATGCGACGGCGACCCTTGCGGTGGCGACACGCTTCTCCGGGATGCGACGACAAACAGCTGCGACTGAGACACGCTTCTCTGGTGATGCGGCGGCGATCTCTGCGGCGGCGACACGCTTCTGCAGTGATGCGACGGCAACAGCAGCGATGGCGACACTCTTCTTCTCGTTGAGTCGCGCTTCCAGCTTCCAACAATACGCAGGCTTCTGCAGACAGAATTCCCATCAAGGGAATTCAGGGGGGAGCTGGTGGTGAAGTCTAGTATCCCTAAGACTTCAGCAGGAGGCAAGCACAGTTCAAGCCCTTGGAGATTCTTCTTCAAGATGATGAAAGTTCAAATAAAAGTTCCTTCCCCTTTCCTTGGCAATTAAGTAACCACTGCAGGCCAACCCCAGAAAATAGCACACTGGCACAGGGGCAGTCAAATCCTTCAGCTTCCTTGGTTTCTTCTCCTTGGCAAAGTTCTGTCTTGATTCCCAGAAGTGATCTAAACTCTTGGGGTCTGGGTCCCAATATTTATACTACTAATTTCTTTGTTCTCTGAAGGCAGAGAGTGTCTGTCCCTGGCCAAAACCATTTCTGTCCTCCCTGGTGCAGCTTCCTGGCAGGAGGTGGAGACAGCATTGTTGAAAGCAGACCTGGCCTAGGTAGCTGAAAGGAAATCTCCTCCCCCTACTCTCTATTCTATGAGGGCTCAGGGGAGTGAAAGGAAATCTCCGCCCCCTACTCTCTATTCAGCCAAGGTCCTATTCAGCCCAGCCCTGACCCATCAGACTGCTGGAGCCCAAGCCCTCCTGTCACTCACAAACCAGACATGCAATACACAACCTAGCAGAGGCAGGCTGGATGGTTAGGCAAGAAAATACCTATTTTCTAAAAGTGGTATTTTCAAACACAGAATGTTAAAACCAACTTCACTAAAAGATGTATTTTATCATTCTGAGTTCAGGCATACTAAATTCGTTTGGTTTTCTACCATGTTTCCTGGGTCAGTTAGGATTATAAGATGTTATAATCAAACTGCCCATTCTGGCCTATGGGAACAGGTAGCCTTGCAATAGTGAAAAACGAAATTGGCTGTAATTCACTATCAGGACATGCCACACACATCAGGGCATGTCCTACCTCTTACTTACAATGCGCCCTGGCCGTAGGCCTACCTTAGGGGTGTCTGATATGTAGAAAAGGGAAGGTTTAGGGACTGGCAAGTGGGTGCACTTGCCAAGTCGACATGGCAGTCACAGACTGCACACAGGCTCTGCAATGGCAGGCCTGAGACACACTTTACAAGCGGCTTCTGTGGATGGCACAACCAGTGCTGCAAGCCCACCAGCAGCATTTGATTTACAGGCCCTGGGCACACATGGTGCACTGTACTAGGGTCTGATAAGTAAATCAAATAAGCCAATCATGGAGTCACTAATCCATTACATCAATTTACAATAGGGAGCACTTGCACTTTGGCACTGAATAGCAGTGGCAAAGTGCCCAAAGCATCTAAAACCAGCAAAACATATCAAAAACAGAGGAGACAACAGCGAAAAATGGAAGGGAGACTCTCACCAATGGTACCAGGTCTAACACATACACTTCACGGGTAGCATATATCAAATGAACACTCGACCACAGATATATGGGAAATCCTTATTGCATACGGTGTTCAATCTGTGTATAACTGTTCAGAGAAAGCCAAGTTCCTAAAAATACTGAACGCCTGTTCCAAAAAGAATGCCCTAGTATGGACAGCTTTTATCTGTATCAAACCCCTGACAGTCTCCGAGCATACACTGAGAAATGAAGTTGATATGGGTAAAGAAGTGGGTACTGTAAACAGTATTGACTGTGTGGAGAGAGTTTACCCTGTACCAGACTGTTTGCAGACAGTTAAACTCTCATGATAAATACACTACAGAGTATTAAGAAGTATCTATTAAGAACAATGTACACTCTATGCAACACTTGGCAAAAAGGACACTATTCGCTAAACTAAGCAATGTCTGAAGGTGCTAAACATTATGCTATATGCAGCCTTCATACTGTGGTGAAAACTTTACAGATAGCCCATCTTCTGTACATGTACACAGCTTTATACCTGGTGGATACAATCTTCTATGTTAAGTAGAAATTGTCATGCTGAGACGATTCTGTCTATTAACTCAAGGCTGCTAACAATGCCTATTATGTATTACGTAGAATCTTTGCCCTGCTGGAAACTTTTCTGCAGTACCAAAAATGTGTATATTTATTTATTTTATTTATGATGTTTTATATAACGCAAACAAGACCAACATTTTGGTATCAGAGTGCTGCTCAACATAACAATTGCACCAAATGTACAAGGAGTAAGATGTTGTGGAATATAATGAACACATATCGTCAGCTGCCACCTACACATAGAGTTACTCTTCAATGCAAAGATAACGAGTTCAATGCCTCTACACACCTAAGATACATTAGAAGCACATGCGTTTTGCAAACAGTTACACCCACTACCTGGACACAGGCTGTACAAAATTAGGTAAAAAAGTATTATGGTAGTTACCTGCCACTATGTAAATTATAAAACAAACTAGCACACTCATTGGCTGATGTCATTAATGATGTCATCAGTGACGTCATCAATGATGTCATTTGAAATGTCATCAGTGATTTAATAAAAGATGTCTAAGAACATGTCATGAGTGATGTAATATGTGAGGCCAGAAGCAATGCATAGCGGGGGTGCAAGTTCTACTTAACTCTGCTAACTATAACTGGTGAATTTCTGTGTTTTTTTTTTAATTCAAAGCGTTAATGTTGCCACTGACAAATTCACCTAACTATGTTACTTTAACCCTTGTCTTTTTTCCATGAATTTCTAAGGTTTTTGTTAAACAAAAACAGATCTTTTTATCGCACCTCACTATAACATCACTTTAACCTTTGTTTTTGTTAAGTAAATTTCAACTTTTTTTTAACGTTAAGTAATATTTTATTTCCATATGTAAAGCCAACCCCTCACCACCACGCATTGGCCTTCGGCCGTGCATGGCAGGGGTTTGGCCACAGGGCCTTATGTTTTTAAAGGGAAGGAGGGGCCATGTGGCTCCCCTCCCCGAGCCTAATTAAGCCCATAAGGCCCTGGGGACTCCAGGACCTTATGTTTTTTTAAATGGGAGAGGGGGTGTAATGCTACAGGCAGTTATACATTGTGAGATTGTGTATTGACCATTGACTCCATTTTACTCTAATTACATTTTGTGAGCACGGTTTCATCTTCTGTCTGTCTGACCCTGCCTTTCAGCTGCGAACGCAGGCAGGCCCCAGGTTACTTGTGCACAAAGATTGTTTATGTTTCTCACTTCACCGAGCGACAGAGATAAGCTGCTAGAACAGACCGTGTGGGATGCGCCCAGTGTCTAAGGATAAGAATGTGAAGAATTCTGCCTCCACTCTCATCGAAGCCTGGCCAGCTCCGTTGAGTGACCTCAACGCAGAGAGTGTACCAGCACCTACAGCGCATAGAAGGGAGGGGAGCTTCTAGAAATCTCTCTACGTGTTAGTAAAGAATATAAAGACAGAGACGTCTTGGCACTTTGACAGCAACTCTCCTGGGAGTGGACATGCTGCCCAGGGCTTTTGTGCCCGGATGAGACCTCCTGCCTGAGGCTATCAACGGGTTCCCCATTCGTACTGGCAAGGATGATGCTAAACAGACAGCCGGTGAAGTATTCCAACTTCTAAATACTTATTCTTGTGTACATGCAGTTATCTTTCTATGCATTTATTCTTGTGTATATACGTTCACTATATGCATTTATTTTACTTGTGCATTATTGCCATTTGATATATGGGAACTTGCTGCAATAAATATTCCCCTTTACTTGGCAAATGTGTGTTGAGCTTTGTTTATGTTGTATTTTGGTACTCTAAAGTGTGCCGAGTCCTATTTTGAAGAGTGTTTACATTGTGTCCTGGTATTTTGAAGACTTGCTCAGGTGTTCTGAAGAGAAACGCAAGATAGGGGGGCCAAGTGGTCCCCCTCCTCGAGCCTTATTTGGTTCTGGGTACCCTATCCCCCAGTTCCGTTTTTATTGGATTACAGGGGTGGGGGGCACTTGGCCCCCTCCCAGAGCCTTATTAAGCCCTGGGGACCCCATTCCCCAGGGCATTTTTTTATGAATGGGAAGGGGAGTAGTATGGTCCACCTCCTTGAGCCTCTTTAGGGCCTGGAGGACACCATCCCCCTGGGTCGTACATAGAAGTTAAAAGGGGAGGGGGGCCTGCAGCCTCCCTCCCTGTGCCTCTTGAGGTTCTGGGTACCCCATCCCCTAGGGCCGCGCAAACATTTTAAAAGGGTAGGCGGCCTGCGCGGCCTCCCTCCCCAAGCTCTCCCCCTCTCCCCAAGCCTTGTAAGCCACTAGGGAACCCAACCCACAGGGCCATTCGTTTTTTAATTAAAGGGAAGGGAGGCTGAGTGCCTCCCACTGCCCGAGCCTTGTTAGACCCTGGGGACACCCAACCCCAAGGGCCATTTCTAAAAATAAAAGGAGGGGCCCTTGCTGCCCCTCTCCCCGAGCCATTATCGTCCGGAGGGACCCCATACCTGAGGCCCTGAACAATTAAAGGTGGGTGCCTGGTGCCCACCCAGGGCACCCCCCATATAGTTGTTGTGGGCCACGGGGGGAGCCCCAAGGCCCCCACAGCCCCAGCCAGCTCCCCATATGCAGCGGGAGCCGTGATCACTCCCGCCCTGAGGGAGAAGCTCCTAATGCTGGTCCTCCAGGAGGGAGCAATATTTCAATCTGTTTCCTTTACTGCTTCACTGTGGGCAGGGAAACAGATTAAAAGTCCGCTCCCAGCAGGTTGGAGCATTTTTAAAGCTCCCGCGCTCTGGGAGCGGACTTGGTGTTTGCTCCCGCTTGGATGGAAATTCAAAAATGCTTCCACCAAGCGAGAGCAAACGCAGGTTTCTCTGCCAGTGCCGGTGCAGGCAGGGAACCTGTTATGCCCCTGGGGTGGACTCCTCGGGACATAGCTACTAAGCTAACCCTGGGGGATGTGGTCCCCGGGGCCATTAATCACTCGGGGAGGGGGGCTGCATTGCCTGCCTCGCTGTTTACAGTAATTTCGGCCCCAGGGTGGGCTCTTCGTGATCTTTAGATTCTCGGGGAGGAGTAACACGCTTCCCCACTCCCTTTATTAATAAAATCAGCCACAGGTGATGGGGCCCTGGGGCCTCTGGAGGCTTTTTATGATTTAAGCCCATGGGTTGGGCTCCCTGGGGCCTATAACTAATTAATGCCGCCCGGCCCCCATTTTCTTTTTTTTCCGGTCCCCGGGAGTTTCACTGAATCGCAGCATTTCTTGCCGATTTTTGTTTTTTTCTATTTAGCCCAGGGGGGGGGGTCTCTCTGGGTCCCCCCAAGGGGCCTAGGGGGTCAGGGTAACACTACCTTGACCGCTTATATTATTATGTTTTTGTTTTCACTTCAGGACAGGGAACGAAGTCCTGAGTCCTGTAATGGCTGCTAGCAACATTTTTCTCTAGTTGCTGGCAGCCAATCACAGCGCTTGCACCCATGGGAGTCTGAGTTCCGTGGGAGTGAGATGGCCTAAGGGAAATAAAGCTCCCTGGACCAATCAGAATTCTCTATTTTTAAAATGGCGCATCCGCGAGAGTGTCTCTAGAATCTCGCAGGCCCAACCGTCCAGATGTACAATTATATTTCAGCCTTAATTTCTCAAAAACTACTAAAAAGATTTATGCCAAATCATAAAAGCACACTTTATGGACCAATATCTAGCTTCCTGCCAAATTTGGGGAAATTCCATTTTAGCAGTTTTTGCTGTAGCCCTGCCTAAAGAAGTCTATGGAAAATGCACAGGGATTTTGCGTTTTGGGACCACCCTTATTTCTTGGCCCCCATTTGACGGATCACCCCGAAACCTTTCATGCACGAGTTAGTCAAACGTAGCACCTTTTTAGAAAGTTTGATTGTGCTTCGTCAAATTGGGCCAAAGTTATTAGCAACACAAAAAACACTTTTCCAATGAAACAGCTGACCTAACTATAACTACCTAGTGGTGTGACTGTCACTGACATGTGTATATATATATATATATATATATATATTCACCACCACACTTGCACTGTCAAGCAAGCAACGAGCCACGCCGATCCAAGGTTGCCAATTCAGATTTATTTACGGGCACAAAACAAAGACGCGTTTCGAGCTCAACAGCTCTTGGTCACCTGACCTTTACCTCGAGTACACATTTTTTTATAATATCACTAGCGTCCCACATGACGCAAACACAGAAAAAAGACTATGTAAATACCCGATTTCCCAGTTCCCAAAAGTGAAAGACATTTACATAACACACTTTATACAAAATTACTAAATTATAATACATTTGATTCATGTGTTTTCTAAACCAAATTGTTATATACAATTTAACTAAATTTAACTAAATTTTCTAAATTTTCTAAATTTTCATATTATGAGTGTCTTCATTTTCAAACTAATTTAAATTCATAGAATGACCACTATTTCACATATATTTGGTGCTACATGTTTCCACTTAATTTTTAAGGGTATAGTACCCCTTATTTACACGTCACATTGCCTAAATTTCTATCAATTGGTTTATAACTTTGCAAAATGATTTATCTACATTATTGGACCCTTAATCAATTAAACATACAATCACGGTATAGTACCTCCTGACAAAAATATTCTGACAAAAATATTCTATTCTACTGATTTGATCAGTTACTCAATTTGTACCTAAAAAAAGAGAAGAGAGCGGTTGTTTATAAAAACATCCGGTTCCCCGTGCTCATACTTTCTATATTTAGTTGTGAAGAAAATGGTCAGGTAAATCCATATCGGGTCTGAAAAGACAATGAACAATTCAATTAATAACATGTTCTACATACTCTATACAATATATGGCACTCTATATTACATGTTTAAAAATTATTAGTGGGAATGAAAATATGCACTCATAGAAAACCCCTTTCTGATTCTAAAATTAGTTAATTATATCCCAACATATTTTTCTCACATTGCTATCATTTTTAATTTAGTTAAACACATATCAAATGAAGGATACAAAAAGAAAAACGTAGGGATGGGTTTAAACAGTGAATATTTACAGTGAAATTGTTTAAAAAAGGTAAATTTTCTATACAATGTGTAATCTAGAGTTCCTGAATTCATTGTTTGTACAGTGCAGAATTACAGATGCACATGCATCTCCTCATCATTATTCATTCCAAACGGAAAAACACTTCCTGCTTGCAAGATAAACCTAGATTCAGATCTCCTAAGTGATTGTACTCGATTGCCTCCTTGGATTCTTGGGGATGGTATCTAAAGCAAAATATTTGGCAGTAGTCCAATCCCCATTGTGCACCTGATTGAAATGCCTAGCAGTGCTGTAACTGAAATCTTTGTTCGTAATAGCTCGCCAATGCTCTAAGATTCTCTTCTTCACGGGAAAAGTGGTGGATCCGATGTACCACTTGCCACAAGGGCAAGTGATCACATAAATTACAAAATCCGTCCCACAACTGATGTTTTTCCTTATAATCCACTGTCTACTTGTTCTCTGTAATTTCACTTCACTGACATTCTGGCTATTACTACACGCTTTGCATTTCCCACACTTGTGGAAACCACCAGTTTTTTCAAGCCAGGTGGATTTACGGTGTTCCATGTGACTCCTGACTAACATGTCTTTAAGAGAGGGACCCTTTCTGTATGTTATAGATGGATGATTTCCCAATTTTTCTCTCAACATCTGATCTTGTGTGAGAATATCCCACCTTCTTTTGATTATTCTACTAAACAATGCGGATTGGGTATTGTATGTTGTAATCAACCTAATGGGAGATCCATCTCCACTTTGTTTGATTTTTGGTGCTTGGTATAGGGCTTCATTTCTCTTTACGGAATCAGCTCTATTTTCGCCCAATTTTAGCATTTTAGGAGAGTAACCTCTGGTTTGAAATCTAGCTTTCATCTCTTTTTTGTTTCTCTGATAATTAAAATCAGAGCTGCAATTCCTTTTTGCCCTTAAAAACTCACTAAATGGAATGCTCCATCTAAAGTTAGGGGGATGACAGCTAGCTGAGTGCAATATAGAGTTGCCCGCTGTTGGTTTTCTAAACAGATCTGTTACCAATTGGTTGTTTTCAATTGTTAGTCTGATGTCAAGAAAGTCTACTGTTTGTTGACTATAATGCACAGTAAATTTAAGATTAACTGTGTTTTGATTTAATTCATTGACAAACTGTAGGAGTTCTACTTCTCTGCCCTCCCATACAAAAAAGACATCGTCGATGTACCTTAGCCATATATTCACTTTACTTGTCCAGTGTTCCATGCAATCACTCCAGAGCACCTGCTTCTCCCACCAGCCCACCAACAGGTTGGCGTAGCTGGGAGCGAAGCAGGTGCCCATCAGTACCCTGTGTCTGTTTGTATAGTTGTCCGTTGAACAAAAACACATTTTCGGTCAAACACATCTCTATCATTTGTAACAACATATTTGTATGTGATAGTAGATGCAAGCTCCTTGTTTTTAAAAATTTTCACAGGCCTTGAGACCATCTCTATGTCTGATGTTGGTATAAAGGCTTTCAACATCCAAGCATACTAGCCATTGGTCATCATTCCAGTGTAAATTTTCAACTTTTGCAAAAAATCCTTCGTATCTCTCACATACGTGGTTAAACCTTTCACATATTCAGACAGGAAAAAATCAACATAGACAGATACTTTCTCAAAAAGACTGTTTTTTGCTGAGACAATTGGGCGCCCTGGTGGGTGTAGTGGGTCCTTATGCACTTTTGGAAGTAGATAAAGAGTTGGAATTGTTGGTGTACTGTTTTTCAAAAATTGTTGCTCATCCCAATTTAATAAATTGTCATCAGACCACTTTTTAACAGATTATTAAATCTATTATGTAATTCCACTAGGTAAGATTTATCCACTCTCGTATAACATACAGTGTCATTAAGTTGCCTCATAGCCTCATGTATGTAATCTTTTTTGTCCCATAGGATAATGTTCCCGCCCTTGTCTGAAGGTTTAATTATAATGCTTTCATCGTTCTTTAGTGATGATATAGCATTCCTCTGTGCTTGTGTTATATTGGAGTTCTTAACTGGCTTTTTCAATAGCTGTAAAATATCTTGATTCACAGCCTCGTGAAAAATGTCTATGTTGTCCCTGGCAATTTGTGGCATATACTTGGATTTGGCTTTAAACCCTGTTACGCTTGGTGCTATTTGTTCAACACCCAGACTAGATATTAAGGAAATGGTGTTGGAATTTGAAGGGTCTACAACTTGAGTATCGTGAATTTCAGGTGTTTCCTCAAGTGCTTGGAGTGACAAAAGAACATTTAAGTCATCAATACACAATGATGTTGTTTGTCTATTATCTTGTGTAGTACGCTCATTCTTCTTTCTAAGATTATGTATTTTATAAAGTTTGAGCTTGCGTGCAAATAAGTAAAGATCAATGCGTGTTTGTGTGTAGTTAAGCGGTGTGTCAGGACAAAATGTGAGACCTATATATATATTACCTTGAATAAATTATTGTGGACTTACTTGGAGTGCGGGCATTCCTCCTTGCGGCGCGGCTGCGCTTACAAGGATATTTCAGCATACATATATATATATATAGGTATTTTTTTAATTGTTTATAAATTATTAAGAAATCATTAGAAATCATTAGTTATTTAGAAATTATTTTCCGTTAATAAACTTAATTAAAATTCCCTGTGTTTTCCCTTATGGAGATCCCTAATGCTGTGGAGGAGATCTCCACCAACAGGTGAAAAGATCTCCAACAACGGGAGAAAAGTTACTTGCGGTAACTTTATGCATGCAAACTCATTCATATTAGGCTCCAACCCATATTTGGGGGGTATGTAGTTTACAAATGGAGACTTGTACATCTACAGCTAGGTGTAAATCTCCACTCAGAAATGATGAGTAGAAAAAAAGTGAAGAGTTACACCTAGGTGTAGGAGTAGATCTACACTTGTAAATTTACCTTTGTGAATCGGGCCCTGTGAACCTATCATGACAGTGGATAAACGGAGCTTGTTGAGGTGAACATTAAGAGTGCATACACTAGGTTCTCTGAGGCCACCCTGAGAATGGCCCACGCTCCCCTCTGTGAATCTATTGAGAGCGTGCAGCCACTACCCTGAGGCTACTCTGAAAGTATAGAAACTGAGCTCTGTGATGTTGCCCTATGATTGCTGACACTAAGCTCTATGAGGCTACCCTGAGAGTGCAGATAGTGAGACTTCTGAGGCTATCCTAAGTGGGTAAAAAAATGTTCTTTGCCAATCCTGAGAGTAATGAAACACTGAGTACCGTGAGGCTATCCTCATAGAGATATAGAGCGCTCCGAGGCTATCCTGAGTGCTGAAACTAAACTTTCTGTGGCTATCTTCTAAGGATCAGGAGTCATGTTGCACCTGCGGCCATCTTGGGAAAGGTTTTTCTAACAAAGACAAATCGTTCTAAGATAGCCAGCGGTGTGACTGCAGCCGATTTTGATTTTTTTTTTTTCCACTATGCTTTTCAAACAAGCATTGGCAAAACATTGTTAGCCCTGCGGTGTCACAAAAGGTGTTATTAGCTTATCTAGTTCTTTTAACTTTACCAACACTAGAAGGATGAACATTTGAATTAGCCTTAGAGTTATATAATGCTAAACGTTGCAGGTTGCATGCATATTTTGACACATAATCCATAACCTAATGTTTGATAATTTTTGATGTGTAAAGTGGAGGCTATGACATACATGGCAGATTTGAGGTGCCTTATAAATGGTGCACACTGTCTGCATTCAGATTTATATCAAACCAGCCAAAAACACAAGTGTCAAGACACTTAAAGGAAAGTCCTGCTTATGTGACTGCCCTATAATTTGAGATGAGTTGAACTTTAAGGAATTCACTCAACTCCCGTGTATAAATCAGTCATGTCTCAGATAATGTCTGTAATTCAATATATTGCTGTGCATACGCCAGTCCTGTTTGCTTCTTTTTCGTCAGCACATTCGTCCATCAGGACAGACAGGTGGTCTCCATGTTCAGTCCCACTGCTAAGCAAGCTTTGGTAAATCCAATACATTTAGCTTTAATGTGCTAACGTATGCAAATGCAGGCATACACTAATGTTGTTGGTGTGCATTAGCAGACTAAAGCCAGACCTATTTCAAGCTTTGGCAGTACTTGTTTATACTGGACCTTACAGTATCTCTTACCCGATTTATGATTTACTCAACCTGAGGATGAAATTGCCTAGTTTTCGCTTGGCCTCTTTCTGCGACCCGCTCTTAATCCCCTTGGAAGCCATGGACAGTAGCAGAGAGGGCTTTCTTTCCATGATAGACAAGTAATATTGCCGGCTCCAGACTCCAAAGCTCATCTGACTCCCACCAAGAAAGCAAAGCAGCAAATTCATGTTGTGCTGCTAATTAAAAGCAGATTTACATGGATTAAAAGATCGCAGACCCCAATTACTGTGTTATCAATTGCCTTCATCTGCCAATGAATTCTCAAACCAACAAAACAGCTTGTATTCACACACATAAACAATACACGCAGGGCCTCACATTTCATACCACATTTCGAGGCCGCGATCAAAGGAGATTTTGATGAAAGAACAACATTGCTGAGCACGTACATTAAGTAGACTCTCACTAGACGCCATGCCTGGATGCCAAGTTTACAACCATATGTTAAGTGTTTGGACCACAGCGCTCTCGAACTCTGGACATCTTAGGACTCTTCATGCCGAGGATGCTCAGTAAAAGTCCTCAGATGAAGTTTGCATGCAATGCTCCAGGAAGTGCTCGCACGTGCGTCATCAGTTGAATCAACAGACGTCCACTCCTCATATCCAAGCAGAAGCTTGAACTTTTTTACATGCAAAATATCTCTAAGATATTTGCTTGATTGACTCGGCAGAGCGTTCTTTGCTTTCCTCTTTGCCGATGGGCTTTGTGACAGCTGGCTGGAGGATACCGCTGAGAGGCCGCTAACGTAAATGGCTCGTCTGTGCTCCATCCATCACAGGGCATATCACAAAGCCTTGCACCAGTGCAAAACACATGCTGTGCACATCCATGTGTACCTTCTTTGCTGCGTGGGTAACGCGGAATACAGCAAACCATAAAAAACGGAGGCAACTCATTTCACACTTTCATGTCATGTTCAAGTGATAAAGTAAATGTCTTCGCTTTTAAAATTTGAAGCAAATATTCTTTGTGTTGCTCTCTCCCATATCGTGGGAACCATATTTGTTTTCATTATGCCGCTGCTCTCTGCACATGTGTAAAGTGCTCTGATACCCGCTTGGGTCATGTTCGCGTTATATAAGACTTTAAAAATAAAAAAATAGATACATAAAAATAAATAGGTGTGTGTTTAAAGGCAAAATCACTTTGTTCAATTTCTAATGACAGAGAGAAAACATTGTGCCAATCAGTGGACCTGTTTTTTGAACAGATGTTCGTGCATTAGGATTGTTTTTATATAATCACTAGGACTCTTCTAAAAAGTATTAGAAACAAAAGATGTGGTAATAATAGATTCATAATTAGCTTTCTCCTTTTTAGCCGTGATGAAAACTTTATGTGATCTGGACTGAACAAAATTTGTTTTCGCTATTCTGTATTAAATCTACATCAACAAGTGGGCAAACGGTTTCCTTTTTTGTACAGTGCAAATATTCTGAGACCCTCGACGTAGTAAAGAAGATTTTTGAAACTCAATTTTTTATATTTAGGCATCATAAACATATAGTAATTGAGTTTGGTTTCTTATGAACTTTTGATATCTGTCATCATTGTGCATGGATGTGGTCCCCTGTTATATTGTTTGTGCTAGTCTTAAACACTCTTTCAGTACAATGGCAATACAACAGATTATATTCCAATAAGAGTTTATCATCTATGTGAAATAGCTCATTTAACACATGATATGATAATGGTCAAATCGTTATATTTTGCCATAATACATCATTTACTTGTAAACAAATATGAATTGTACGCAGAACCATTTCTATCTGCAGAATTGTAAATTATAACTAAAGTTCAGGGGTCCTCGAAAATAGAAGTTGATTACCCACTGAATACTTACAAAAAACAGTGCAAAAATAGTATTTTTTTTGTTTAACCACTAAAGGCTTCCAACTAAGGAAAACGTATATATAAGTCTTGGGTAGCTGGACGTGTGTTCAGCAGTCACTCCAACTGGGCCCAACCAAACATCCTCGAGGTAATATCTAAAGACATCCTTTGCTACTCGTAGGTTAATGACCATTATAACGCTGGAAATAAAGACCACTGTCTTAAAACTAAGGAACAAGTACAGAATCTTAATTTGTCACTGACAGACACAATCAATCAATAAATGAGGTTCACATTTACTGAGATCAGTTACAGTGTGAGTCATCGTTCTCATGTAAACAATAAAAAAGAAGAAAGAAATTTGCCTTAAAAACATCTACAAAAGTAGGGGGTTGCAACTTTCCTAACTGGATCATCTACCAAACTGCCTACCTAGCAGCTCAAGGATCACTGTGGTTTGAAACTAACCAGATAAAGAAACCCATATGGAGCAGCATGGAATTCTCCATTTGCCACCCCTTCCCACACCGGTCCATGCTAACAATGTCACAATTCCCTTACTCCCAGTCCCGTTCAATATTTCAAGACACTATTTTCGCCATACTCGCATTAGATGCGACATTGGCGACGAAAATCTGTAACTCCACCCTTACATCACTGTGATACAATAAGAAACTACATACTCCTAACTACCCTACCATTGAACTGATATGAGCAATTAAAGAGATTGCAACGATATCTGACCTCTGCAAAAATATTGGACCACTCTCCTTTGCCTCCTTACAACATAAACATGACCTCTCCAACATGGAGTTCTATGATTTTCTCTGAATTAAAGCCAAGATTTCCAAACTGGGTCCTATCAATAAATGACTCTTGCTGCAAAAACTCCAACTAATATTCCCGAATAGGCCATGCTGATTCACATTTCTACAGAATTCTCACCACCTCAAAGATCCAGCGCCACCCTCCATTAACACAGAAATGTGACTCTTACTTTTCTTCCAAGAACCTTGTGCCTCTGAACACAGACACCTGGGCTAAAATACGATCACACCTACTTCAACACAAACGAATTCCCTCCCTGACCCAGACCAAATTCTTTGCTGCATATTTCCTGTACTGGACCACTGCAAAATTATTTTGACTAAACTTAAGGATGCCAACACGTGCTGGGCATGCGACTCATCCCCTGGTGACGAAGAACACATGTTCTTCTCTTGGCCTGCCCTACACTCATACTGTCAAGATGTTTCCCTACAATTACACAAAATATTGAAAATGAATATTCCATTGTCCTTCCCACTTATTATACTAGGACCTCATCTGGCAGATCCCCAATAGATCTCCCTGACACATATCTCTCTCTCCTTGACCTATTACTCACCATTGCCATCAAAGTAATACTGATCGATTGGAAAGCTAGCAACAACATATCATTTTAAACCTGGTGGGCCTGGGATACCTATCTAAGAAGCACGCGCATAATACAATCTAATACCAAAGGCTGCCCTGTAATCTCCCAAAGTATTTGGGACACACTAGATCTCTTTACGTGTAATTTGTCATCCTAGTGGGAAATCCGCCAACCCTTGCCCTGGCTGCAGGCTCTCCCATCACCACCTCTACCTAGGTTGTTAAATCTTCCCCCTTGAATCACATGACTCCTCCCCTCTCCCCCATCCTATCCCTTACCCCTCCTTATCTCAAATGCCATGTCAGAAACACCCCTAAAGATGTGTGCAACATGCATATATCGCAGGCTTGCGCCTCTCAAGATCCTTTATATCTCTTTCTGTCCCTCTATACCTCTTTTACTCATCCATATGCCATTTCCATTACAATCCCTTGATATTATTTACGACTGATGTTAATTCACAATCCTAATTGATATAACATACATAAGTGTCATGTTGTTGTGCATATCTTGACAATGCTATTGAATTTTTTTATTTTATTTTGTTCTACCCCTTTCTTTTCTTCTTATGTATTGTTTTTCTTTTTATTAAAATTACTGAATAAAATACTGTGAACAAAAAAACAATAAACACACATTTTTTTAGTTATTATATTTGAGATTTTTTGTAAACCACCGCTAATTACTGAGCAGTGGCCTCAGAGAGCACTAGAAGAGGGATCATCTGAACAGAAGCAGCAAAGTTTCCTTAGTGGAGCAGAGGATAGTTTCAGGTTTTTTTTATGAAGCAGTAATTCCATAGGGCTTAAATCTTAGTTGCAAATGTGTAAAGGAGAGAACCAGAATTATAGCGGTAACCTTACAGACAAGGCAATTACTTACTTTTTTTTATATCTTAAGGTCTGCCCTCAATGCAAACAGAGATGCCATGGGGAATTCCACCCTCCTGTGATCCTTTCAGAGTCACTCTATGCTTCACTCAGAAAAACTAGGGAGCATACAGGCATCCTTCTTGTCCATCAAGGCCACTTTCTAAGCTTCTAGATATACAGGTATGATTGACACCTTTTACATGTTTCCTCAAGACCCTGCCTGCCTTGTTGGGGATTCAAACGAACACTATCAACAAGCAGCGTTCCATTATCTTATCACTGGTGGCTGTCCAAGAACAGTTCCTCCACTCTCCCCCGGTGATAGTCAAGGCTCCAGTGACCCCATCATTTCCAATTTGGCTTCTGGGTAATAGGCATCTTTGCTCCCTGGGATCAATCAAAACTCCATTTATTCTGGGATCTCTGTTGTCTACCAGGTTAAACTTGGGGTCCCCGGGACAAGATTGTTTTACTTGCAAATGCTGGGTGGCATAAACCACTGTCCTGGTGATCACCTGAAGCAATATGTTGGACACCATAACACACCATATAATGCAGCCTCGGACCACATAATCCAAAAATGTCTCATTAGTGTCATGGTTTTATCAGCTAGACAATAAGCTTAATGCTGTGTCCGCCCCCTCCTCCAAAGTTGGATATTTAAATGTGCTGCTAAATAATAATTAAAAGCTTTTTTCGTGTAAGTGTCGTTGGTGCAGTGGTCTGACTATAAGAAAAAGTAGACATTACATTTTTAAGGAAAAGTCCTCATTGAGTACCACTGGCAAATGCTTCCTCACTATATGATGTAGGCTAAAAACATGCTCAAAATCCTCAACCCACTAAGTTGGCTTCCTATCAGTTTCATACCTCCTAACTACTGCCTTCACATTTTTCAGGGCTTAGAGTTGTAATCACTAGTCTTTCTTGTCAGCAGTAATCAAAGCCAAGTTTGTTCAATATCTTCAGGGTTATTAACATCTCTCACTGTCAGACTCAGGCCTTAAACTTGAAGAGCCACTTCTCTCCAGTCTGCATTCTTAAACCCTTCCATTCATTCCATAAGGGCCATTTGCCTCTTGAATTCCTTTTCATCCTCTTCTGGAGCTCTTGTTTACTCCTTTGGGGACTTCGTCCTCAAAGGACACTTCACTATAGAGCTTTCCGTATTTTGCCAATTTGTCTTTTTGTGTGCCCCATTTATCACTCACAATTCTTTTTTTAAGTTTCAAAAGCTAAGTTTCTTGAATACATATATAAGAAAAACATCAAAGTATCATGAGTTACAACATCAAAAAAGAAAAAAATAGAGGAAAATACACTGTGAAGGGTATCAATAGGAGCATAGTGGCAGGAAATCACACAAAAATGAAATTTATGGCAGGAATAAAAAGTAAATAAATAAATAAATAGAAACAGGCTCAAAAGTTAATAAGTATACAACTAGAACGAGCATAAATAGAACAAGATAAAGGTAATAAGAATCACAAAATCAGAAAATTCAAGGAGACTGAGCAACTTCTTGCATACGAGGGACAGGAGCAAAAGTTTTTTTAGCTTAGCACTATTATCTAAGAATTGCGTAATGGGAGACCATAGTTGTAGTCTTTTCTTGGCAAGAGGTATAGGGAATACAAAGGTCGTGTCCAATTTGTGATTGTGACATACAGAGTACCACCAAGCTAAGTATGAGAGTTTGGATGCATCTTTTCAATTTTTTGTTATCTGCTGAAAAGCAACTGCCAATAACAAGTCAATGATTTGCGATTGTGCTTTCATGCTAATCCAACCAGTGGAAAGGCTACCCAGAAAGATGTTTGCAAAAGACAGGGGAATGTTAGCACTGAAAATGGTATTAATCTGTGACCACACTTGTCTCCAAAAACGTAAAACCTGTGGACACAAAAAAAGTAAGTGTTGAAGATCTGCCTGTGGAAGTGAACATGACCAACAAGTGTCAAGACTATCAGGATGCATTATGTGTAAGGAAACCGGTGTTAATAGGAGTCTGTTGTAAATAAAAAAAAGAGTTTGTGTAGCACTAGCCGCTCTGGATGACTTTCTAATTTTCAACCAAATCTTGTCCCAAACAGGAATGGGCCAATGTATGCCAACGTCAGCTTCCCATGAAAGCTCAGTCTTTGTTTTGGCTCTTGCATTGGAAGGGTGCAAAAAGCGAGTGTAAAGAGTAGAGGCTTTGGGCAAGGTACGAAGTAGGATTGGCCAAGTGGGATCCGGTAATGTAGAAGGGGAAGGCAAGGATTTAAAATAAAAGTATGAGTCTAATATAGCCGTGCGTAGAGCTAAAAACGTATGTAAAAATGAGGGAGATGAATGGAAGAGAGAGCAAGCCTTTGAAAAAGTAAGGAAGGTGTCGTTATCGAATAATTGATGGACCCACAGAATACCCCTATCTCTCCAAGTTTTCCAGTAAATGGGTTTATTCTTAATACAGATGGAATTATTGTGCCATATGGTGGAGGTGAGGAATGAATCCAGTTCATGTGGTGCAAAGTGTAGAAGAGTGTTCAAAATTTTGTAAGAATCATTAATGATTGGTGTGCATAGTTTTTGTGGCATCCGCATGAAAGATAGGTATTCTTGAAAAGAAAAAGGGGAAAGAAAAGAACTCTCTAGATCAATCCATAAAGGCGATTCAGGAGAAGGGTCAGACAGCCACTTCGATATATGTCTTAGTAAAAAGGCTTTATGGTTTTTGGGAACATCAGGGAAGTGAACACCACCTTCAGATTTTGGGCGTGATAATTTTAGTAGTGGCATTCTAGGTTTTTTATTAAGCCAGAGAAAGGACATAAGGATGGAATTAATTTTATGAAACAATCTTATTGAGATGGGTTAAGGAATATTAGAAATAATGTAAAGGATAATACGAGTTAGCATCATTTTAATAGTGTCAAGGCGCCCCCACCATGAAAGATGTAGAGGATGCCATTTAGTTGTGAGGGTGCTGATTTTGTCAATACATTTGTTAAAGTTTAGAGAAATTGATGTTTTATTGGAGGGGTAAACCATATACCGAGATATTTTATATGAAGTGGGCTCCAAGTAAAGTTAGAGGCCGAAAAGTCATCTTTAAAAGTATATTTAGTTAGGGGCAAGATTCCGCATTTGTCATTATTTAATCTGTAACCCGAGACCAAAGAATATGATTGAACTTCAATTGAAAAGGCCGGGAGGGAAAGGTGAGGTTGAGAAAGATATAGAAGTACATCATCTGCATATGCTGCTAATTTGACTTGTAAAGAGTTTGAGGTGAAGCCTATGATGGATTGATTTTGTCTTATTTTGTATAAGAAAGGTTCTAGAGACAGGTTAAAAAGAAAAGGGGAAAGGAGACAACCTTGATTCACTCCTCTGTGAAGAGTAAAATAGGGGGAGGTGAGACCATTGGCAAAAATTGCAGCTTTAGGGTTTGACTAGAGTAAGGAAATCAAGAAGATAATTTTCGGGCCAAAACCAAACCACTTTAGTGTCTGGAAAATGAAAGGCCAATACACTCTGTCAAAAGCCTTTTCTGTATCAAGGGCAATGGCAGCAAGAGGCTCTGAAATATTTGGTGATTTGTAAATGATGTCAAAAAACAAACGAGTATTGTCAGTGATAGAGCGTCCTTTGACAAAGCCCGTTTGTTCCTTACCTAACAATTGAGGGAGGTGCGATTCCAACCGAAGAGCTAACGCTTTAGAACATTTTTTGTAATCTATGTTGACTAAGGAAATGGGTCTGTAGTTTTTACAATAGTGAAGATCTTTGCCTTCCTTAGGGATAAGACAGATCAGGGCCTCTAAGAAAGTACCTGAGGAATTACCAGAAGCAGTAAAAGAAGAGATTAGAGAATACAATTTAAGTAGAATTAATTGGGCAAAGTGCAGAAAAAATTCAACTGTAAAGCCGTCCGGGCTGGGGGCCTTATCCTTCTTAAGGATTTTGAGAGCGTTAAGTAATTCAGCTTGAGATAGATGGGATTCTAAGAGTTCCAGATGAGAAGAAGAGGTTGTGCGCTCTTGGATTGAGGAGAGATAAAGAGAGATGTCCTCGTCTGTGGGGGTGGTCTCTGGTGTATAAAGTCGTTCATAGAATTGAGCAAATTCTTGTAGAATATCAGCATCTTTATGTTTAGGAGTATTAGTGTCCGTAATTATGGATTCAATATGGAGTTTATTTTGTTTGGCCTTAAGGTAGTTAGCTAACAATTTGCCAGATTTATTTTGTCCACCATAGAATTTGGCACTAGTCTTTAAAAGAAATAAAGAGGCGCTGTCCATCGTATCTTTGTTGTATTGAATCTTAGTATTAATCAGATCAGTTAGGCACTCTTTCGATTTAGAGGTGTAATAAGTATGTTCTAAGTTCTTAATCTTAGAGAGGAGTTCTGCGTTCAATGACCGGGCTACTTTTCGTTTATTAGAGGTGTATCGAATGATAAAGTCTCGTGCAGAGGCCTTGAAGGCATCCCAAATTATATGAAAGGGCAAGGTGTCAGTGTAATTGAGATGAAAGTACTCATTGAAAAAGGAAATAAAGGAAGAGTTAAAGTGAGGGTCTAAAAGCAGGGAGTTATTAAAGCGCCATCTCCTGGGATGGTCAGACTGAGGCAAAATATCTAACTGGATGGAAACAGGGACATGATCAGAGATGAGTATGGGACCTATGTCAGCCGACAATAAAGCTTGGGAAACATTGTGTGATGTGAAAATATAATCAATTCTTGACTGTGTCTGATGAGGTGAAGAGTAAAAAGTGTACTCTTGCAGGGTCGGGTTACATAATCTCCAGGCATCAGATAGGTGAAGATGCTTTATAGTTTGTGTGAAGGTTTTATGTGCTTTCAATGGGATGAAAGAAACTTTGGATTTTCCAGTCTAGAAAAGGGTCAAATACTTCATTGCAATCCCCGGCAAGGATTACGTTGTTAGCAATGTTGTGGGTAATTAGTCGATGGATTTGGGTCCAAAAGGGGGCGTCACCAGAAGTAGGAGCATAAACATTGAAAATAGAGAGCGAAACACCATTAATCTCTAAATTGGTAAAGAGCCATCTACCCTCTTTATCTATCTCTTGTGAAAGGAGCGTAACATGCAGTGATTTGTGAACTAGAGTAATGACTCCATTTCTTTTGCCATCCCCGGGTGAGAAAAAGACATCACCGACCCAATTTTTCTTAAGCTTTAAGAATTCAGACTCTGTGAAATGTGTTTCTTCTAACAAAACAAGATTAGCATCTAATTTAGATAGATAAGATAATACTCGTTGTCTCTTAATAGGGGAGTTTAAGCCTTTAACATTCCATGTAATGAGTTTTAAAGCCATAAAATAGAGAGGTAAAATGAATAACAAAATGAACCCACCACAATGCATACAACATTAAGAGGTAAATAGACTACAAAAAGATATTGAATGACGTTGAAACTTAAAAAAATAAAAAGCGGGGGGAAGAAAAAGGAAAAAGAAGCATCGTGAGTAATGAGAGTCAAAGTAGAAAAAGAGGATATAAAAGTAGTAGTATAGAGGATCAGAATAAGATAGAGTTACAATGAAAAGGGACACAGGGAAGAAGAAAAACATACCTACAAAAAATCCAAGACAAATGAAGGGTGGGGGAGGATGAGGCCACATGGAACAATGACAAGTCTAGACTCCAAGGGAAAAGGCGGGAAGAGTCGCAGGACAAACGACATGTACAGCAGATGAAACAGACGAGAAGAAGTTGAAACCTGTAAGGAGAGAAAAAAGGTTAGTAATACAGAATGCATAATAACAAACCAGTAACTTCAACTAGCAATAAAACCAAGAGAATATCTTAAAGTAGAACGTAGGTGATAAACCATAAGGTACGACAAAACCAAATTATTTGCTTTGCAGTAATGAAGTATCCATAGTCTCTGCATTACAAGAATGAAGAAAACTTTTCAGTCTCATGGGATCCTCATAAGTAGTAGTCTTGTTATTGTAAGTCACCTTAAAAAGGCAAGGGTGAAAAAGGCCGAAACGAGCTCCAATGGAGCGAAGGTGCGGTCTCAATGCCAGGAATTCCTTACGTCTGTCAGAAGTAGTCTTTGCATAATCTAGTGAGAAAAACAAGGAGTTGCCTGACCAAGAAATTAGTTTGATGGCCCTGACAGCCGCTAGGATCTTAAGCAGATCAGTATATTCCAAGAAGTATAATATGAATCCTCTTGGGTTCCTCATGCTGGAAGAAGACATGGAAGAGGCAGGACCCAATCTGTGGGCACGCTGAATATTGAGAAGATTTCCATCTGGCAAATTGAGGATTTTTGGAAGGAAGGATTTAAAGAAGGCAATAGGATCCGAGCCCTCTGAACCTTCCGGCAAACCATAAATTCAGAGGTTGTTGCGTCTGTTCCTGTTTTCGAGGTTTTCGACCTGTTTCTGGAGGGATGTCACTTGAGACTGGAGGGCATTTACTTTGATGATGGATGAACTGAGAAATTGTATACTCTGTTCCGCGGTAGTGAGTCTTTCTTCCATTTTTGCCCAACTATCAGCCAGAGTTTGCAGTTTAGAGTTTGTTTCCTCCACGAAAGGGCGAAGAGCTCTGATTTCCTCTAACAGAAGATCCATTGAAACTGTTGAGGTTTGTTTGGGAGGAGAGGGGGGATCCTTCTTCAGTCTCTTGCTAGGTGCTTTATTAAGACCAGAGAAAGTGTTGACAACTTATGCCAAAGAGCCCTTAGGCAACGAATTCGTTGAGTCTTCCATTTGAAGACGCAATGAAGTAATTTTGAGCACAAAAATATGCAGAGGATACCAGATGAGGACCAATTCACTTATAGTGACACAAACAGCAGCAAGGAAAAAGAGGATACCGCTGTCACACAAGAAGACTCCTTATATCTCAGTTGAGACCGATATATTAAGTAATAAGGTGAAGTACCTCAGTCAAAACTGTAATGCTGAAGTAATCAGCCTCCACATTTCCTCAGACTAGTCAAACATAGGGGGGAAAAACCCCTGTCAAAATATGCACTGACTTCAAAGTAGGACCCAAAACATTAATAATAGCAAGTATTGAGTCAGCTGTAAGGATTAAATACTGGTGGAGGGCTGGTGAATAAATATGAGGAACATGCTATAAGGAGCAGTGTGCACACCTTCTGGTGGAAAAAAAAACAAATTTAAAAAAGAAGTCATTTAAGGCAAAAGAGGTGTACAGTACACATTTTAGTTGAATTGGGAGAGAGCAGGAGATTGCATGATGTAACCGGAGTAAAACTGCTGTGCAGAGGAAAGGATTCCATAAAAAGTCAACATGAAGGGACGAATACCGCCACAGCGTCTGAGGAGAATTTTCATAGGATCCAAAATGGCGGACGTCGCGCTGACGGACCCGCTCAGATGCACTCACGCTGAGAAATTAAGCTTGCGGGAAACTGCGCGTCAAAGCAGTTATATCGCCAAAGTCACCACATGTAGCGGAGCCGGTGCCGTCATTCTGAAATACTCAGAGGCATCTGGTGAGTCGTAGGGTCTGCCACTCGACCCGCCGTCCCGGGAGAGTCAAAGGAGCGCCGCCATCTTCCTCGGGCGCTAACCACGCCCCTCATCACTCACAATTCTACCTCCAGTAAAACACTAGAATCATAAAATGCACCTATAATCTATTCTTTTATTTTAGGGTTAGGGAAGGAAAGAGGGAATGTTACGGTTGATTATGGACAATGCATAAAACAGCCCTAAAATCATTTGTACAGAAACATTTTGCATGACCATTCTGTCCTGAAAAGAATTGTAAACAGATTCTAAAAAGGAATAATCATTTTTGAGGGTGTGAATTGGATGAGAACACCACCATATTTAATATGGAGGTGAGGAAAGGGGCTTCTCCAAAGGAAAACAATTTTCCACGTATAAAAGGAAGAAAAGAAGAGTTAAATGTGCAAATGCCCAATTCTGCCAAACTCAGTTAAACAGATTTTCAAGCTAGTGTACAACAGCCTGATTAAGAATAGAGATGGAGTACTCCTGTAAAGTGACAATTATTGTCAATCTTAAGGGCAGCTCCCTAGAATTTTTAGGAATGCTGTAAAAGTTGAAGATCTTATTTAGGTATAGTGGCAACCTTATTGGACTAGATTTCTGATTTAAAAAAAGGATTTTTGAATCAGGACAGGTGATTAATCACATCTGTACATTAATCATATATTCTACTTTTAAAATAGAGGTTACAGTTTAGTACATTCATCTGTGCCTTTGACCCTTGCGTGTAATGTGAGGTGGGCTTCATCTAAATGAATGGAATTGCTGTCTGCTCCCTATACATTACCTTTGGGGGTATTTATAAGCACTTGGTCCTATAAGATGTCAGGCAGAGCTTTATGGCCTGGAAAACAAATATTTTAACAGGACCGAAATCTATCATGAACTTGTACTGTACACAACAAGAGCACACAGGTGATGGACCGCATCCAGACCAGTCAGGTTTCAAAACGCCTCACCCCCCTGTGGTAAATTAAATTTATTTATTACCTCATTTCTGAATTTCTATGCTTAATAAATCATAATTTCTTGTCAATGCAAAGCGAGGAGTCCGTGGTGCTCAAATGAAGGAGGAGAAGACCAATAACTCGAGTTAAAGGGAGCGCTTCCAGCACCAAGCGGGCACAGGAGCAATCTCTCAAGTCCCTCTCTTTAAGTGGGCCTTTATTTTCAACAGCAGAATATTTATACAGTCTTGGTCACGAGGCAAAATAGAGGAACAAACAGGTCGTGGCAGATAGAGGAACAAAGATTCAGCAAGAGGAGCAGAGTGTGAAGAAATGGGGGCGTGTCTTAGGCTTCGTGAGGGGACTTGCGATGTGAAATAGTCTGACAGTTGGAAGGGAAGGCTTCCTCATTTGGGGGTTTGTGCTCGTGCTTCATGTCAGAAACATGAACCATCTCTGCGGGGAGCAGGAACTCATGTACTGGTTTCCCGGACTTGGCAGAAACCACAGAGACAGATGGTGAAAATGAGGAAAACCAGGTGCAGGGGTGTCGTGCTCGTGCTCGGGGTCTTGGGACACCAAAGGGTGAATTAAAAACAAAATGGTGTCGGCTTTTAATGTGGGCAATTATTAATCGCGCAAAGGGGATCGCGCAAAGGGGCATAATTAGATCGCGCAGAGGGCAGCGAAGGGGCATAATTATAGATTTTATTTCCACATTCCCTCCTTGCCCCAGAGTGTACCTACATTATATCTCAATTTGCATGAGATCATTTATACATTCTTGTAACATGATTCTTTCCCTTTCTCTCTGCTGGACAAGTGGTTTAGGAATGCATTTTGCAGCGCATAGACCGCATAGGGCAGGACCACATTGGATGCAAAGGCAGCATCCAGTTATTATCAGGAATATTATGCCTGCTGCTGACAGCAGTTGCCATCCCCAGGACGATATTATCTTCCAGAACCAGTCAGACCACGTCCAAGTGCCAGGTTCTTGATGTAAACTTACGGCTATCTTGTGTAATTTTGTTATGGCCGTGTATACAGATGGGGAATTATCAGGAATAAATATACAGCAGCTAGAGCCTATAATTTTACAGGCTCCGCCTCTGTCAGCCAAGATGATGTCAAGGACAAGGCGATTTTGGAGAGTAACCAATCGTATGGCAGACTGCTCCTGGGTTAAGCTCCCCAGGGCAGACGCCGTCTGGTTTACTACAGCCTCTAAGGTCCTTGTCAACCTGCGTATAAGCTTGCTATTCTGTACAGGGCCAACAAAGAAGAAGAACCCTTTGTTAAAATCTGTATACTGTTCCCATGAGGTTTCCGTTTGGTCAACCAAGGAGGTATCGATCGTTCTTTTATGTCTGACATGGGGCACTAGGAGGTCTCTGTGGTAAGTGGATGGGGCCACAAAGACAGGGGGTAACAGGAATGCTATATAGCAAGTTCCCCCAGTTCAAGGGCAGCTGCACATAGGCCGTTTGGCCACAGATGAAATAAGTATGGCGAGATGCTAGAAATGAGGACTTTCCTCTGTCTTCAAAACTTATAGTGGTATGACAGTCACTGTGTCCTAATGGAACAGAGCCATTTTTCTGGATGCACAGGTGTCCTTTTACTGGTGAGACCGAGATGGAAGGGGAACCAGCATTCTTTTTAGGTTTGGTATTTAACATCTTGTAGGACATGGTCATGTTCCCTTGCTTGTATTCTTCACTTTCTAGGACTGTACCGGTCGCCTGAGGATCTCCCTCCTTATTAGGGTAACAGGCAGTATTGAGTACCTTGTTTAAATCCCCCAAGGCCACCCATTCTTGCATGAATTATTTCCGTCAGGGCAGGAGGTGGGGGTAGTAGCGTCAGCTGTTATTAGGGCGAACCAGGCTTCACAAGTTCCATTATAAGAGAATGGGAAAGAAAAAAAGGCATCCCTCCCTTTTTCTGATGAGGTGGGATGCGGCCACATATCCAACAATTGGTGCTATTACTGGCTTGCTGAGTGTGGTGTAGCATCTGTATGAAGGTATTGTTTCGCAAGGCTAGTCTATGGGCTTGTTCATGAGGGGTAGGTCGTGATAGGTGTGTTCCTGAGTGCTGTTGGGTGTATGAGAGGTGTGTTGTGTTGGGGGAAAAACAGTGTGGAGAATCCAACCAAGACACGTCATAACTGCCATGAGGAAAAATAATACTGTCAAACATATAATAGGACCATTATGTCTTTTTCTAGAGTTCATTTTTTTTTTTCTCCCACATAGTCAAGGTGTTAAAATCCATTCCCATGCTCCAACCGCTTCACCACTGGACCGACGCCCAATGGACTTAATTAGCCAGAGTCCGAATGGCAGACCTTAACTTTGATTTGTAATCCTGTTGTGGGGTTAGTTCCAAAGGCAATAAAGATTGTTCAGTCACAATGTCAGTGGGATTGGCAGGGCCATCAGCAACAGTGTCTTTTTGTCCAAAATGTTTCCGGCAGTGGCTTGCGTGGAGCCAGCCCTTCCTGCCCTCGACCTTCACTGCTGTCCGTGTTGTTAGTAGTACGAGTCTTGGCTTCTTCCACCTGGGCTGGAGGGGACTGGTCCGGTCGAAGTTCCTCACGAGGACCCAGTCCCCGGGTCGGATGGCGTGTTCTTCCGGGTTGGTTTTGTCAGGGAAGGTGGCAGCAACCTGAGAACGACAAGATTGGAGTGCAGACATCAAGGAAGCCAGGTAGTCAGTCAGCATAGTACTGTCAACATCAGTTATTCTTTTAGGCCTTGGCGTACTCCACATATTTGGTGGTCTGCCAAAGACCACTTCATATGGAGATAAGCCAGTTCTGGAATGGGCTACCATACGCATGTAGAAGAGGGCAACCGGTAAGGCTACCATCCAGTCCACGCCTTTGTCAGTGCATATCTTGGCCAATTTTGTCTTCAAAGTTTGGTTGTGCCTTTCTACTAGACCTGCTGCATGAGGATGTCTTACACAGTGAAACTTCCAAGTGTACCCTAACAGAAGAGACACTTGCTTCATGAGTTCAGAGGAAAAAGGTTGGCCGTTATCTGAGTAGGTGACACGGGGCAACCCATACCTCGGAAAAAACTCTCTAACTAATTGTTTAGCAATTGTCGTTGCAGTGTAATCTGGGACGGGATAGGCTTCTGTCCATCTGGTCAGAGCACACACTACAACTAGCACATACTTGTGACCTCTACATCTCTCCATCTGGATATAGTCCATCTGGAGAACTTCAAATGGATGGTCAGGGGTTGGAATCCTCCCTGTTCCACCTTTGTGCCTTTTCCTGGGTTGAACTGATTACAAATCATGCACGTTTTAACTTTTGTTTGGCTGCAGCTCTCAAATGTTTGTTGTGCCATATATTCTGTATGCTGTCTAACATTGCTTTTTCTCCCAGATGTGCTGGTCCATGTATGGTGTTTACCATAACTTGTAACATGGCATCCGGTAGAAACCATACTGCTCTTTCAGGTGTCATCCAGCCTTGATCTGTAAGGACCCCTCCTTTTTCCTTCCATTCTAGCAGTTCCTGTGGTGTGGCGTGACTTTGGACATCCTGGATGTCAGAAAAGGGGTCTCGTATTGTATATTGGCGGTGTGGTATACTTAATTCTGTGTTTGCTGCTAACTTGGCTGCACTGTCTGCAGAATCATTTCCTTTGATATTTCATCTGTTCCTTTTGTGTGCGCTTTACATTTTAGCACTGCGATTTTCTCTGGTAACTGACTGGCCTCTAAGAGGGCAGTGATGAGTGTAGCATGCTGTATTCTGAACCCATGTGATGTGAGAAATCCTCTCTCTTTCCATAATGTACCGAAGTTGTGTACAACTCCAAAGGCATATTGTGAATCAGTGTAGATGTTAACTGACTTTCCTTTTGCTAAGTGACATGCTCGTGTTAGGGCTATGAGTTCTGTGCCGACAGTATCTCTATCTTGTGTGCTTCTAAAGTGTCTGTACCATTTGTGACGGCATAGGCTGCTGCTAATTCTCCTGTGGGGAGTCTCATACATGAACCATCAACAAAGAGTGTCATTTCTGCCTTAGCAAGGGGAGTATCTTGTAAATCTGGTCTTGGTTTGGTCACTAAATCAATTATGTCAATACAATCGTGAATTTCTTCAGTAGGAGAGGTCAGTGGCAACAGTGTTGCTGGGTTTAAAATGTTGCAGCGTCTAATCTCAATGTGTGGCTGAAAAAGTGTCATCTCATATCCGGTGAGTCTGGCTATTGTCAGATGCTGTGTTTGTGTTCTGTTTAACAGAAGTTCTACAGCGTGTGGGACCTGAACTATCAGATGATGTCCCACTACAATAGAATCGCTTTGTCTAATAGCTTGTGCAGTAGCTGCTACTGATTTTAGACATGCAGGCAATGCTTGTGCTACTGGATCTAATGTGCTTGAACAATAACCACATGGTTTATGTTTGTCTGCTTGAAGTTGGGTCAGAACTGATAGTGCTGTACCTGAGTTTTCTGTTACAAATAATGTAAAATCTTTGGTGTAATTAGGTGTTGCCAGCACTGGGGCTTGACACATAGCTTTTTTAAGAGACTGAAAGGCTTGCGTGTGTTCATCTGTCCAGGGTAATTGTGGAGTAGCGCCAGCTTCGAGTGTTGTCAGCTGCACTAACGGTTTGGAAATGAGTGCAAATTGTGGGATCCACTGTCTACAATATGAGGTGAGACCAACAAAGGCTCGAACTTGTTTCTGTGTTGTTGGTTGTGGTATTTGTTGTATGAGTTGGATGCGTTCCTGTGTAAGCTGCCTACCCTCCTTGACAGCAAGTGCCCTAAGTATGCCACTTGCTGTAAACAAAATTGGAGCTTACCAGGGGAAACTTTATGGCCATTTGCAGCTAGGAATTCTAGTACTAGTAGTGATGCTTCAGCACATGCTGCGTCAGATCTGGCCGTAATGAGGATATCATCAACATATTGTAGTATGGCTGTATCCGTGGGCATTTGAACAGTATCTAGTTGTCTTTTTAATGCTTGGCTATATACGCTGGACTCTCTGTGAAACCTTGAGGAGCTCTTGTGAATTGGAAACTTCGTCCTTGTAAGGAGAAGCCAAAAGGTATTGACTGTCTGGGTGAATAGGTATGCTAAAGAATGCGTTTTTCAAGTCAATGACTGAAAATGCGTTGCTTCCGCATCTATGGCTGTGAGTAGGGTGGAGATGTCTGGAACCACAGGGTGTTGTAGAACGACACATTTATTGAGCTCTCTCAAATCCACCACTAGTCTGTAGACAGGTGGTGTTCCTGGTTCCACTTTTTTATGAACTGGTAAAACAGGGGAATTGCAAATGTTAGAAGTTGTTTCCTTAATCACACCTGACTGTATTAGGTCCTGAATAATTAACATTAATGCTTGTTCAGCCTGAGGTGGAATTTTGTATTGCCTTATGCGTGGTAGTTGGGCTCCCTCTTTCAGTGTAACCTTGTGAGGTGTTATTTCCATACATCCTACTGTGGTGGAATCAGTGGCCCACAGGGTGTGTGGCAAATCTTTCAAACGCTCATCTAATTCTCTACTTGTGTAGTGGCCCTTGAAATCTCGCAGAAATAGTCTGACATCTGTAGGTGAGCAAACAATGACAGCTCCTAATTCTTTCAATGTTTTTATACCAAGCAAGTTTTCTGGACATGATTTTGTCAATATAAGATCTGTAGTTGTCATGAGGGGACCAACCTGCAAGGGCAGTGGCTTTGACGTGACGTTTGTCACAGGTTGTCCCGAGAAACCCAGAGAAATACTTTTGAACCCGAGAGAGGAGCCTCTGGGACCTCTTGATGGCTTATTGTTGTTTTACTGGCCCCAGTGTCTAGTAGAAACTTCCTATCCTCCCCAAGAAGTCGGACCTCTATAAATGGACCTGTCTGATCTACTGGAATGGGGATTAGGGGCAGTTTGTCATCTTCTCTCTCTGGGCAACATCATGAGAAATCTGGGTAATATTCAGTGTAGGCGCTGTCTATAATATTCATTTGGGCCATTTGTGTTGTCAGTGGAACTGAAGGTGTTGAACTGTCTAGGGAATCATTCTGTTTTGGCTGATATGGGCGTGGCTGGGTCTTACCAGTAGCCAAATTGTGCTTTAAGACAGGGCAATCTTTAACGAAGTGTCCCATCTTTTGCAATAATTACAAGTGCTTTTTATATTTGTCTGGCTACTTGGTGTCTGTTGACGCTGGGGTGCAGTTTGGGCTACTAATGCTTTCATCTTTGTGTCTTTCATGCGTTTCTTATCATTTTCTTCTTCATCCCTAATGCGATTCTGGTGATATTGTAGCATTTGTAACACCTGTGGAGGTGTATGTGCTTGCCAGGTACTTTCTACTTTTAGTACTCTGTCCTTAATGGCTGGCAAGGCGTTATCTACTAATTTGGAAACAAACAGATGCGGGTAAGCTTCACTTGTTGGCGTAAGGCCGCTATTTACCGCAAAACACTTTTCAAGTCTAGTGTAATAATCTCCTATGTCTTCACCATGTTTCTGTTTACAGGAGGAAATGGCATCCCAGTCCTCCTTTTTCACTGTTAGTAACTGTGGTAGCACCTTTAAAATAGTGCCAGGAAGTGCTTTTAGTTTGTCTCCTATACCTTGACCTGCTACTCTAGTATTTTCGTCATTCTGAAGTTCAGTCCATTTAATGTGTTCACCTGCTACTTCCCAATCTTTTTCTCTTAGTTTGTCATATATACCTGATGGCAACAATAATTTCAGAATTGCTGTGATATCAGAAAGAGTATATGTTCCCATCATTAATACATCTCCTAATTCCTTAAAGAATCCAGCAGGATCCTTTGAGTGGGAGGGAACCATCTCTTTCATCCTTAGTAACTCAAGTTTTGTCAAGGGTACATAAATGAAGACGCGTTGTAGCGCGCCGTTCGTGTCAGCTCTGGGGTGGACCTCTCTCATGGGGAACTGGCGTGTTTGAGGAAGTCTATTAGTTGATCCACACATATTATGGGGAGATCTATATCCAGTCACTTTCTGGTATTTCTGTCTAAAATCTATAAATGTGTTAAGAAAAACTGAACTATTGTGGAGGAACATGTTATCAGCGCAGTCAGACAGAAAATCTTCGAGTCTTGGATCATGTTTAAAATGAGTGTCATTGAGTGTGATGAGATGTTGTACCATGTAGAGACTTGCTAATCTTTGATGTGAGCGTGGTAATGCTAGAAAAAGCTGGGCTATGAGATCATTGTCATATATCTTATATTGAGAGACCCATAGGGTCGCAGTTCTGGCTATTTCCTCCTCCTCCGGTGTAAGCGGAGGTTCCTGGTCTAACCAGTAGTCTAATGCATTGGATGTATTTTCAAATAACTCATCTGGAGATGACCGTTCAGAGTGACCTTGGAGGAATGTAGGCGGGGGTGTTCGTGAATTAGGGGCGGAAGAACGAACGGGTAGGACTTTTTCAGTAGGTTCAGTAATTTCCTCCTCAAGTTTCTTATTCTCTTCATTTGTTTGCAAGTTTTGCAGAATACGGGTCACATTACGGGTGAACCTGTCTAGTGCATCATTTATAAGTTCTAGACTAGTGTGGTCGGATGCGGAATCTAATAAGTCAAAAAGTGAAACTGGTACATTTCTTTCCTCTGCTTGTATGTGTTTTATGAAACAGCAAAGGAGGAACCTATACATGTGCATTTTTACAGGGTGTGATCTTCTTGTAGTCATAGCGTTAATGGCTCGTGAGTTCTCTCCAGTACGAAGAAACTCAGAGGCCGCTTGAAGAAACGTGTCAATTGCTGGTAGATGTCTTATTTCTTCCCAGGAGTCATGAAGTATTTTACTTATTCGGCCCGCCTCCCTGTGTTGCTCGGAGTCGGGTCATAGGGGCAGTCGGGAATTGTTTTACCTGGGTCTGGACTCTACGGCACCCCTTCTGGAGTGAGAGGTGGTGCGTTATGTTGTGAAAGGGGTGGCGGAGGCAGAGGGTGTTGAATGACTGGAACTTCATAGGGTGGTGGAGTATCTAAGAGAAAATTAGTAAAAGTATCCTCTGGTGGTGGGGCTGTAGGCTGTGCTGATGCAATGTTAAGGTTTTCAGGTGCAGATGGCAATACAGGATAAAAACCAGTAGAAATGGCTGATTGTTCCCTTTTATTCCTTTCACTAACTACTTCTTTCCCTATTTCTTGTAACTGTTCTTTCTTGGCCTGCTCTGACATTCTCTTACCCTTTTCAACTTTATGCAATTCCTTCTGTTGCCTCCTATGGGCTTCTTTTCTCCATAATTCTACTGAGTCACTCTGTGACTGGCGGACTCTCTTTTTCTTCCATAACTGTTCCTCTAATTTCATAATACACTCCGTATCAAAACTACCATTTTCAGGCCATCTATATCTGAGTTCTAGGTCTTTAGTATATTCTACCCATAGATCACAATAAATAAGTGCACCGACACCATGTTTGGCATACATGAAGTGTCCTGGAGTATCCCGAGGAGGAAGGGGAATTTCCTTCTCAAGAATACTCTTTTGGTTGCCATCTTACGTATTTTCGAGAAAATAGGCATGATGGCAAGACTTTCAAAGATTTTAGAAGTGAGAAAAACATAAACAGAACAAATATCTTTACCGTACTCCACGAAAGAGGTGAGTCCGTCTTTTATACTAGTTTAGTAGTCCTCACAAAATAAGTGAGAAACCCACAAAAACATGTATCTTTACCGTGCCCACAAGGTAGTGAGTCCGTCTTTTATACTAGTTTTAGTAGTCCTCACCAAAGATAGGTGAGAAACCAAAAACGCGTATCTTTACCGCCCCCACAAAAGCTGTGGGTTCGCTTTTATACTTTTCAGCAGTACTCACCGAAAAGTAACTGGAAGGCCTCTTGAAGATTTTGGGAAAACGCGGCGCGCAGTTTCAAGGTGGGATTTGTAGAACCTCGGACTCGTCTGCTTCGCAGGTTGGGCTTTGGTTCAGGACGTTCCGCTATTTCCTCACCGCCTCGTGTGGATGCTGGGCCGCAGTCGGTCCCCCTCTTCGCCTCGAGGAGTTAGCGGGAATTCCCGCGTTGTGCACTTTTGAAGTCCGTCAACGGTCAGGAGGGGACAGTACCGGGTCCAATATCGCCGGCGCGTGGGGAAAGGGAAGGTCCCTGTTCGGGCGCCAATTACTGTGGTAAATTAAATTTACTTATTACCTCATTTCTGAATTTCTATGCTTAATAAATCATAATTTCTTGTCAATGCAAAGCGAGGAGTCCGTGGTGCTCAAATGAAGGAGGAGAAGACCAATAACTCGAGTTAAAGGGAGCGCTTCCAGCACCAAGCGGGCACAGGAGCAATCTCTCAAGTCCCTCTCTTTAAGTGGGCCTTTATTTTCAACAGCAGAATATTTATACAGTCTTGGTCACGAGGCAAAATAGAGGAACAAACAGGTCGTGGCAGATAGAGGAACAAAGATTCAGCAAGAGGAGCAGAGTGTGAAGAAATGGGGCGTGTCTTAGGCTTCGTGAGGGACTTGCGATGTGAAATAGTCTGACAGTTGGAAGGGGAAGGCTTCCTCATTTGGGGGTTTGTGCTCGTGCTTCATGTCAGAAACATGAACCATCTCTGCGGGGAGCAGGAACTCATGTACTGGTTTCCCGGACTTGGCAGAAACCACAGAGACAGATGGTGAAAATGAGGAAAACCAGGTGCAGGGGTGTCGTGCTCGTGCTCGGGGTCTTGGGACACCAAAGGGTGAATTAAAAACAAAATGGTGTCGGCTTTTAATGTGGGCAATTATTAATCGCGCAAAGGGGATCGCGCAAAGGGGCATAATTAGATCGCGCAGAGGGCAGCGAAGGGGCATAATTATAGATTTTATTTCCACACCCCCATCAAAATCGACCTAAGCATTGTACAATCCGCCTCTGAAAATAAAGCTAAGTACACCATGCCGTAGTTGCGTTAGAGAAATCACATTCTCAGGCTGCATTTATTATTCATTATAAACACGACATAGAACTTATCAACATAGCACTAAAAGACCAATGAAGGGAAAATATGAACATTATTTACACTGCAACAGCATTGCAAGGAACCAATACATTGAAGCCCACATTACAATGGCCGAGTTATGCTTGCCTACCCCTTGAGTCCCATTCCCTGTGGCATCACCCGTATTACATTGTCCTGGACCAAAGGGAAATACCACTTTTGGATTCCATTCGAATCCACCTGTCTCCTCAGTATAGAGGAAACCTGGGCCAACATCGAACTGGTCTCCAAGCAGCATAATTCACCATGCCAGAGTCGCCCATTAGATATCCTCCTTGCCACCATTCAAGGATGGGCTGGGCCATACCTGGACCTCCCAATCCCTCAAACACCCATCGGGGCAGCGTAAGGTAAGGCTATGGACACTTCGGGATAGCAGATGCCACCAGCCCTCCCCTTGTGTATCTGTGCCCCGAGTTGGGACATCTGCTTAAGGCTAACTCCCCCCTGGATTCGCCTGCATTTATGACTGATGCCCAAGGTTCTCTACCTGTTTTGTACCCAAACACAAATCTTTTACTGCTCTTACCCCCCCACCCCCTTTCAGGGAACTAGGGGATGGTGGGTAGGAAAAAAGCAGAGTGACCTGGCTGCTGCTCGCAAGGCGGGTGTGTAGGCATCCATCAGGGGCATTGAGGGACCAAGGTAACAACAGGAAAAGTTGCCCTCACATTTAAGTCCCCCTGCTCGCCCCTGCCGGACACCCAGGTGACCCCCGCCAACCCCAGGCAGCCAATGGCAGTGCAGGCCGAGCCCTCAAAAATTCCAAGTTGCAGCCCCCACTTGCCTCCGGCTTGTACCAGCTGAATCCAGGCCGCACCTGTCTCTGGGATCTACCAGCCTGCGGCGTGGGCCCCCGTTTCCCATTTGTTCATGGCAGTACTCATGATTGCAAATGCTTCTCATGTGACTCTCTAGTCTCTAGAGAAAAGGGGTTACTAATGGGAAGATATTTGGGGGGTTACAATATTTCTCAGTATAGCATAACATATTGATGGTTGGATATGCAGAAATTATATAAGCAAAATACTGAGCTAAAGAACAGGCATCAAGATTTTCATTTTGTAGTGTAAAGGAAATCAGCTAAAATGATGATTTGTTAGGTTGAACCCCTCATAAATTTGACTTTGACAATGGACCCCTCATTTGATTCCAAGAAGTAGATGAGTACACAATTATGTAGTTAAATGTCTATATTATTCTCTAACCTAAATTATAGAAAGTGAAACTCAATTATAGTCAAAATATTTTGCACATTGACACAAGAGAATATTAAAAGCTCAATATGGAAAAATATAAATGCTAAATGAATCCAGCATTGTATTCTCTACAGACCTTCTGAAATGTGGACCTAAATCTGCAGGTACTGCTAGCATCAGTGGCGTAACACAAAATGAAGTAGATGAGTACACAATTATGTAGTTAAATGTCTATATTATTCTCTAACCTAAATTATAGAAAGTGAAACTCAATTATAGTCAAAATATTTTGCACATTGACACAAGAGAATATTAAAAGCTCAATATGGAAAAATATAAATGCTAAATGAATCCAGCATTGTATTCTCTACAGACCTTCTGAAATGTGGACCTAAATCTGCAGGTACTGCTAGCATCAGTGGCGTAACACAAAATGACGGAGCCCCTCTGCAAAATGTAGTAAGGGGCCGTAAGACTTCCATATGTCACAGATATTCCTACTCCTGGGGCTGAATGGGAGCCCCTGAAGGGTGGGAGACCGCCTGCACTGCCAGGGCTGCATGGGCCTCATGGGGCCTTTGTTCTGCCCCTGGACAGCAGAAGTTATACCTTTCCCCTATCCTGTATGTAATGATCACAGTCATTGTGTTGTTGGACATGAGCACGGGCATATCGCTCTTCTGTCCTTCAGAGTGCCTCACAGCAGAAAATAGTCCTTCCTTTCTTACAGGTAAAACTCTTAGGCACAAACTTACTATCAAACAGAATGGACAGTAATGTGACGCTGAGTGGTGAAAAGCAGTGCGAACAGCAACGTCAACCAATTTCCCTGCACTAAAGGTCTTTAGTATATAAGGTTGACCCTTGCATATCACTAGAACTGTTTGTGCCACAAAAAGACAACACCTGTTCATTTATGCCAGGGGGCAATGTCTGGGGCAAAACAGTATAAACAACGTTTTGACGCAACTTGACGCAACATGACATTGCTTTGCAACAAAAATTCAAGTGAAATTAGGGAGGGAGGGCAAGTTGGTTGTTCACAGAGGATACCTGTGCTTTACCACAAAGTATACACTTAACATGGCTTGCCCTTCTGGTGCTCTTTTCGGATAGGAAAGCAGCTGCAGAAGGTGTCCCTTAAGTACAAACGCTGCGCAGAGCATCACAGGCTTACTTTTGTATCATGATGCAAGGATTTGAGTTGAAATAAACTGCCATTTGTGTGAAGACTTCTGATGACATAATTAGCAGGTAACTCTTTAATCTGGCACAAATCAGTTTTCTATCATTCATAGGGCCTCATTTATGAGGTTTTGGCGCAGGGCAGTGCCGCAAGGAATCTTGCTGCGCTGCCCTGCATCAAAAGAAAAGGGCAGGAATGCGATGAGATACAGCGCATTCCTGTCCTTTTCCCCTGGGATGGCGCACAATGAGCTGCCATGCGCCAATGCAGGCACCCTTGCGCCATGTTGCAAGAGTGTCTGCCTTGTAGAGGTTATTGTTTTTGTGCAGGAAGGGACACCTTCCTGCACAAAAACAATCATGAGAGGTGTTTTTCTGCAGCACACATAGAAAGAGGAAAAAAAAAAGAGAAATAAGGATCTTTCTCCTCGTTACGCCTCCCTCATACCACCCCTGGAGAGTGTTAGAATCTGACGCATTCCCAGGTTTACGATTCCTCGTAAATCTGGGAATGCATCAGATTTCATGGGTGTTGCGTGGGAACACCCACAACAACGCCCATGGAACGCCCCTTTGACGCAGTGTTCTATGTTAAAGGGGCACATATTTACAACACCATGAAAAGCCACGCAAAGTGGTTTTGCGGGGCCTTGCAAATATGCGTCAACACTTTGCGCCACTGGAGCGTCAGAAAAATGACTCTCCGGCGGCGCAAAAGTGCCACTAGGGGCCTCGTAAATGATGCCCACAGAGTGCAGCATTGGTTTTTTTCACGTAGTTCGCCAGTGCATAGCACATAGTAAAGTCAGGTAAGGTTTTAATACAGTCTTTCCCTGAATAGTAAAAGATGCGCAAACAGTCTGTTCTGGCTTCCCACGCTGTGTATATATATGTGACACGAATAATGAATACGAGTAAGACTACGAGGACATGGTGCGTGAATTGTACGCGTTTAAGAGCAAGATGAAGGACTATATATATCATTGTTAAAAAAAATTAGTTTTTATGATTCACATGTATATCAACTAAGCAAGCATATAAATTGATCCTACAAATCATTCATAACATAAGGAAAGAATGAAAAAGTTTAAAAGGACGTGTTATAACTCAAAAGTCAGAGGTGAAATCCGTAGCAGTTTGTTATGTGTTTATTCTTAACAAAAAGCATCTACAACAAAAGAGTCTGTTAGAAAATGATCTCAGTATTTATGTCATAAGTTGTCCAGGGAAAAAAGACACGTTCTCTTAATATGCATAAAAATGCAGTTAAAATGCTGCTATTCGTCTATATTTTACCAACAATACAAATACGTGTGCTAAATGGAAAATAGGACAAGTACGTACTTTATTTGTTTAAGTTGTAGCTGCGAACAGCACTAAATTTTGATAGTGTTCCTGTCTGTCTCTCATTTTTGTGAACACCAAAGGTCCCTTGTCATGTTTTAGCAAAGGATGAGCCAGATGTCTCTGAGTTGTAATTCCAGCCTTGATCCATGACCCTGCTCCGATCAATATCTCTGCTGTGGGTCAAAGGTGATTTAGCTAAGGCCTCACAGCTGAGGTTTTCGCTCCAAAGCATTGAGTCCAACCATTTTAGAGATCAATAAACGTTGTAAAGTGTTGTAAAGATTTGTTACCCAATCAAGCAAAATGTGTACAAAACAATTTTGAAAGTCTGAAAATATCTCTCTTTGGTAGATAAACAGCAACAAGAGCGGAAAGACCCCCCTTAGCTGCAGAGTGTCGTTTGTTATTGTCTTAGATACTTGCATGCGTACATAGCAAAGATTGTACCCATCGAAACACAAGTCTGAGGGACACATTCACATATGCTCCAGGCAGCGAAGGCCGCAACAACAATTGTCACATACAGATTAAAATCAAAACTTGCATCCACCTGCAAAAACAAACTCCTGCACAATTCAGGGTGGGTGGGAACAATCCAAGGACTATGGAACAAAACCAACAGGATGGACATGAGACGGATGCAGAATTCACATGCAGCAACAGGTGACAACTGGCTTACCTACAAGATGGGTAGGTCTCAGTTGCAAGTCTTTCAGTCTATCATGAGCATACAGACCGCTACTCATTCCTGCGTCAGTTATCCAAGACGTGATGCCTAGAAGGCCACAGGATAAAACTACAATATTGCATGTCACCACAGAAACTATCCGGCCACAGCAGACATCTTGCCATTATCCAAAAAGCCCCGCCTTCAGTGTTATGATCATAGAAGTAGCTGTATGCTGCCTGTGGATGGTTTATTACACCCTTGCACTTAAGAAATGGGCATTAGTACAACAATTATAAAACATTGATTGAACAGAAACATATCCATTCCATGCAATTTCCCTCACCATCCACCTACCTTCCAACTGAAATATCTGAAGGACTTGACTTAGATCACAAGGTATCCAAATACTGGCCATAACTAAAACAACGTATCTGCACAATGTCGCTGAAACATACTGTGAATAGTGCAGACATATCTAAATCTGGGACAAAACAGAAGTTAATAAGCACAATCAATACGACAGGCTTCTGTCCGATGGATACCAGTGCTTCATCCCATGAAGTCAATGCATGAGAAATGTCAGGTGCCCAGAAAACAAACTCTCATGGTATAATGGAGAAGAAGCTGTAGTGGGTCAAAGGAAGGGCACAAAGAGTATTGAAACTGCTTGGAGGAAGCCACCAGTCTAAGTGTGCTTGCAACAGCACCCACAACACGTCATCATAGTCAGAGGCTGCTTGTCCAAACACTGGATGTGTCCAGTGCGCCAAGTTGTTCCCAATCGCCAATCTGAATAGACTGGTGTGGTTGCCAGTGACAACAGTGCCACAACCAGTAAACTCCACCTCGCATTGCCAATTCTGATGTGGCCAAAAGGTAAGCACAAGGAATAAGAATGCCACAACGTCCCCAAAAACACACACTGGCTAATGAAGAAAGACTTTAGGTTATGCTCCATTCAGCACAACCTAGAAAGCTTTAAAAAAATAACTTGACAGAATATCTTCAATAGTAAGTACAACACAGCTGAAAGGTGACATGTCTCAAAATCAAATATTGATTACCGAAACTGTTAAGCAAAATAGCACCTTGCATCATGATGTCAGCTGAGACAAACCAATGAAATAGATGAACACACTGAATGGTGCGCTATAGGCTCTGGGAGACAAAAAGGTACGGAGTTCCTCAGGTGGGTTATTGCTCACCTTGTGTGTACTCTAGGTAGTGAGGAGGTGGGGAATTCCTCCTGTCGGAACTAGGACCCTCACACACCCAGCAAGCTAGGTGTCATGCTTCATCATATGGGTCTGCTCCTCGTCGGGCCAGCGCTGCAATGCTCGACGGGCACCCATAAAGGGGCTCTTTATCGGAGTTCTTTTGTTCCTCGCTGTATTGGTGCCGTGGGTGTGAGGGGCCTAGGTACGTGTAGATGTGAAATGTGAATGTAAAACAGGTAAAGGATGCCTCTATGATAAATTTTATTCCGTTAGGGTCCCAACCTGATTAAAAGAGATGAAGGGAGGCGAATGTTTTGTTATAATGTGACAAACTTTTCGCTCAAACCCTAGATGGTCAACATGTTTCTCGCCTCAATAAGTCACGGAAGTGATCAGCTGGCGATTCTTCAGGACCGAGTGAATAAAAAACTATCTACAGTGAGTGGCAAGGTGCAACGCTACCTACCAAATGCTCTACCCGTGGGTCATTACCCCGGGAAAAGGCAGTCAACCTAGAGTACAAAAAAGAGCAAATTTAAAACCATATCATGGGAGTGGAAATTGGTCCCAGTTAAATTCAATCAATGTGGACCAATTATCACATTGTAAATCGAACGTATATTAAAAACACACAGTGCTATCATGCCATTCAAGCTCTGTGTGTACTTCTGTACAATTCCCCTGTGTATACATGCTAAAAAGAAGTGACTTATTGGACAGTGGTGGTGAGTGGACAAAAGCTCACCTCTTCCAGGTATCTAATTCTGCCTCGTCAGTTATCAGCGAAGTATGAGGACACTCAATGTAGTGTCTCTGTATTAAATGAGACATAAATTACCAGAACATAATAGGCTATATGTACACTAGTTCGATGCTCACTTACTAGTCCTGGTGCACTCGGTTGTAAGGAGCAAAAGGTCCGGGTCAGGGTGGTTGTAGCCTGCAGTTATGACCCCAAACCAATGACACGATCAATTATTGGTGCTCACACAGGGCTGGTGTATCTGGTGGCGCCGCACGCCGTGCCCCAAACTGGATGCTCGCAGTGCTGCTCCTGTGAAGTGGCACAGCATGAGCGCCCCAGGGGCCCTGCCGCGTAATGGGCTAATTCCATAAGAGAAGAAAAGAGTGTCCGCTTAAAGCTCAATGGCTTAAGGCTTGCAGCGCCTGATCCCGGTACCTCTTACCTCCATTAATCGCCGATGTCAGAATGAGCCTCCAACAGGATGTTCATACTCACCTGCTCCCACTCGGAGCCACGTGGCTGACCTACCCGCTCCGCTGCAACCAGGAAGGTATCATGTCACAGCAGGAACCTGTTTAAATACCTGCCGCAAAGACAGCTGAGCGGGTGAAGTGGCTACAGCTGGAGTCAAAAAGGCGGAGTCACCGATTGGTGGAAAAGTGATGTCATTGTAGACAGAATCATGGTGGCCATCTTGGAGTGTGTATTAGTGTGTTATTAACAGCCAAATCATTGTGGGGATGGTACTGCTGTCTCGCTATAGAGTTCAAAGAAGGGGGTAGGAGATGCAGTGTGTCGAGATATATGACACTGCAAGGGGTACCTCATTAGGTTCTAAAAGATCAAAAGTGGGATCACACAGTAGTCAAAACATGATGTCCATGTTGACGGAATCATGGCGGCCATCTTGGAGTGTGCTGTTGGTGGTTATTCATCGCCTAATCATATAGGGATAGTGCGTCGCTACTGCTATCCAACTATAGTGTTAAAAAGATGGGAAATGCAGTGTGTGGAAGTATTTGACACTGCATGTGGTCCCTCATTAAGTTCCGACAGATTCGATAATAGTCAAAGTGAAATCACATAGTAGTTGAAAAATGATGTCCTTGTTAACGGAATCATGGCGGCCATTTAGAAGTGTCTTAAAGTTAATCATGGCCATGTTGGTATAAGGGTTGTGTCGAAGCATGGACAAGTGCAGCAGATAATAGATTCAATATATGGAAATAATCAACACTGCCTAAGGTACCTCCTTACGGTCCCAGGTGTTCAGTGACGGGGACACCTTATAAGGAGCAATAGTTGTCATCATGTAGTGTATAATGAGCTCCCATGGTATGCTGTAGGTAAGGATCATGTGTTAATTAATGGTGCTCCAAGGAATGTCATCATTCAAGCCACTATTGGCTGAATCAAGACGAAACACCCATCTTTGTTCAATCCTGAACAGGGCTGTATGTGTTATTTGTTGATGTGCCTCGAGGACTATCCAACGTAGACTTTCTGGGGGATGTCTCAGTTCTGTGAAGTGGGTATAGAGTTTGTTGTTTGTCTTGAGGCAACGAATACTGCTTTTATGTTCAGTTATTCTGGTTTTAATGGCCCTCATGGTCATACCGACGTATCTTTTCTCGCAGGAGCATGTCAATAGGTACACACAACGTGGTGTGTTACAATTCGTGTGTTTGGTGATCGTCCATGTGAATGTGTCAGTCAATGCTAGTTCTTTAATGTGTTTTGTCTGCGGACAAACGGTACATGATCCGCAAGGATAGTGTCCTACGACAGGGGGGAGGTCCCACAGTTGTCTCTGGTTTGAACTGTTTCTGTTTTTGGGTCTCGTATGTATTAACATGTCTTTTAGATTGTTAGTACGCTTGAACGCAAAACCTAGGTTTCGGTATTGTCAGCGTGCCTGTGTTCAAGATCTCCCAATGTTTATTCACAGCCTTCTTGATCAAATTAGATCTTGGTGTGTATGTGGTTACACAGGTCACTGTATTGGAGGGTTCTTTTACATGTACCTCTAGAAGGCCTTCGCGATGGTTATTTCTCGCTCGTTTCATGCAAGAATTAATTTGTTGTTTAGGGCATTGTTTTTTCAGTAAGTTTTCTGACAGTGCCTCAGCTTCAGTTTTGTAGTCATTTATCGAACTACAATTCCTCCTAATCCGTAAAAACTGGCTATAGGGTAAGTTATTTTTCAGGGTCTTTGGATGAAAACTGCTATATAACAGCAGGCTGTTCCTGTCAGTAGGTTTTTTTAACATAGTAGTGGTTAGTTTGCCCTCTTGTAATTTGATGGTGAGATCCAGGAAAGCAATTTCAGTTGGTGAAATTGTATGGGTGAACCTCAAGTACTGGTTCTTAGTATTGATCCACTCACAGAATTCATTGCATGTCTGTATGTCCCCTTGCCAGAAGATCAGTATGTCTATAAACCTCTTCCATAGTCTCAGGTTAACTCCGAAGGGATTGCTGGCATGTCGGATAATCTCTCGCTCAAAAGCCGCCATGTATAGACAAGCTACACTGGGAGCAAAGGTACTCCCCATCGAAGTTCCCTGAGACTGATGGAAGAGTTGGTTGTTAAACTCGAAGAAATTCTCTGTTAGGGCTAAGGTGGCACATTGCATAATGAATGGGATGGGAGTCGGTACCACCCATTCAGTTTCCCTTAGTGCAGTTTCTATCACTGTCAGTGTCTCTCTTTGTGGGATATTGGTGTATAGTTGCTCAACATCCAGGGTGATCAGGAGGTTGATATCAGTGGTGTTTTCCAAATCCCCCATAATGCGTAGGATATCAGTGGTATCCCTAATGTATGAGGGAGTCTGTTTGACCAGAGGTTGCAAGAAGAAGTCACAAAATTGCGACAAGGGTTCTAGCAGAGAACCGATCCCTGAGACTATGGGTCTGCCCGGGACTGGGGTGGTCCCCTTATGTATTTTCGGCAGAGTGTAAAAATAGGGGGTCTTGGGATGTTTAGTGATCAGAAAATCAGCTTCTTTTCTGCTGACCCACCCATTACTCTCTGCCTCAAAACCATCATAGCAATCTTGGTTGATAACCGTGCTGTGGGGTTCGTTGCTATGGGGGTATAGAATTTTCTGTTCTGGAGTTGGCGTAAGCATTCAGAGTCATAATCCGTAGTGGATTGAATGACCGTTGCTCCCCCCTTTGTCAGCTTGTTTTATTGTGATGCTGTTGTCTTCTGCCAATGATTTGATAGCAGCACGTTCCTGATTCGAAAGGTTGTGAAAAGGAACTCTGTTTCCCTCATTTTTAAGTTCTTTTCGCACGGCTTTCTCAAATGTCAATACCTCCACCGGTACCATACCGCTGGTGGGGGTAAAGGTAGAGGGGTTACGTAGGCCTGAGTCTAGTTTGGCAGGTTCTTCTGTATCCTCAAAATAAGCCCTCAGGCGCACCTTTCTGAACAGGTTCTGGATTTCGCACTGTTCTAGAAATTTATCATTTCTGGGGGTGGGGACATATCCAAGCCCCTTCTCCAGTACCATTTGTTCTATTGATGTCAATTGCCTATGTGATAGGTTTACCACTAGACTCTCCTGCCCTGTGTTTTGCTCCTGGTTTCCACCATATTGGGTTGTTGGTCCTGCCACTGGACCTGTTTTTGTCCTCCTCTTCTGCGCCCTCTTCCTCTGCCCCAGCCTCTGCCTAAAAAGGTGGGTGGCTAGCAGGGTAGAATTGGGGTTGGCCTTGGGGATATATAGGAAAAGGCCAGTATGGAGGTTGTGGGCCTTGAAAATTATGTATGGGGTAGTTAGGAGTTTGTGGGCGGTTATTTCTCCTCTGATTAGGGCCTCCCCAACTCCCGCTGCTGGAGTCACTACTGGCTGAATCTCTTCTATTAATGTCGCTGCTTTCATCAGAAGAGTAGCTTGTTTTGTTGGTCGTATAATCAGCCTTCAAATATGGATCTATTTTCTCTTTATCGAATCGGTTTATATCCTTTTGGAGTTTGCTGACCTTCTGCTTCAACAGGAATTCTTTATGCTCAGAAATCTCATTATTGAGTTCAGTCAGTTTGGTTTTAAACAGGGTTGCCTGAATGGTGGTTTTGATGGCCCCTTCAACCACTTGTATTCTGATGAGGAGCGCATCAGCTATTCTTCTTGCCGTGTTAATGATAAGGATAAGTAAGTCCCTGGTGCATTTCCACGCCACCAGGGACCACTCCTTTTTGAAAACTACATCGTCCAGGAAAAGTCTAGGGAAGTTTTTTACTATCAGACCATTAGGTGCAATATTAGCCCTCAGGTACTCTGTCATCATTGCTCCGTGGAGCGTGATTTTGAGCCAATCCCTCTTCATATTAGTCAGGGTGGTCCAATCCTCGGACGGTGCCCCTGAGGCTGAAGGGCCATCGCCCCCTAAAATAGATGGGGTATTCCTGAGTATTTCTGCGGCTATCTCTTCGCCGAAGCTGAGACCTGGGTTGTCACTCATGATGACTAGTATAACAAGGGATACTATAAAAGAAGGGGACTTATGACATGGGTCCCGGCAAATGGGCCAATGAGGGTAACTATCCCTCTGGTAACCTAGGAAGTCCCACGGGAATGCCCGTGCGAAGATATGTCAACAAAAGGAGGGACGCAAAGGGCTTGATAAAGGTCCAACGTATATGCCCTAAATTAAACCAAGAGACAAAAAGGTACGGAGTTCCTCAGGTGGGTTATTACTCACCTTGTGTGTACTCTAGGTAGTGAGGAGGTGGGGAATTCCTCCTGTCGGAACTAGGACCCTCACACACCCAGCAAGCTAGGTGTCATGCTTCATCATATGGGTCTGCTCCTCGTCGGGCCAGCGCTGCAATGCTCGACGGGCACCCATAAAGGGGCTCTTTATCGGAGTTCTTTTGTTCCTCGCTGTATTGGTGCCGTGGGTGTGAGGGGCCTAGGTACGTGTAGATGTGAAATGTGAATGTAAAACAGGTAAAGGATGCCACTATGATAAATTTTATTCCGTTAGGGTCCCAACCTGATTAAAAGAGATGAAGGGAGGCGAATGTTTTGTTATAATGTGACAAACTTTTCGCTCAAACCCTAGATGGTCAACATGTTTCTCGCCTCAATAAGTCACGGAAGTGATCAGCTGGCGATTCTTCAGGACCGAGTGAATAAAAAACTATCTACAGTGAGTGGCAAGGTGCAACGCTACCTACCAAATGCTCTACCCGTGGGTCATTACCCCGGGAAAAGGCAGTCAACCTAGAGTACAAAAAAGAGCAAATTTAAAACCATAACATGGGAGTGGAAATTGGTCCCAGTTAAATTCAATCAATGTGGACCAATTATCACATTGTAAATCGAACGTATATTAAAAACACACAGTGCTATCATGCCATTCAAGCTCTGTGTGTACTTCTGTACAATTCACCTGTGTATACATGCTAAAAAGAAGTGACTTATTGGACAGTGGCGGTGAGTGGACAAAAGCTCACCTCTTCCAGGTATCTAATTCTGCCTCGTCAGTTATCAGCGAAGTATGAGGACACTCAATGTAGTGTCTCTGTATTAAATGAGACATAAATTACCAGAACATAATAGGCTATATGTACACTAGTTCGATGCTCACTTACTAGTCCTGGTGCACTCGGTTGTAAGGAGCAAAAGGTCCGGGTCAGGGTGGTTGTAGCCTGCAGTTATGACCCCAAACCAATGACACAATCAATTATTGGTGCTCACACAGGGCTGGTGTATCTGGTGGCGCCGCACGCCGTGCCCCAAACTGGATGCTCGCAGTGCTGCTCCTGTGAAGTGGCACAGCATGAGCGCCCCAGGGGCCCTGCCGCGTAATGGGCTAATTCCATAAGAGAAGAAAAGAGTGTCCGCTTAAAGCTCAATGGCTTAAGGCTTGCAGCGCCTGATCCCGGTACCTCTTACCTCCATTAATCGCCGATGTCAGAATGAGCCTCCAACAGGATGTTCATACTCACCTGCTCCCACTCGGAGCCACGTGGCTGACCTACCCGCTCCGCTGCAACCAGGAAGGTATCATGTCACAGCAGGAACCTATTTAAATACCTGCCGCGAAGACAGCAGAGCGGGTGAAGTGGCTACAGCTGGAGTCAAAAAGGCGGAGTCACCGATTGGTGGAAAAGTGATGTCATTGTAGACAGAATCATGGCGGCCATCTTGGAGTGTGTATTAGTGTGTTATTAACAGCCAAATCATTGTGGGGATGGTACTGCTGTCTCGCTATAGAGTTCAAAGAAGGGGGTAGGAGATGCAGTGTGTCGAGATATATGACACTGCAAGGGGTACCTCATTAGGTTCTAAAAGATCAAAAGTGGGATCACACAGTAGTCAAAACATGATGTCCATGTTGACGGAATCATGGCTGCCATCTTGGAGTGTGCTGTTGGTGGTTATTCATCGCCTAATCATATAGGGATAGTGCGTCGCTACTGCTATCCAACTATAGTGTTAAAAAAAGATGGGAAATGCAGTGTGTGGAAGTATTTGACACTGCATGTGGTCCCTCATTAAGTTCCGACAGATTCGATAATAGTCAAAGTGAAATCACATAGTAGTTGAAAAATGATGTCCTTGTTAACGGAATCATGGCGGCCATTTAGAAGTGTCTTAAAGTTAATCATGGCCATGTTGGTATAAGGGTTGTGTCGAAGCATGGACAAGTGCAGCAGATAATAGATTCAATATATGGAAATAATCAACACTGCCTAAGGTACCTCCTTACGGTCCCAGGTGTTCAGTGACGGGGACACCTTATAAGGAGCAATAGTTGTCATCATGTAGTGTATAATGAGCTCCCATGGTATGCTGTAGGTAAGGATCATGTGTTAATTAATGGTGCTCCAAGGAATGTCATCATTCAAGCCACTATTGGCTGAATCAAGACGAAACACCCATCTTTGTTCAATCCTGAACAGGGCTGTATGTGTTATTTGTTGATGTGCCTCGAGGACTATCCAACGTAGACTTTCTGGGGGATGTCTCAGTTCTGTGAAGTGGGTATAGAGTTTGGTGTTTGTCTTGAGGCAACGAATACTGCTTTTATGTTCAGTTATTCTGGTTTTAATGGCCCTCATGGTCATACCGACGTATCTTTTCTCGCAGGGGCATGTCAATAGGTACACACAACGTAGTGTGTTACAATTCGTGTGTTTGGTGATCGTCCATGTGAATGTGTCAGTCAATGCTAGTTCTTTAATGTGTTTTGTCTGCGGACAAACGGTACATGATCCGCAAGGATAGTGTCCTACGACAGGGGGGAGGTCCCACAGTTGTCTCTGGTTTGAACTGTTTCTGTTTTTGGGTCTCGTATGTATTAACATGTCTTTTAGATTGTTAGTACGCTTGAACGCAAAACCTAGGTTTCGGTATTGTCAGCGTGCCTGTGTTCAAGATCTCCCAATGTTTATTCACAGCCTTCTTGATCAAATTAGATCTTGGTGTGTATGTGGTTACACAGGTCACTGTATTGGAGGGTTCTTTTACATGTACCTCCTAGAAGGCCTTCGCGATGGTTATTTCTCGCTCGTTTCATGCAAGAATTAATTTGTTGTTTAGGGTATTGTCTTTTCAGTAAGTTTTCTGACAGTGCCTCAGCTTCAGTTTTGTAGTCATTTATCGAACTACAATTCCTCCTAATCCGTAAAAACTGGCTATAGGGTAAGTTATTTTTCAGGGTCTTTGGATGAAAACTGCTATATAACAGCAGGCTGTTCCTGTCAGTAGGTTTTTTGAACATAGTAGTGGTTAGTTTGCCCTCTTGTAATTTGATGGTGAGATCCAGGAAAGCAATTTCAGTTGGTGAAATTGTATGGGTGAACCTCAAGTACTGGTTCTTAGTATTGATCCACTCACAGAATTCATTGCATGTCTGTATGTCCCCTTGCCAGAAGATCAGTATGTCGTCTATAAACCTCTTCCATAGTCTCAGGTTAACTCCGAAGGGATTGCTGGCATGTCGGATAATCTCTCGCTCAAAAGCCGCCATGTATAGACAAGCTACACTGGGAGCAAAGGTACTCCCCATCGAAGTTCCCTGAGACTGATGGAAGAGTTGGTTGTTAAACTCGAAGAAATTATCTGTTAGGGCTAAGGTGGCACATTGCATAATGAATGGGATGGGAGTCGGTACCACCCATTCAGTTTCCCTTAGTGCAGTTTCTATCACTGTCAGTGTCTCTCTTTGTGGGATATTGGTGTATAGTTGCTCAACATCCAGGGTGATCAGGAGGTTGATATCAGTGGTGTTTTCCAAATCCCCCATAATGCGTAGGATATCAGTGGTATCCCTAATGTATGAGGGAGTCTGTTTGACCAGAGGTTGCAAGAAGAAGTCACAAAATTGCGACAAGGGTTCTAGCAGAGAACCGATCCCTGAGACTATGGGTCTGCCCGGGACTGGGGTGGTCCCCTTATGTATTTTCGGCAGAGTGTAAAAATAGGGGGTCTTGGGATGTTTAGTGATCCGAAAATCAGCTTCTTTTCTGCTGACCCACCCATTACTCTCTGCCTCAAAAACCATCATAGCAATCTTGGTTGATAACCGTGCTGTGGGGTTCGTTGCTATGGGGGTATAGAATTTTCTGTTCTGGAGTTGGCGTAAGCATTCAGAGTCATAATCCGTAGTGGATTGAATGACCGTTGCTCCCCCATTTGTCAGCTTGTTTTATTGTGATGCTGTTGTCTTCTGCCAATGATTTGATAGCAGCACGTTCCTGATTCGAAAGGTTGTGAAAAGGAACTCTGTTTCCCTCATTTTTAAGTTCTTTTAGCACGGCTTTCTCAAATGTCAATACCTCCACCGGTACCATACCGCTGGTGGGGGTAAAGGTAGAGGGGTTACGTAGGCCTGAGTCTAGTTTGGCAGGTTCTTCTGTATCCTCAAAATAAGCCCTCAGGCGCACCTTTCTGAACAGGTTCTGGATTTCGCACTGTTCTAGAAATTTATAATTTCTGGGGGTGGGGACATATCCAAGCCCCTTCTCCAGTACCATTTGTTCTATTGATGTCAATTGCCTATGTGATAGGTTTACCACTAGACTCTCCTGCCCTGTGTTTTGCTCCTGGTTTCCACCATATTGGGTTGTTGGTCCTGCCACTGGACCTGTTTTTGTCCTCCTCTTCTGCGCCCTCTTCCTCTGCCCCAGCCTCTGCCTAAAAAAGGTGGGTGGCTAGCAGGGTAGAATTGGGGTTGGCCTTGGGGATATATAGGAAAAGGCCAGTATGGAGGTTGTGGGCCTTGAAAATTATGTATGGGGTAGTTAGGAGTTTGTGGGCGGTTATTTCTCCTCTGATTAGGGCCTCCCCAACTCCCGCTGCTGGAGTCACTACTGGCTGAATCTCTTCTATTAATGTCGCTGCTTTCATCAGAAGAGTAGCTTGTCTTGTTGGTCGTATAATCAGCCTTCAAATATGGATATATTTTCTCTTTATCGAATCGGTTTATATCCTTTTGGAGTTTGCTGACCTTCTGCTTCAACAGGAATTCTTTATGCTCAGAAATCTCATTATTGAGTTCAGTCAGTTTGGTTTTAAACAGGGTTGCCTGAATGGTGGTTTTGATGGCCCCTTCAACCACTTGTATTCTGATGAGGAGCGCATCAGCTATTCTTCTTGCCGTGTTAATGATAAGGATAAGTAAGTCCCTGGTGCATTTCCACGCCACCAGGGACCACTCCTTTTTGAAAACTACATCGTCCAGGAAAAGTCTAGGGAAGTTTTTTACTATCAGACCATTAGGTGCAATATTAGCCCTCAGGTACTCTGTCATCATTGCTCCGTGGAGCGTGATTTTGAGCCAATCCCTCTTCATATTAGTCAGGGTGGTCCAATCCTCGGACGGTGCCCCTGAGGCTGAAGGGCCATCGCCCCCTAAAATAGATGGGGTATTCCTGAGTATTTCTGCGGCTATCTCTTCGCCGAAGCTGAGACCTGGGTTGTCACTCATGATGACTAGTATAACAAGGGATACTATAAAAGAAGGGGACTTATGACATGGGTCCCGGCAAATGGGCCAATGAGGGTAACTATCCCTCTGGTAACCTAGGAAGTCCCACGGGAATGCCCGTGCGAAGATATGTCAACAAAAGGAGGGACGCAAAGGGCTTGATAAAGGTCCAACGTATATGCCCTAAATTAAGCCAAGAGACAAAAAGGTACGGAGTTCCTCAGGTGGGTTATTGCTCTGCCCTGTGGAATGCATTACCACAGAAACTTTGTCATAGATGGTGCACACCACAAATAAATCCTGTTCCAAGAACAGTTCCTGACTGTTTCAAATAGGGCCGGGCTCCCCATTAATACAATAGTCAGATGTGGATCAAGAGGTTCTTCATTACTTCTGTTTGGTGTCAGACTTGCCTTTCCTCATTATCAACCTGGTCACGGATCTGGATGTAGCAAGGATACCACTATACTACAAATAATAGATGATGCACTTCCCCTTCTAGACAAAGGCGACGGCAGACTCCTCATCCTGCTTGATCTGTCAGTGGTTTTTGGCATAGTGAATCTTTTTAAACTTCTAGAATTCAAGAGAAGGTAGGGTATATATATGTTGCAGTCCTTTAATGGTTCACATCATGCTTAAATACCAATGTCAACATATAAAAACATGTAAAAATGGAAAACTCTATGGTACCTCTTCCTTCAAAAAGACATTCCATGAGGTTTCATCCTTTCACCTACCACTCTGAAACTATAAATAGAACCTTTCTCTTCTCTTCATGAGCACTCCAACATCTCATACCACTTCTATGCTGAGGATTCATATATCTATCTGTGGGGGCCAGGTTCTGAGTGACATTCAGTCTTGGATAACAAAGTTATCCTGAAGCTTAAACCTAAACGTAAGTTTAAACCACTTAAGTCAGAGTAACCTCTTATTTTCCTTCAAATTGTTCTAACCTATGTAGAGATTTCTCAATGCAAGGACTGTATTGGACTGCAGCCCTGCCATTGTGGAATGCTCTAAATCACTTGCTGTCTTATTGCACATAAATTGTAACCTACAAACACACATCAACTCTGTGTTCAAAGGAGCACAGTTCTATCTTAGACTCATATGAGGAATAAAAGTGTTTACCCTGCAAGAGGATTTCAAACAGGTGGTCCAGTTCCTTGTGTTATAAAGGTTTGATTCCTTACTTGTAGGAATCTTCAAGTTACACCAGCCCCTCTCAAAGCAGCCCTTCATTACCATGCAAGATTAATACAAGATAGAGAAAGTATGATGACATCACTCTGTAGGAAAGTTTACCTGTCAGCAGATTTTCCCCAGATTTGTTGTCTTTTGCTGCACCCTATATTTTTGCTGGCTGTAGAACACTGTGCACTCTACCCCTGCTAATCAGTGATAAAGTGCCTGTGCTCCCCTTCTAACATGGTGAAATTGACTTACCACTAATTGGCATATTTAACTTACCTATATGTCCCTAGTATATGGTACAAAGTGTACCCAGGAGTTGTAAGTTAAATATCACAAGTGGAATGCAGCACCCATTGAGCCATCCACTAGAGTGGTCCACCATTTGTAGCCTGATTGTTGCAATTTTAAAATTTCAACATGTCAAAATAACCCCTTTTGACAGGTCAAAACCTTCATTTTAAATATTTATAAGTCACCCCTCTGTAGGCCTTTTTACTCATAAGGCCGGATCCAAGGTATTTAAAAGTAGGATGTGTAGAAATGTAATGTTAGGCATGTCATTTCAGTGAAAAAGCCTCAAAAGCTATTTTTACTGTAGCAAGGCTAGTTGTTACGTAGGGAAACTTTGGGTTGCATTATTGCATTCAATAACGTTACTTTTGATTAGGAAATAGCTAGAAAAGTAATTAAACTCAAATTCAATTGTGATAAATATTAAGGAGAAAGTTACTTTTCCCCTGCCAAAGGGCTCTAAAACCCCATTTGCATTTGGTCTCCCAATTCTACCAGCTGGTAATTAGCATTTGAAGAGGGGTGAAAACTACTCCCAGAGCAGAGAACAAGGGCTTGGGTGTAGGGAGGTGTGGTTGTCCCTTGACAGGATGACCAATGGGGCTAGGCCCAGGGACTGGATTAATATCCAAGAAGCCTCACATGTCACAGGCAAATATTAGCTGACGACTGTGCAGGGTCCTCGTCGCCCCCCCCCGCCAGGCAGGCTCCAATCACAGCGAGCCTATTTTTGACATTACTGTGTCAAATCCTGCTGGAGTGTCAAATCCTGCTTGACAAGTCTACTGGGGTTTACATTTAACACTTGGGCTACACTTCAAAAGGCGTAAAAACAGGATGCCAAAACAATTCTTGTGTATCCATTGTCTAATTGATGGAAATCCCTGCTTTTTTCTATCAGGCTCCTGTCTCTGGGTTTAGTGTGGGACAGTGACTGTCCCAAACTGGAATTTAGTGTTAGATGTGAGAGAATACTGGCATTACCTTAGCATCCTCCACACACAAACCCAGCTCTCAAAGCCCAATTTTAGTGTGGTCAAAGACTTCCTTCATCTTCAAAATGCACAGAATGGGTAGGAGTGCCCCCCAGGAACGTTTCCCCATTGGCTAGGGCATACCCTGGAGTCATTCCCAAAAGCTAGCTCATGCCAGGCAAAAATGTGTCATTTCCAGCCACCCACATCAGAACACTCTGGACCTAAGGAAGAGGAAAGAACCTGCTGTCTGCGACCTGAAAATAAAGGACTGGGCCTGCTCTCTCTTGTACCCGGGACAAAGAAGTGGGCTCATAAGGTCATAAGGCTGACCTGTTAATGCTACTGGGATACACTACAAAAGGCATTAGCCTGCACCATTCCAGCTGACCAGTGGCAACTGGACCTGGACCAGACTCTGTGTTTGGCCTCTGACTGATCCCCTGTGAGTCTCTATGTTCCTCCCCTGAGGTGGATTCAGACTTAAATGACTGCATAAATACTATACACATTGTCTCTAAGTTAAGCCTGTTTGCTTTGTGCCATAGCTACCACGAGGTTTAGCACACATTTATTTAGTGACTTTAGTGGTTCACCCTGAGAAACGTTGTAATTATTCCTTGAGGTGGGTAGTCACTCACCCAAATTAGTAGAAGCTGATCTTGCCTTTACACAACACACACACACACAATTACAACAATAAGAATAAATGTGCACCTTGCACATGTCTAGAAACACGACACAGAAACTTAGAAAATGTGATAAGCCAGCGCCGTAAAAGCATGTTTGACTAAGTAGAAACGGTATGATTAAACAATTAGTAAATTTAAGATGTTTAAGTAGTCAATTACCTTATATTATTACCAAGAAATGTTATGAAAGATGATGATAACTTAGCATTGCTGTTTGACTTCATTGCAGAGTGTCCTAGCAAACTCGACTTTGGTGCAATTCCTAATTGAATTACAGTGGATGTCTGAAATTTTCAGTATAAGTGCCTAACAGTATAAAGATCATTTGTGTTTAGAAACAATTTTATCTTAATGACTTTTAGAAATAATTTACATGTTGCTCCTTTCTTGAAATAGTAGGAGGCCATACTTGAAGTTGAACATTTCTGTGTAACATTTACTGACAACATTGCAAAAAGATTATATATGATATGTGTGATTTATTTCATTATGCCTAAACTTAATTAGGATTTTATAGTACTAAAAGATGAAATGTTGAATTTAAACATGTTAAGATGTTTTTCTCTTTAGGCTGCATTATTTCATAGCCTTGTGCAATGGACTTTGTACGTTCTCAAATGTTGCTTTAGTTGTTCTTGGTTAATAGAATATTCCCCTAACGTTTCCGCTCTAACCATAAAGTGTAACAAGCTGAACAAGCTCTTTGTCTGTTAACCCATGAGGATGGCAGGACATTCGTTTCTCATGACTTACATGGAAAATTATGTTGGCGTAACAATTTGTACCTAGAAAGATAGAAAGGATGGTCACATGATGATCAGACCATTGTGAACCGACCATTAATGTCATGATGACAAATATGAACTATTTAACCACAATGCACAGCAGAGGGAACTGTCACGGTCGCCCATGCATTGCTTTTTGCGCCTTTGTGGAGAGCTTATGTCTAAACTCAGGCGTCCCTTTGAAATGTTTCCTTTCCTCCAACCTGCCTGCTGAACTATTTATATTATGCCCCTTTGCTTTTGCCCTTGCTGATGAACTTGACTGTCAGACAATTTGGAGCAGTTTGGTGAGATAACAGATTCAAACTTTCCTGATTTATGCTCCATTTCCCTGTGCCCTTTATCCATGGACTTTGCGCCTAGTGAACTTTAACTTAATCCCTTTCCCATGCTTAAAGAACCTTCGAGAACCAACTTCTTGCATTGTTGGTGATAGAGATTATAGATTATATTGCTGAGTTTAAACCATCCTCTTATGGATTCTGTTATTTAGGATTACATTATTTTAACTAAATGTGTGATTTTATATTTCAAACTGTTAAATTTAAGACTGAACGTTTGAAAATGTTACTTATCTGCATTGATTTTGGATCTTTAATACAATAATCAAATTCTATAAAGTTGTCTTAGTCTTATTGATAATAATTATAATAAAAGTTTGTTTAGTTAATTAAATCCTTAACAATTTATCGCATGAGTAAAAGTAAGCAATAAAATTTCTTCATTTTTAAAAACATAAAAGCTTTACATTCTCAATTGTTATAATTAATGATGTTCATATGCTCCTAATGGGGTTCATAGCATGCAATTAAGATGTTACTAAATCGTAAAATTCCTGCATTCTACCGCTCAGTTAAGAGTTCACTTTTTCAGGCCTGATTGTGAAGTTACAAGCATTCTCCACTTACATATCATGGACAATAAAGTTTCTCATCATGTCATAATTTTCTCTATCTACTTTGTAGCTAGCGTTTCAGTTTTCAGTGCCAGATCATGGAGGCTGAGAAATCTTTTCAGTTGACAGTTCATTTGAGGATCTGACGGGTCTAGCCCTGCTATTATGGCCGCTCTGCATGTCCTTATTCTTCCGATGTTTAGCGCTTTTCTTAATAAAGTGACTTGTACTGTGTAAAGTTTGGGAAATGTGCAAATTAGATGAATGCAGTCCTCTTTGTTACTGCCGCAGAGTCGGCATAGTGTTGGCCCTTTGTGGACCCAGGTTGACTGGTCTGCGATCGATGGTGGTTTTCCGAAGCGAAGAGCCATCAGTTGTCTTTTTCAGTAGATCGAAAATGTAATACTTAAATAAGGTGCCGGTGCAAGGATCTTATAATGTTTAATCACCATCCAGGCGTGCGTTCTCACACTGAAGATATTTTTGTCGACTAACAAGGAGTGAAGTTTTGCTGTTTTGTTTATTACTTGCTTGAAGGTTGAATAAGGCAAGCTGTTATTCCAAAGCTCGCCCATACAAGTGGTTGTTAGGGCTTTTTGAAGGTATTGATTGTATGGTGATTTTTTTTCATTGTCTAGTTCCGCCCAGAGAGCTTTGTTCAGTGTGGAGTTAGCTGTATTCTGTTTCAGTCGATACCAAAGCTTTATTGTTGCATACATCCTCCCTATTGTTTTGTTTATTAGACCAAATTCTGTCGTGTAGTTCCTATATAACCTATACAGGATCTGCGCGTTTGGATAACATAAACTGTGGGATTGGTGGCAGACTGATTCCGTGCACCCCCACCGGATACGTTAGCCTATCTGTATTAGCTAGCTCACAGTGCCACTATAATCTCCTCTTACCAAGGAGAGAATAGATTCTGGAAACCTCAGAACATGCCAACCCTGATCCCTCAGAATCGTGGAAACAATATACTACATTTCGCTCAGTTACTCGTGCTCACTTAGTTTGTCTCAGAGAGATACACCGAATAAACAGGCTGGGCGTTTTCAATAAGTATTCATTGAACAGTTGTTATTCTAGTGTAGAATAGATGAGCTGCAACAAGCATTAGACAGTAGCAGAGATATATGATGAGCAGTACTATGAAAGTAAAGGGATGGTATAGTTCTACCATCTTGCAGAAATCATGAATATATACAAGTACATAAAACACATGATAAAAAGTGCGTACTCCTACGATGCCTCCCTAACTAGATGTACCTAAATGTACCTAGCATCTGTGTAGGTGATATGCCAAGAATCCCTCTAGGATCGAGTCAACCCCATTACCTTAGAATGGGAGAATATAAGACCCCGTCCTGCTCTTGAGTTGAACACCCTGCGAGGGATGTTAGACCACTGCGAGCTGGAGCGTCTGCATGCAGAAACCTCAGCGTCTCTGGTCAGTGTGTCAGCCGGGAAGTCTCGGTCTCCTCTGTCTTTCTAAGCAAGACATGATGTATATATACCCATAGGTCTCCCCAGGGGTCCTACCTTACTGTGTTACTGTGTCGGCCTAAAGGATGACGTTGGGCCTGAACTTTATACAGAGATATTATACAGGAGATGGTAATCCTACTGTTACTCTTGCTGTGCTTCCAAGAAGCCTCATGCATAATGTATGAGAATCGAACCAGGGAAAATCCCGCGTTCTGAATACAGTGTCACATCTAGGTAAAAGGTCAGTACCCAAGAACCGTTATGTGTGTAATGTAGGGAAGAATATAGGTGAAAGGTTACAATGTTACCTGCGCCTATATAGGGTACCTATATGGAATATAACAATTCAAGTCTCACCTGTGCTGGTGAAGCAGACTGATGTATCTGAAAACCTTTTTATATGTTGAGAATAGTAGTTTGTTCAGAAGTTTGGAGTCTTTGCCGTGTAAAGCAATACTGGCATATGTTATTGTTGGGAGCATTTTGGCCGATATCACTGCAAGCAAAGGTTTGTATGATGGCCCCTTCAGTTTTTTTGCCAAGGTCCTAAAGGCAAACGTTAATGCACTAGTTCTCTGTGACATATAAGTTTTCTGCTCTCTGCGGTTTAGTCTGTTGTCCATGTAAAACCGCAAGTATTTATAATTAGTTACTTCCTCTAACAGATTACCCTCAAGCCATATGTTCTGTTTGGCAGTTGGGTAATTGCTGATAAGCATTGTTTTGCATTTTGATGTATTGATTTCTAGTTTGTTGGTTGTTATGTATTCCGTAATTTCCGTGAGTGATCTGCGGAGGCCGATCTTAGTTAGGCTCATTAAGACTACGTCGTCTGCATATGAGAGATGCGATAATGATAACGTTCCCAGTTGCGGTGGATGAGAGTTGATCTTGTCAAGCCGATGGGCCAAGTCCGAATTAAACAAATTAAAAAGGTGAGGAGCCAGCACGCATCCTTGTTTTAAACCTTTGTTTGTAGTCACCTTTCTAGATAGTCTTGAGCCGTCGCCCAACTTTGTTCTCATCCATGTATGGGAGTAAAGTAGCAGTATTCTCTCAGGAATATTCCAAGCTTTCAGTTTTTCCCATAGGAGGTGACGATCCTCACTGTCAAATGTGGCCTTCAGATCTATGAAACAGAGGTGCAGTTGTTGTTTTCTCCGCTTGTACTTGTCAGCTATAAGTGAAAGAGTTAGAATATTTGTAATTGTCTCGATCCCTTTTCTAAAACCTGTCTGGTTGACAGGAACCAGGTTAAGCTTATTTGACCACTCAGTTAGGTCTTCCAGGATCAGAGAGGTGTAATACTTTGCTTCTACATCCAATAATGTGATTAACCTGCAATTTGCTGGGGGGGGGGAGCGGGCTAACCGCCGAGCATGGCGTCCGCACATTGACGGAGCTCCCGTGCGGGACCCATAAAACCCTTCATTTACCGGTGAAATCTGGGGCTAATTCGCCAAAACTTCTCCCCTACCTATGCGAGAAACTGATGTTGACAATCGACTACAGAGACGAACCTGCGGAGCCCCGCACTTGATGGGATACCGACAAATGATATTGCCGGCATGCTGTGTAGCTCTGTGGTGTTGATGGGTGCGGCCTTTCAGGAGTGATCTAGCAGAGGCCCTACGCTGCCTGCCCTTGTGGCACTACCCGCACTGCTTTGGAGGAAGACCCTCTAGAGACCCACGCTGTACCGATTAGAGGGTATGAACTGGGGTGAGAACGACGGTGAACATCTACCGAGACCGCACAGATCCAGAGCCCTACAGGGTGCGACGACGTGGCTTCATAGAGGTGGGCCCTGCGTGCACACCTGGCGACCCGACACTCAGCGCCGTCCTGGGACTCTGGCGGGGGCGCCCACATGCCCTGAGGGTATTTCTCGACCCTACCATCTGGCGCTGGTGCTGGCCACATCCCCGGCCGCGCTCCGGAGCTCTGCAGTGGCCTAGCTGTGTCGCCGTCGCCTAAGAGTATACCGTGTCTGCTCCCTCCCTGACAGCGCTGCCATCTGAGTCCAACGAGGAGTGGTACGTCCCTGCCGCAGCAAACGGGCGGTGTCCTCACTGCCTGCAGGCCCCCCTTCGACCATCGGGACTGCGCTGACGATATGCTCTGCCCCGTGGAACGGGTGGAGCTGGAATACACTAGACCGTTTCTATGGCCTATCTGCGCACTTGCATTGAGGTGAGGAGGCGCATTTCCTTGGAACTTTAAGTGGATGCCATGTGAGAGCACGTCTCATAACCTTCGAGCTACTGTGGGTGTAGTGCCCGGGGTTTGAACTTTCCTCATAACTTTGTGCGCACTGCCAATTACGCCGAAGCAAGTGATTCACACGCCGATGTCTACACCGGAGGGTCAGATCATTTGACTCTGCAACTACATTACATGAAGCGCTGACACAATCCTTTTGTCCCTGTGGATGACGGACTGCGGCTGGTTGTCGTGGGAGTCCAAGCAATTGGATATTTGATAGGTGTACACGGACTGAGAGGTGGTTGACCTACAGGGCTACCCAATAGTGTATAAGTTTTGAATCTATGTACCCTAGGAAACCCGACTTGCATAACAAGCGCTAGTATACTACAGTGGAATTCACCAGTGCAAAGCCCACATTATCCTTTGAATTATATTGTCTCCAACAGAGTGCTATAAAAAGTGACTGCACTAGTGTACGATAAACGGTGCTGCTGGCACAAATATCAGAACAGAAAGTACGCCCTGCGTCTGTTACTTTGACGGCTCTCTTCACTTAACATATCCTCTACACGTGCTGGAATGGGGCGTACAAAAGAGAAACCGTCCAAAATGCAACCTGCAGAAATATCAGCCCAAGGAGTCTCTGACTCGGCCTCTCAAGCTTCCTCCATAAGCTGTGTCCCTCCGACGAATATGACACCTGCAACTGATAAATTGGATCAAATCTTGCAGGAAGTAAGAGAGACACATCAATCCATTGAGCACCAAATTGGCAGTCTTACCACTGGCTTTACTCTCCTACGTGCAGACCATAATAAATTGTCCGACACGGTCAAAAGTAATAAGCAAACGCTACTAGAGATAGTGCCACAACATAAAGAACATACCGAACAATTATCTGAAATGCAAAAACAACTGGCTACTCTCCTCGATAGAGCCGAAGACGCAGAAGGTAGAGCTAGGCGTAACAACGTCCGAATCATAGGAATGCCGGAGCGCTCGGAGGGCCCCAATGCGACCCAATTTGTGGAACAATGGCTGAGAGAGTATATAGCCCCAGAAGGATTGTCCACCTTTTTCTGTGTAGAAAGAGCGCACCGGATCCCTACAGGTAGACCAGCGGTAGGGATGCCGCCTCGACCACTAATAGCCCGTATCCTGAATTTCAGGGATCGAGACCTTCTGCTTCAGAAAGCTAGAGAAAATGCTCCGATACAATTTGAAAACAATCGAATTTCCCTTTATCCGGACTATACTGTCCAAGTACAATGGCAAAGAGCCTCTTACCAACCACTGAAACGGAAGCTACAAGCATTAAATCTCAAATATTCTCTGCTGTTCCCAGCGCGACTAAAAATTATACACAACCAAAAATCTCACTTTTTCGAATGTCCTGAGGCGGCAAATGACTGGCTGGAATCCACCCTTTCTTCTCACATAATGGACAATATTGACCAACAGGTACGACGAGCTTCAACACAAATAACTAAACCAGGACCCTGCCAAAATAGAGCTACGCGTGGACCTCCCACAAAGAAACCACCGCTGGAACAGGCCTTACTAGAACGAGAATCAGCGTTGGCAACGGCCGCTTCTATGTGAGAACCTAGTCAAATAACATCACTGGAACATTCAGACGACACTTTAATGCATTCTGACTCTGAAAGCAATGATGTTCTGTTCCCATCGATTACTCCACAGATAGTAAAAGACTTATTTGGATAAAAGAAAGCAGAATAGAACACGAAGAGATGCGACCATTGAAGACCGACTCCGAGTACTGAAGGGAAGTATGATATTGTCAATGTGCGAATATTTTGTCCTTTTGTTTCTTTTCCCCAGACTTCTATTACTTTCTACTTGATAAGGGGTCCCGTCACGAGCGTAGCTCTGCATAGGAATGTAACGCCATGTACGATGTAGGAACCACCCCCCCTGCAGTCACTGCATTGTGTAACCGTTTGGAATTTGTTTGTTGTGCAAATGTTTGGACCAACATAGATCCCCTGTTGGTCCTAGTCTTGGGTTTAATAGTCCGAATAGACTTATTGGGTTCCTGGCTCACCCCACATTATGTTGTACAAATTATTTCTCGTGACTTTCTAGGCTATGTCATTGTATTCGCACGTATGTTAAATGGCTATGTTAGGTAAATACAAAATGGTAACAAGGAATGTGCGGGGAATGGGATCAGTTCATAAGCGCCACAGAATCCACGCTCAATTAAATAGGCAGAAAGCGCAGATAGCCTTGATTCAAGAAACTCACCTTACCAATTCAGAAGTGATTAAAATGTGTAAAAAATGGAAAGGCCAAATATTCAACACATCCTATTCTGCATTTGCAAGAGGGGCACTCGTTTGGATCAGACATGGGGTACCATTTGTGCTTGGGGAGCAGCGTATAGACACAGCAGGGCGTTATGTACTACTTCAAGGCATGCTAGACGGTATCTCAATCGTTATTGGTAGTATATATGCCCCAAATTATGAACAAAATGCCTATCTCACCGACCTGAATGCAGTCTTGTTGGTTTGGGTTGTTTTTCCATGGGTTCTTGGGGGGGATTACAATTCCGTCTTGGATGTTCAATTAGATCGCTCCCACCCCCCGGTTCGTGGAGCTGCTGCTATCAAACAAGCAGAATTTCTACAGTCCTGGGATGCGGGTTGGGCATTTAAAGACATATGGCGCCTCCAAAATCCGACTAGCCATGAATATTCCTTTTACTCCCCGCCACATCAATTGCACACCAGACTGGACAGAATATTCTGCTCCACACCTTTGGTATCCCAGATTTCCCAGTCTACGTATCTCGGGAAAACACTCTCCGACCACAATCCACTCAAAATCATTCTGGAATGGGGGAGGGTACCCACCCCGGTCCCAACATGGAGACTGTGGCCACAGACCCTAGAAGACCCGGTATTCCGTGATAAATTGGGCAATGCTATTACCAACTACTTTAATGAGAACGATAATTCTGCATTGTCTCGTCTAATTGAATGGGATGTTTTTAAAACAGTAACCCGGGGCACAGCAATAGGGGCAACTGTAGGGGCCCGGCAGGAAATACATAAGAATCTTACCATAGTTGAGGACAAGAACATTTACAAGAAGCAAGGATTAAACATGCTGAACTACTCGAACAACTTCGACTAATAGATTACAGAGCATACACACAGCACAGACATGTAGAAGCGGATAAATCTGGCACCCTATTGGCACGCCTCATACGAGACACCCCCCCCCCGTCCCAATACCTGAAATAACACTCCAGATGGCACCCAGGCAGAGATTAACCTTGCATTCAGCGCTTACTACGAAACACTATATAGTGCCCCCGATGCTGCATCACCGGAACAAATAGAGGCTTTTTAAGGCGATCTCACATACCCCAAAATGTTACCGGACGCCCAAAAAGAATGACAAAATCCTATAACTAGAACTGAGATAAAGGCGGCCATTAAAGAGCTCCCGAATAATAAGACCCCGGGACTGGACGGCTTACCAGCGGAATTCTATTCTACATACGCTGATAAATTGGCTCCATGTCTAGAAAATCTATATAAGACAGCTTATGAAGCGCGCACCCTACCATTGACTACAATGCAAGCACTGGCCACTTCGCTTACCAAGCCAAACAGGGATCCCCGGGATATGTCGGGCTACCGCCCGCTCTCATTATTGCCCACCGAGTATAAAATACTCAGCAAAATACTAGCCGGATGCCTCCTTCCTTATCTCCCAAAATGAATTCACATTGATCAATGTGGATTTGTGCCTGGCCGTAATACCTCCCTAAACATCAGGCGACTACAGTACATAATGGAGGCTGCATCCGAACTCTCCTGTAAAGCTGGATGTATTTCCCTCGACCTCCAGCAAGCGTTTGATACGCTTAATTGGAACTATATGTTGGCAACTATGAAAACGTATGGCATCCCAAAAGGATATCTAAGATGGGTTGAATTATTATACACCCCCCTACGGCTCGTGCTAGCACGGGCTCCCATATATCTCACCCTTACCCAACAGCGAGGGGAACACGACAAGGCTGTCCCCTGTTGCCGGTGTTATTTGTTTTATCACTAGAACCTTTACTCATTAAACTTCGCAAGGAGGCTGCAGTCATAGGGATCCAAATAGGAAAGTCAACACATGTAGTTTCGGCATATGCTGATGACCTTATATTTTTTATGAAAGACCTAACCACAGATATAGAACCTATTCCACGTATATTTAAACAGTTTGAGTGGGTTTCAGGTTTGGCAATTAATGCTTCCAAATCACATGCATTTTTCATGCAATATAGGGAAAACCCAGACCCTATCAACTTTGGTGATTTTACTTTATCAACCGCACCGCAAACTTTTAAATATTTAGGCATACAAATATATAGATCAACACAAGGCCTACTGGACGGTAACCTAGTGAAAACAATTAGATCCGTGCGGACGCAGGTCTCTTTCTGGACTTCGCTGCCCTTGTCGGTAATGGGCAGAGTGGCTATTTTTAAAATGGTGATGCTCCCAAGGCTTTTATATTTTTTCACTAACCGATATTGATCCCAGACAAAAAAATTTGTACACTTGATACCCTCCTGTCGGAACTTATCTGGGGTAGTGGACGTAAGAGGGTGAGTCTAGCAAAATTGCACTTGAGGCCCGAAGAAGGAGGATTGGGTGCCCCTGACTTTCGCGCATATTGTATGGCCAGTCAATTACAATGGCTCTCATACTGGTTAGCAGGGCGTAACATACACGAGATTGGCTATACACCACAAGTCCTTAACCAAGGTACACTCCATACATTGCTATTGCCGAATACTAGGCTACCACCCACTGCTCCCCCTTTGCTTAAAGCAGCTCTATTGTACTGGAGGCGGGCGCTACAATATACTAAACGAGCTTCCCCATACACTCCTAATATCCCTTTGCTTGGGATACCCACTGCGACTGGACTGATCACTAAACGTAAAGTTTCCCAATGGACACAAGAAGGAGTGACGACGATTGGGGCACTGTTTATAGATGACACACTGGCAGATCACGAAAACTTCACCCGCACTCAAGGTGTCCCTCGGACATTGTTTATCCTACATGCTGCCATCTCCTATTATATTAAACGACACTGGTCCTCCGATGGGACAGAGCCCTCTACTCACGAACTAGTACATGCAATACATTTAATGGGGGAGGGACGACACCTTACCCGCTGGTTATATAGAGGCATTAGGGCACACTCAGGAATATCACTCTCCTGCGTACAAAGTGGACCGGGATCTGGGTAGGGATTTCACGGATAGCGAATGGGCATCCATTCTGGAATTCCCTAAAAAGGTGTCCAGAAATGCTAAATTTAAATATATACAGTATATGATTTTACATAGGGCTTATCTTACACCACACCTTATTAATAGTATGTATCCGGATGCACAACTCCCTTGCCCCCGATGTCAGAAGGCCGATGCTGACATACTCCATATGTTGTGGGACTGCCCGCGTTTACGGGGATTCTGGCAGACAATAGGATATCTAGTAGAAGAAATTACGGGCACTGCTGTCTGGACTACAGCGGACAGCTGCCTACTGGGTTTACACCATTGTACGAAAGGGCGAAAGTGCGTTATAGGTTTGCGGACATGGCCATTCTTATAGCGAAGTGCGCCATCACCATGAGATGGAAGTCAGCCTTTCCCCCCACACCACTTACCTGGCACACAGAAAGGACTCGCTGGGGAAGTGCAGAGAGTGCTATTATAAGAAAAGAAGAACTCAGTGGCTTACGTAAAATACCCATATCTTTGGAATGGGATCAGATGTTAGAATCATTGAAAGCTATGGATCCACTCGAAACACCAGCTTCCCAAGTCGAAGTACCACCTCCCCCGTCCATGCTCGCTAATACGAATGAGCCCGTATAATACCATATATTGCACAATATCTCAATGCTTAGGAACCAGTAAATGTATACTATTGCCAAAACTATGTAGTCATAAACGAGATAACACAACCTTTCAACGTACGCACATATATGTGGGAGGCCAGGGTAACGGGTGGGAGGGGGGTATCCTTAGATTAGGGAATATTAGTTTGTAGTTTAATGTGTAGAAATGATGCATATAATACATGTCTGATTATATACAATAGCGGTTATCACCCATGGTATTTGATATATGTCTTCGACAATGGATGATTGGATATGTAAATGGTTATGTGTACAATTACAGTTTGCTTACAACATTGTAACGAAAGATCAATTACACATATACATATGCTATTGAACAATTGTAACCTTTGTATCACATAGGACTTATATTAAAATCAATAAAATTGTGTTTTAAAAAAAACCTCTAATTTGCTGGACATGTTTTATCCCCTCCTTTGTATATCGGTGTGATTATTGAGCCTTGTCAGCTAGGTGGGATTTTATTTAGTTGCTCGGTTTCTTTAAATAGTCTTGTTAGATGCTTACTCCAGAAGGAAGGGTCATTTTTAAAAATTACTTGAGGAATGCCATTGGGCCCTGGCGCACCATCTCCTCTGCCTTTCCGTATTATTCTTGTTAAGTCTTCTGCTATGTGAGCGAACGTATCTGATTTTACCTTTGGGTAACGAGTACCATCTTTGTCGTAATTCCTTGTTGTTTCTTCCGCTGGCAGCACAGATATTACATTTGGGTAGCAAGTGCTGTCTTTTTCTTGTATGGAGTTTTCAACATTTCCTTTTACCACCTCTAGATCTTGGTGATATACGTATTCTCGCTGCTTACTAGCTAGGTTTCCAGAAGTTGTAGTTTCTTTAAATCTTTTTGTAAGAAACTTTGCCCACTCAGGTTCTTGTACATTTGAGGTTATAGAGTTGACGGGTCTGTTCAAGTCTTATTGTGTCTATAACCTAATTCTGTAAAGTTGTCTGAGTCTTATTGCATTTAATGTTAATTTACAGAAACTGTGCTAAACTCTAAATATATAATAGAGACTGCCATAGATTATTTTCAGAGCATCTGATTCTTTTGCTCTTGGTCTGTGTAGCCACCCCAGAGCTCTTAGTTTGCATGATTCTTGTTAGACTAAAGTTCTTCAGGAGGTTCGGTCTACCAGTTGTCATACTTTATTTCTATTGCATGGTCTTGAGAGTGATTTACCTGAAGCTGATTACCAATTTTTGAGTTGGCTACCAATTAGTGGTTCTCATTGGGTAGCTGACAGCTGGACATCCTATTCCTCACCCCTCACTATGACAGAGAAAGGTCCATTGGAGGACTATCGCCCCTGAGGTGAAGTATTGAGTCTAAGTAAAAATCCTACCTTCATGGGCCCAGTAGGAGCGTTGAGATTAAGGTCATGAGAGTAAAAAGCTTCCTGTGCTAACAGAACTTGGTAGCAGAGTAGTGGTTTTGTCTAGTGACATGAAGGTTCTAGGGTGTCCAAAATAGATTTCCCGGTCCAGTCCAAGAGCTCAAAAATGCCATGGTTCGGCAGAAGGATTGTTGGAGTAACTAACGGACTTCGACGACTTGTAGCAGCAAACGGAGTGTGAGTATTAATATGATTGTACGTTGCGATTGCTTATGCTTAAGATTGTGGTGTTTCGAATGGCTATCTGTTGAGTGAGCATAGTGACGAAGTCCATGTATGATTGGGGCGCTAAATGCAAAGAAATTGATGTTGTTTACGGGTCCATTTAAGGTCTACGATCCCGGGATATACATACATCATACATACATCAGCATTTATAAAGCGCAACAGCTACCTCAAACAGAGGTGTCCCGGAGCTAGCATGATCCAGCAGCATAAGGGTATCAGATCTCCAAACTGAACAAATTTAACTAGTCCCGGCTAAAAAGCCATGTTTTTAGAGCTTTCCTGAACTCCCCTTCTTCCGGTATAAGCCGAAGTCTTACCGGAAGTGAGTTCCATAATCTGGTTACTCCAACTGAGAAAGCCCTTCCTCCAATACGAGCCTTTGCGAATTGGGGAACACACAGCAAATTCTGTGAATTAGAGTGTAACAACCGCCTTTGCCGATAAGGGCGGATACGTTTTTTGATGTAGTTGGGACCGCTGCGATTCTGGGCCCTGAAAGCAATTGTCAAGGCCTTAAATTCTATACGCTGTACAACTGGCAGCCAATGAAGTTGTTTAACATGTGGAGAAATATGTTGTCTGAATGGCACTCTTCTAATCAGTCTCACTGCTGCATTTTGCACCATCTGCAATCTTTTTATCAAATATGCCGGGAGACCAAGGAACAGACTGTTGGCGTAGTCAAGCCTTGAAGTCACCGTAGCATGAACGACTAGTTTTTGACAGCTCTCCGGCAGAAGGAAAAGGAAATTCCTCAAACCCTTCAAAATTCCAAAACAAGTGGATGTAATGGAACGTATTTGGGGAGCAAATGTCATCTCAGCATCCCATTTTACACCCAGGTTTTTTACCGTAGAAGACCTACATGGTGGTATTAGTGTAGAAGACACCAAGTAAGTTGTCTGCTGTGTTGTGGTGTTTGTCGTGAGACGTTGTCGACAGCATCTTATGGAAAGGGACTTCCGTTTGTATGTTAGTAGTAAATAATTGGCATAGTTGATTTCAGGTGCACAAGGATATTTGTATCAATTAAGGGTGAAATCCCGCTGGTCGAGATTTAATTTGAAGTAAATTAGTATAGGTATAGAAATAAGATTATTTTATATTACCTTTTGAGTGAGAGACATTCTTTCTTTAATGGAGCAGACAGTTTTATGTTGAAACTCTTGCATATTGTCTTGTGTGTTTGCTTGGAAAACGCACCAAAGAAAATTGTAAAGGAGATTGATCTGCTACAGGGAGCGAGAGTGACATCACAATATGTCGCACTCTGATTAGTCGGTTGGTGTGAAGCCGTGCTGGGATTGGTTGGCAACTTCATAGAAAGTTGCGCCTTTATTGTTTGAGATTGACAAACTAGAGGATTGTGGGAGAATTTTATTTCCTGATTTTGCAGAAAACATTTGTGAAATACAAAATTGAATACAAATAAAGTTTTTCAAAGCTATAAGAAAACTGATCAGATGAGATGTGACTATATCTGCTACAATATAAGATACACCACTTGAGTGTACACCAGGATACTTTGCATTGTTGGACAAAGGATTACATCCATGTCTTTGACTTTAATATTGGCATGAAATTACAGAAAGTGACAAGAGCATAAGGTTTCTTCGTTATGGGACATTTCATTTGAGAGTCATTGAGAATTTGAGGAGGAAATTATTCAAGATGAGACCACCTCCTAGACCATGTCAAATTGAAGCATTAAATACTTGGGAACACTTAGCTCATCAGAAAAAGAAAGAGAAATACCATGCAGGGTATAAAACCCTAGATTTTTATGCAGAACCTAGATGGGATGCACAAAAAAAGCATGGAGAGCAGATGTTGTTCAGGGAACAAGAATGTATCCCTTGACACCAGGGAGAAGCTGAAGGAAAATAAAAAGAGGAAAACACACTGAGACAGAAAAGGGTAGTACTGAAGTGGAAGAAGAAGATGATGACATAGATGGCGATCTGTTAAATGACTTATTGTTGAGATGTCCACCACCATACAGTGAATCTCAGAGTGAGTGTACAGTAGATAAAACTACAGCTGAGATTCCAAATGCCCCTGTTATGCATGAAATATCAAAAGAAAATACACTGATTTCTCCTGTAAGAGGGGGAGCAGAAATTCCAGTCCCATTAAATCCATATGAATTGAATGCTCCAGATGCATTGACTGTTCCTGTTACTATTGGTCCTGTTGTACATCTTTATAAATCTGGTTACAGGTAAATATTGCACACACTTTGACTGTACCTACAACAATGAATACTACACATGGTAATCCACTAGATTTAACAAGAGGTTCTTTGCTTCAGACACCAATTGTTCCTACTCAAAGTGGAACTGCTGGTACCAGACGAGCAAGACAGACACATGAGAAAAGCTAGTTGAATTGGCTCAGCAATATGAAATTGACATCCAGAAAACCAAGGTCCTGCAAAGGACATACAGCTTAGATTTTAGTGGCATAGATTTTTCAAACACGAGGCCAGCTGCAATGAAATTACAGTTTAAGGAACTGATGACACTGATTAAAAAATGGAATGACAGAGATAGATGGGAAGGTAGATGGTAGGAAAAGAATAAAGTACAGAAAGTTAGAATGCAGAGACTTCCAGTCATGATTGATGAGCCTATAGGCGAAGTACAGATGCTTCCTATGATGGTGGTTCCTGGTGGAGGATACATGCATGTGCCATGGAATAGAGATGATATTTTGTCATTCACTAATGAATTCCTGAAATTTAGAGATAATCCAGTGGAATGGTACAGTTAGATTGAAAGGTTTGTGAAAATTTCCAAAGTCCTGTGTATAGATATGAATACCCTGTTTGACATTGTGGTTCCTGGAGACTTATGGACTGAGTGTAAAATATCTTTAGATAGGCCTGAAGGAGAACCAGAAAAGGATCCTAGAAGAGATGCCCCATCACCAGTGATATTAAAGAAATACCACTTTCCTGAAAACAATGATTTCTCCTAAAGAAATCGATCGGCAAAATATTGACAGCACTACTCAAGAACGTAAAGTATCAGTTCATGCATTTTACGACCGATTGAAACAGGTTTTCAGACAGCACAGTGGGACATTAGATGTGGCAGGGTTGCGTCCTGAAATTGTGTCCATGATTCATCAGCATTTACTGTGTTGGCAGAATAAACCAATTGATGAGATTTTGCGTTACGCCAAGTATTGTGGAGATGAGTTGGAATCAAAGCACAAAAAGCTGAAGAAAAATTAATGGTAGCGCAAATGAGAGCAGAGCAAAATGGTCAGAATCCTTTTGACAATACAGTTTCAGCACAGGGAGGATTTAACACCGTTCCTGTGATGCAGGGTGTTAATGGTTTCCAGCAGCATAATTTCCAGACACAGGGTAGAGGTCGCAGTAAGCCATTGAATTCTAGAACAGGTGTTGATTTGTCGGTTTTGAAGAAAACTAATCCTTCCCATGTGTGCGGAAGATTTGGACATTGCAAACACAAGTGTAAATTTGATGCAAGTAACTTTGGAAATAAGACACAGAATGGAGGGAATGCACAGTTTCAGTGAAATGACATGGTCCAGACTCATCAGACACAAAGACAGAGGGCCCGATTCCGATCTCGTTCGGAAAGCAAACCGAACGACTCTTGTCCGCAATACTTTCCGTATGACTCGTGTCCGACCGAACAAGTATGATGCATTTGAATGCATCTGGATACGATGCGGTTGGACTCCCATTGACTGTAATGGGAGCCTGTGTACCGAACGCATACACAGGCTCCCATTGACAAAAGGGGAGGTTGGGGATCATCGTGCACCCTGGGGGGGGGCACCCCTTGGTGCCTGCCACACTGTGCATGGTCTAAAAGGGGGGACCCATGGGTACCCCCACGGGCACGAGTCGGAGGGCCTCGGGTGAAGGGGGGCCTGCTACGGGCCCCCAAAGACACTTTCCAGCAGCCTTTTTGATCCGGGCAAAAGGAATCGTAAAGGCTGTCCGAACCGCTCATCGTACTTGCTCGCTTGGAAAACCTACTCCATAGAGCTGTACGATTCTGCTCCGGAGGGCTCTATCTCTTCGTATGCCTTCTGGAAACTATTCGGTCAGTGCTAAGGGTTTCCAGGCATCGTACTTGGTCGTTCGGAATTGGGAACGAGTCGGTCGGAAACAAGGGCTCCGGATCAGTTTAGGTAAAACCAAATCCGATTCGGAGCCCTTCCGACCGAGATCGGAATCGGGCCCAGAGAGTTCAAAATACTAATACATCCCAATCAATGCAGATATCCCAAGCTCCAATGCCTCAACAGAATGTTCAAGTAGAAAGGTACAATGCACAGAATCAGCTGATGAACAGATATTCATACCAAAATCAAAATGCATCACATTTGTATTTGATTCAGACAGACAACTTCGATCAGGACCCGTCAGCCTGCCGTTGCCTGAGGGGGGAGGAGCATTGCGTGCTTGGCCCAGCCTTAGAGGTAGAAAAGAGTGGTCCATATGTGGACGGTGAGGTAAACGGAAATCATGTTTCATTCCTTGTTGACACTGGTGCTATCCGCTCTATTGTAAGAACAGCAGAGGTTCCTAACCTACCCCTCTCAAGAGAAAGTATCCAATTTATAAAAGTTGCAAATAAAAAGTTGTCCACCCCAATTTCTGGACCAGTACCTGTTAAAATAGGGTCCTTTGAGGATCAACATCGATTTGTGGTGTGTGCAGTGGTGGCTCGCATAGGGAGTGCTGCGGGGCGGTGGGGCGGGGTGGGGGAGGGGCAGGGTGGGCGGGTAGTGAACTCGAACATACGACGGAACGGAGTCAAGTAAGTAAATAAATAAATAAAACGATTAACCTTGTGCGCGCTGCATCGCCAACTCGGCGATGCAGCGCGCGCAAGGTAAATAGTTTTATTTATTTATTAATTACTGACTCTGTTCCGTCGTATGTCCGCGTCCACTATCCCCCACCCTGCCCCTCCCCCACCCGGCAGCACTCCCTATGCGAGCCGCCACTGGGTGTGTGATTCAAGTCCAGTGAATCTACTCGGATGAGATTTGCTATGTAAGTTAAATTGTTCCATTTATTACACTCCAAATGGTATTGAGTTTCATATCGCTGATGAGGATGTTGTTTTTAAACTTTCCTAACAGAGATCTGACATGGGAATGTATCCCTCACTGACCAAAGAGGATCTGCTGATTGAGCTAAGAGACACTGTGTTGCCTAAAGTCTGGGATTTTACGGGTAAATATATCAGACTAATCAGCAGTGTTGAATCAGTCTGAATGACCGTCAAACCCAATGAGGAATATCCAAGAATCCCACAATACAATTTGACTCAAGATACTATTGCCGGAATTATTCCTGTGATCGACTCAATGATTGAGCAAGGGAGCCTAAAGGAGATAATGGGAAGTCCATGTAACTCTCTCATTACAGAAGTCGAATTGCAAGTATTATATTGTGCAGGACTTGCGGAAAATTAATCCCATTGTTTTTCCATGTAGTCCTGTGGTAGCAAATCCAGCTGTGATTTTATTTCAAATTCCATGTGAAGCTGAATCGTTTTCAGTCACTTGATTTCTGTCAAGCTTTCTTTTCCATTCCCTTGCATGAGGATAGTCAATACCTATTCGCTTTCTATTTTGGCAATTGTGTCTTGGCAAGGTGCCAAGTCCCACAAGGGTATACTGAAAACCCCTCAATTTTTAATCAGATACTCCAGAAAAATCCAGAGTCTCTGGTGATGCCAAATCACTCAGTTTTAGTGAAGTATATTGAGGACCTACTGGTGGAGTCAAATACAAAGGAAGCTTGCAAGACTGATACTATTGCCCATCTGAATCATCTGGCTGATAATGGACATAAAGTATCCCCGACTAAGATACAGTTTTGCCAAACTGAAGTCCTGTACTTAGGACATCACATTGAAAAAGGAGCAAGGAAATTGTCACAAGAAGGAATTGCAGCGATTCTAAACATGAGTCTGCCAACTACCCAAAAAGAAGTCTGCATGTTCTTAGGAATGGTGGGCTACTGTTGACAATGGATTCCAAATTTCTCATTGACAGCGAAACCTCTCCAGAGGTTGACACACAAAGATGTGTCTTATTCTGGACCCTGGGATGACTGTTGCATGACTGCCTTCACTGAGCTGCGAGAATGTCTTTGTAGGGCACTGGCCTTGGGAATGCCTGATTATAACAAGAGCTTTGTGTTATTATATAGTGATAGAGAAGGCTGAGCTCCTTCACTACTGACACAGATGCACGGAAGTAATCGCAGGCCTGTTGCATATTTTTCTGTGACACTTGATCCAGTGGCTGATGCGTTGCCTGGATGTTTGAAAGTGGTTGCATCTGCATGTGCGAGTCTTGAGCAGTGTGAAAGCATAGTCATGGGACATCCATTGACTGTGTTTGTGCCTCACTCAGTGGAAATACTGTTGACCCATACTCGGACACAGTATTTCACCAATAGTCGATTGACTTACTTCTGGGTGCAGAGAATATTACACTTAAAAGATGCATGATATTAAGCCTGTCCACTCTGTTGCCACTGCCTGGACATGAAACTGTGACTGATGATGTTGAACATGAATGACTGGATGTGACTGAACTAAGTACCAAGCCCCGACCGGATATAATGGATGAGCCATTGCCTGAATCTGATCATGTGTGGTTTGTTGATGGTTCTTGCTTGAGAGACAATGATGGAAATCTGAAAGCTGCATATGCTGTTTGTACTGTTGCAGGTATTGTTGAAGGAGTGTATTCGGCTCAAGTTGCTGAATTGATTGCGCTAACGCGATCTTGTAGCATTTATGAATAACTCAGAGTTACCATATTTACAGATAGTCAGTATGGCTTTGGAGTTGTGCATGACTTCAGGCAATTGTGGTAACAGCGAGAGTTCATGACTTCCTTCGGATCGCTAATACGAAATGGAGAAAGTGTGAGGAACGTTTTGCAGTCCCTACAATTGCCTGCCCAAATTGAAGTAGTCAAGTGAGTAGCTCACAGGTAAGGCACTGACTATGTGACCTTTGGCAATAGATATGCTGACAAGATGACCAAGTACTGTGCCATAAATTCCCATACCTTTAACGGGGAATTGCTAGATGAAGCATCAGATGTCACAAATTGTAACCTATTGCTAACTGCAATAGACACATGGGACGAGGTTAGAGAGCTACAAGAGGAAGTGTCAGAAACAGAACAACAAAGTTGGGTGTGAGCAGGTTGCATCAGAGGGGAAGACAATGTTTGTATTTACACTGATGGCAGACCTGTATTGCCTGATATTTTGTTACCGCCTATGGCTAGACATTATCATGATCCTGCACATGTGGGAAGAGATGCAATGATGTGCCTCTTTCAACAGGTGTGGTATAACCCTAGATTCTGATCGACCGTAGAGAACCTCTGTCAAAGATGCATAGTGAGTCAGCAGCAAAATGTGGGAAAGAGAACAACTGTTACAAAGAGTCATGTAGGAAAATTAGCAGGTCCCTTTAACTGGTTGAGAAGCCCCTTTGCAACGAATTGAGATATGTCCTGATTATTGTTTGCATTTTTTAAAAAGGGGTGGAAGGTTATCCAATATGCAGGAATGACAGCCTGACCATATAAAAATTGTTGTACAGGGAGTTGATTCCGAGGTTCGGCTTCCCGACTTCTCTCGAGTCAGACAGAGGAACTCATTTTAATAATGAGGTCCTGAAATTGTTATGTGCAGCATTGCAGGTTGAGCAGAAGCTCCATTGCAGTTACTGTCCCGAGGCTTCTGGGCTGGTTGAACAAATTAATGGCACATTGAAATCCAGATTGGCGAAGAAGTGCACTTCTATGTCTTTGAAGTGGTCTGGTGCATTGCCTCTTGTGTTTATGAGCTTGAGCAGTTCCCCAGACAGAACAAGATTGTCGCCTCATGAAGTAATAATGGACCGAGTGTTGAGAAAGCTAGCTGTTCCTGCCAATGCTTTAGTTAACATAACAGATGATCTGGTTCTGTACTATTGTAAAGGTTAGGTTGAGGTGGTACGTTCTGTGTCTCACCAGGTTGAAGAGGCTGCCCTTGCAACTCAACAGGAGCAGCGCCATGACCTCAGTCCCAGTGACTGGGTCCTGGTGAAGAAGCATGTGCAAAAATCGTGCTTGGAGGCCTGTTGGAAAGGACCTGACCAAGTAATCTTGGTAACCAACACTGCTGTAAAGTGCAGAGGTCTCCCGAACTGGGTACATGCTGCCCATACACGCAGAGTCTATTGTCCTCTTGGTGATACAAGAGCACCTGTACCTGCTGTGCCAGTGGTAAGAGAAAGACAGAGGATGTAGGCTAGTCAAGCTGTTTAGGGACCAGCAAGCTGCTGGGACAGCACATGTTTGGCCCGAGGGGGCGGTCGAAGAGAGTCAACTAGTGTCAGTACCAAAGGTTTTCATCCAGTAGAGTTGACTACGAGAAGTGTTGACCTTCACGAAAGGCCTAGTGCACCAAGAAAGTGAGTTGTACCCAGTGACGGCTGTCCCAGAAAAGGTGAGATACTGTGATGTTGCCTAACAGAAGGAAGAGTACGAGTACCACAGACCATTCCAGAAAGTTCTGAGCAGTCTGACCAGAGTGACAGTGATGATGAGGGAACAGTTGTAAGGAGATCAAAAAGAGCGAGAGAACCCAATCACAAGTATTTGTCTCCTAAATGGACATATCTGGCTGCAAATAAATGGGAGCAGCAGTACATTGCCTTTTGCTCTAACAGTACTATTCCACCTGAGAGCCTCCTTGAAACAAAGTTTGTTGTGGATTTGAGTTTCAACCTTGGTGTACCACTTGAAGGACTGATGCAACAAAGTTGATCTGCGCATTTCTCATTTTGAACAGAGCCATTGAACTGTGCCCTTGCTGAATTGCTCAAACTACGCTAGCTGCTATTTGCTAATGTTAATTTTTCATAGTCAGTTGTCTGAATTTTGAGAAGCCATGAGGTCTAACACTGAAATTTCCCTTAGATGGAAATGTGTGTATGCAGGAATTATTTCTCTTATTATTATGATTTTAGTTTCATTGCCTATTCTTTTGAATTTGCCGCATTATGTACCTGTTGAAAATTCTAAGCTTACTAATTCTTTCTACACTGCTAAAACTAACAGCGCTGATTTTACTGTTTTAAATGACAACACTTTGCATCTTGATTTCCCAAATTCTGAACCTTCACTAAATGTTTATACCAGATTGCTAAATGAGTACATGGAAACAATGGATGCTAGTGATTACTATATATTATGCAATTACCTGCATCAGTTGCCGAAGGTGTAACTTACCACAGCTTACAATTAACCTATGGTTTTCTTGCAGTGTGCTAACTAGTTTGGTTTACGGTACTGATTGCTTGCAATATTACTATTCAAATCAAGATCTGATCTTTTCTGAACTACTTGTACTAAAAAGCATAAACCCACATCCTGAAGCTTCGCTTCTTGAAACTATGGGCTATCTTTTTAGACCGACTCAATCTTTTGATATGGCTTATGCACATAGAAATAACCTAACATGTGAAATAGGGAGAGCTGAAAAGAAATTCATAGATTTAGTGGAGAGTAGATGAAATGAGGCGACTAATAACACTGATACACATTCAAAATGAACTCTTTTCTAACTTACCAGGAGAAGCAAAAAAGATTCTTGAAGGGGTGGCTACTTTAGCCTTAGATGGCAGCATAAAGGAAAACTTTGTATATATAGAAAAAGATCAAATACTAACACGAAATTTGTAGGTCACAGTGAATGTGAACATTCCTTTAATGTTCATGAGAACTGGGGAATGTATTTAGGAGGAGTTGATCCGATCTTTCCTGGAGTGTATTATACATGTGGAAAAATGCTTATTATGAATTGCCAAAAGGATGGTATGGAAGTTGTAGTTTGGGTATTGTTTTACCAAAAATGTATGGTGTAAAACAAATTCAAGATGAATTAAAAGAAACAAACTGGAGAATGAAGAGAGGTATGAGTGCTAGTGAAATAGTGGGTGACATTTCTGGAGCTATAATATCTTCTGTAGGAGTAGCATTAAACTCACATAGAATTAGAAAGTGTTCTACTATAATAGATGAATTAACCACTATTACAACTGGAGGATTTTCTGTGTAGATATTGAAACTATTTCAATAAGATCGATGGTGATGCAAAATCAACTTCCCCTTGATATTCACGCGAAGGAGGTCAGAGTCTGTCGGTTGTTAAAAGTTCAACAATGTTGCACTTACATACCCAACAAGAGTAAGGATCTAGAGAGCTACATTAAAAATGTTACTGACTAGAAAGATTTTTAAAATGATAGTGCCTGGGAAATAATAGGGAAGAGATTGTCAACTGTTAGCAATTGTTGGGTAACTTAGGTAATGGACTGATTTCAATCTTGAGACCATTAGTGGCGATCTCTTTGTGCACACTGCTGATGATCCGAGCTATCAAATTTTGTAAATATAAAAAGGAGAAAAGAGGAGTGAAAAGAATAAGATCTGATATTGAACTTGAAAATGAACAATGTAAATATAATGATTACATGAAAACTTTAGAAGAAAGAGGCTGAAGGCAACACAAATGTGATTTGTGACGACCTGACATGGATTTTTGTGTTAGTTTAAGTCGCCTTCAGAGGGGGGGTTTGAGGAAGTGTAAAAGCTGATCTTGCCTTTATACGACACACATACACAATTGCAACAATAAGAATAAATGTGCACCTTGCAGACGTCTAGAAACATGACACAAACTTAAAAAAAGTGATAAGCCAGCACCGTAAAAGCATGCTTGACTAGGTAGAAACAGTAGGATTAATCAGTTAGTGAATTTAAGATGTTTAAGTAACCAATTGCCTTATATTATTAACAAGAAATATTATGAAAGACAATGATAACATCGCTATTTGAATTCATTGCAGAGTGTCCCAACAAACTCGACTTTGGTGCAATTTCTATTTGAATTACAGTAGATATCTGAAATATTCAGTATAAGTGCCTAACAGTATAAAGATGATTTGTGTTCAGAAACGATTTTAATGTAATGACTTTTAGAAATAACTTACATGTTGCCACTTTCCTGAAATAATAGTCGTAGGTCATACTTGAAGTTGAACATTTCTATCTAACAATTACTGACAACATTGCAAAAAGCTTATATATGATATGTGTGATTTATTTAATTATGCCTACACTTCATTCAGATTTTATAGTAATAAAAGATTAAATGTTGAATTTAAACATGCTAAGATGTTTTTCTCTTTAGGCTGCATTATTTCATAGCCTTGTGCAATGGACTTGATACGTTCTCAAATGTTGCTTTATTTGTTCTTGGTACATACGCCATTCCTTATGATAACAAAGATCGCTCTTTTCACCTTGTGTGTGAATGGTGAGAAGCTAACTTTCCCTCATATCTATAAAGTGTAACAAACTGAACAAGTCCTTTGTCTAATAACCTGTGAGGATGGAAGATTTGTTTCTCATGACTTATGTGGGAAATTATGTTGGAGTAAGAATTTGTACCTGGAAAGACAGAAAGGACGATCACATCAGACCATTGTTGACCAACCTTTGAGGTCATGATGACAAATATGAACTATTTAACACGAATTCACAGGAGGAGGAATGTTCACGGCCACTCATGCATTGCTTTTTGCACCTTTGAGGAAAGCTTACATCTAAGCTCAGGCTGCCCTTTGACATTTTTCCGTGGCTCTAACCTGCCTGCTGAACCATTTCTGTTATGTCCCTTTGCTTTTGCCCTGGCTGATGGACTTGCATGTCGGACAATTTGGAGAAGTTTGGTGAGATACCAGACTCGAACTTTCCTGATTTATGCTCTATTCCCCATTGCCCCTTACCCATAGACTTTGCCCCTAGTGAACTTTAACTTGATCCCCTTGCCCAGTCTTAGAGAACCTTCAAGAACCAACTTCCTGCTTTGTTGGTGATAGAGATTATATTGCTGAGTTTAAACCATCCTCTTATGGATTCTGTTATTTAGAGTTAGATTACTTTAACTAGATGTGTGATTTTGTATTTCAAACTGTTAGATTTATGACTGAACGTTTGAAAATGTTACTTATATGCATTGATTTTGGATCTTTAATACCAAATTCCCTAAAGTTGTCTGAGTCTTATTGTGTTAAATGTTATTTTACAGAAACTGTGCTGAACTCTAATTGTGTAATAGAGACAGTCATTGATCATTTTCAGAACATCAGGTTCTTTTGCTCTTGTTCTGTGTAGCAACAGCAGAGCTCTTAGTTTGCATGATTCTTGTTAGACTAAACTTCTTCAGGAGGTTCGGTCTACTAATTGCCATTCTTTATTTCTATTGCATGGTCTTGAGAGTGATTTACCTGAACCTGATTACAAATTTGAGAGTTGACTACCAATTAGTGGTCCTCATTGGGTAGCTGACAGTTGGACATCCTGTCCCTCACCCTTCACTACGACAGAGAAAGGTCCATCGAAGTACCATCGCCTCGGAGGTGAATTATTGAGTCTGAGTAAAAATCCTACTTCATTGGCCCAGTAGGAGTGTTGAGATTAAGGTCATAGGAGTAAAAAGCTTCCCGCCCTAACACACTCCTATACTGCTCACAGTGAAATGGCTTCTAATTGAGGTCAGGGACATTTTGGAAATAGCCTGCATCACATACGAAACAATACACACTGGAACACTGAAGTATCTTGCCCACAAACTGATCTTATCTGTGAGGCAACACCACATTTGTAGTTTAAAAAAGCACCTTTATTACATTCCATTTTTTAGGAAGAATACAACTCTAAAACAATCTTTCTCAGGCAATTACACCTAAATTGTGAAACTCTACTCTTCCACTATCAGAACTGCCCTGTCTTATCAGACCTTCAAAAAGTGAATAAAGGTTTATTGTTTCAATGTCACTTATGATAAGACTTGCTTGTGTAGAGGAAAAGCCAGCCCAAGCACTCGTTACTAACTCCAAAAATTATTTTGCTCCTACATGCGTTTGCAGTTGACTGTTGTCTTTTTCACCATCCCATTCCCTTTAGAGGTAAGTAATCATCAGTTTTTCTTCTACTAATGACCTTGTAACTTGATCCCGTGTAAAGCACTCTTTAGGTCTTATCCGTGCTATATAAATAAAATAAAATTAAATAAAATAAATAGACGATAATGGAAAAAAGGTTATAATATAGAGCAGATTTGATTGTTTTCAAAGACTCTTTGTCACTTGTGTTGCTGTTTGTAGCTAGTAGACATTGTGTTGGGTTGACCCATATCAGAAAATGCTTCCACTGGGGTTAGGTATTCTGACAATTGGAGTCAACACTTGCTTCTGTGTTTATATGTTTAGACTAATTCTCTAGTTTAACATGAGATAATTTTTCTCTGTTGGTCTGTAGTACGATATTTGTTCCAATAGACTGAGGCTTTATTGGTAGTTGCATATTTGTACTCTCATTCTCCACGTGCTCCTTGCTCATCTAGGGCCACATGTACAACCTTTTTTAGCGGTCGCAAATTGAGATTTGGGCCGTTTGCGACCACTGAAAAGGGTTTTCACATGTATCAACCCTATTTTGTGAGTTGGTAACCTGTTACCGACTAGCAAAATAGGGTTTACGATTTGCTATAAGGAAGGGGCTTGCCAAGGGTGTCCCTTCCTAGTAGCGAGTCTCAAGGGTATGTACAATTGTTTTTTGACCGGAATGCGGTCGCAAAACAATCGCAATTTACTTCCTACTTCGAGTAGGTGGTAAGCCACTCGCAATTGGGAAGGGGTCCACAGGGGACCCCCTCCCCTTTGTGATTGGCAGCGAAAATGTTTTTTAAGAACAGGCAGTGGTCACACTGCCTACTCTTAAAAAATTTAACTGAAACGTTTCATTGATGTTTTTGAAACGCATCCTATTTTCCTTTAAGGAAAAGGGACTGCATTTCCCCCAAAAAAGTTGCTTTATTTAACAAGCAAATACAGACTTGGGGGTCTGCCTCCCCAGCAGGCCACCATCCCTGTGTTATTGCCCATTCCCAATGGGTCGCAAATTGTGACCTGACTCATGAATATTGATGAGGCAGGTAATTTGTAACCCTAAGCGGTGAACTCCGCTCCGCTCATGGAGTTTGCAGAGTTTTCCGTTCTCCGCGTTATTCTGAGCTCGCGGATTTTTTTTCCTCACTTGCGCTCATCAACATCAAGTTGGCGAGCCTGATTGAGGAAAATCCACCTCCCCGCGAGATATTTCCACGTTCGCGATCGTCAGTGTCAAGTTGGCAAGCGCGAGCGTGGAAAATCAACCTCCCGGCGAGATTTCTCAAAGCAGGTGGTCGGATTTCTCATTGCGAGTGGTCGCATGTGCTCGCGACCCCTCGCGTTGAGTAACCATCCGTTCCTGTTGAGAAAGCTGCAGCTCGAGTAAAAAATCTACTCGAGCGGCAGAAAGGAAGCAGCGCGCACTTGCGCTGTACATGGTGCCGTTCGCGATGATTTCACAGTGTGGGCAAACACCAGGCACTGAAAATCACCACGAACGGCATTTATCTAACGCACTCTGCCGCTTGCGGAACTCCGCGTAGCGCAGCAGAGTTTTCTTTGCACTTCGCGGAGTTCCGCGTGAACTCCGCCCAGGTTTCATCATTTGCAACCCCATTGGAAATCGCCAAATGTGTCTGAGACACATTAGTACATTTCCTTTTGCAACTTGCAAATTGTGAGTCGCTAAAATTTGCAAATTGCGAGTCGCCAAAGGAAATGGTCGTATATGTGGACCCTAATGCTTAACTTATTAGAGCTTGCTTTCCCTCTACTATCCTATGTGTCATTAGCCCAGGCTTTCAAATTCTGATCCAGTGTCATATGGAGGTAAAAGAGAAAGGCATTTATGTCCGTGGAAGAAGAGTGGTATTTTTAGGACACATGTATACATTTATACAGCTGCATCCAAAATCAGCAGTCTTTAGCTAATACATGTTCTAGTTTTCCCTAAATTCCTGGTAAAATTTAATCAGTTCTGTTCTTTCTCTCCATGAGGGGTGTATCATTTCTTGCTGTCCAGTGCAACATGATAGGTTTTGGAATGCTGTGGTGTGATTTTGGTAAAGTTTTATATGACAGCATGTGATGTGGTGTGGAAGATAAAGTGTGGTCTGCAGATGTATGGTGTTGTGCTGAAAGTGTGGATCATGTTATGAAGTGTGATGTGGTCCAGAATGCTTCATGTGCATACAACACCACATGACACATGTGTCAAATATTCAATAGTTTAAAACTAATTCCTTTGAGGGGTGGATAGAGTTGGTTATAGCAATAAGGTTGTGGAATTTATTCAGCAGTGTTAAAAGCTCTTTTGTGATTACATGGCCGATGAGAGTATGTAGGAATACTGCAGTGTTTTGTGTGTGTTTCTTCAGTGTGTGAGCTGTATTTTTAGTTGCATTTTGTCTCGTATTTTTAGTCTGACAAGTTTTCTCTTGAACTACGTGTCATGTCTGTTGTTTAGGTCGAGCCTGGTAGCGCATGCGCCCTCTGCGAGGCATGCTGTATTCGAGTATGAACTTGCAGTCCCGTCCACTCTATGCGCATATTTGTTATTGGCTTGTGTCATTGTCCTTCGTAAATGCTGGCTTCTGATTTGTTAATAGGCTTTTTAGTCCCTCCTTAGTGCCGCCTTGTCTTCATTTGTAACCTCCCATGAGGTCTGGCCCTGGTTGTTACACAGTACGTCTTATTTAGTCTGTAAACACAATTTTCTTTAATGAGTTTCTCCTACTGCAGGCACAACATGCTTTCCTGCAACATTCAGCGTCCCATGCGTGTTTTCACTTTCCAAGCAGCCCGGGACAATGGCGGCTGCTTCTTTGAAATGAAATAGGTCTTGCATTTACAAGAGTTTGAGCTATTGGCAAATGACAATGCCTTTTATTTATGTGTTAATTATCAAAACAGATAAATAAAAGGCATTGGCATTTACAATGCCAATAGCTTAAACTCTCGCAAATGCAAGACCTATTGCATTGCAAATGCTTGTTTTGCAGTAGTGACTAAGGTTTTTTAGAGGTGTAATTGCGTGATTAGCTTCTGTGAGCCAGTACTATAAGGATTTTAGGAAAACTACTGTTGAAATGAGGTGTGTAGTGACTAGGTGTATAAGGATTTTAGGGAAATTATTGATGCAGTTGGGGTGCTGAGGGAACAAGTGATGCTGTCAAAGATGTCAGGGAATCCATTGTCTGCTGCTTGTGATTTCTGAAGTGTGTGCCAAATTGGTGTTTTTTTCTGCTGATGTAATTAGGAAAGGTATGGAAGAAATGTCCCCATGAGTAAAGGGCAGTGGGCCTGTTACAAGAAGGACTTCATCCAAACTAAAATGACATCAAATATGTGGCTCACTGAATGGATTGGCTCCTTGACAACTATTTTCACAAAATAGGGTTTCATGACATGTAGGTGGAGAACACTTTTTCGATTAGGAACCTAGATGTTGAATTCTTTCTCTGCATGTGTGTTAAACAATGATGCCAGCTTTTCAATCTGTGAGTGTGTCAGCAAGTGTTGTCTTGCAGCAATCTGTAGACCAAAATGGAGGGCTTTTAAATCTATTTTTTGTTGTATGTGACCCTTCACTCACTTTTTTAGCGCTACGTTTGCACAATTCTTTTATAGAGGTGTTTGAGTATGTTCCTGGGATTAAGTAGTTTAGACATGTCAGAAAAATTATTGTCTGCAGATGGCTGTTTAGGAACATGCCCATGGTAGTATGTATGCTAATGTGTTGGTTGTGACTGAATGCTGACTGAGCTGTGAGAATTAGAATTGGTTCTGATGGAGAGGAATGTTCTTGCAAGATGTTGTTGCTACTAGAATGTCTCATGCATGGTTTAAAGTCATATTTCCCTACTTTGAAAGCCCCACTGTGGGGATCTGGTATTCTGGTTTTTTATTTTGGCACTGGCCTCATGCTAATGTTGATTGTGTGCTGAGGCCTAGGTCTGTCACTTGACATAAGTGATGTCCTGGACCTCCCCTCATTGACAGACAATGGACTACTGTCTCTGTTATGGGTTTAGCACATAGAGCAGTGGTGGCAGTGTACCGTGTTTTGAGAATCAATAGTTTGGCCAGACCTTCTTATCTGCATCACTGGGGTGGAGGACTAATGGCCCACTAGTGTAAAGTACAGCATCTATGTACGAACCCCACTCCTAGAGCTAACATCCCAGTGTATGTTGTGCATGTTTGTGTGTGTGTGTGTGCAGCATGCGCCATTCATGCATGCAGTGTGTGAGTGAATCAAAGTCTTTGAGGCTTGTGGTATGCTTTTTGAATATCCCTGTCCTGATCTTTTGCACAAGATGGAGGTGAGGTTGATTTCCCAGCAGTGAAAGTGAATAGCTGACCTTCCTGAAGATGCAGGGAGGATACCTAGACACTGAAGTGAGGGAAGAGGAGTCAAGTCTTCTTTAGAAATTCAATCAGGCCTTTTCCTGAGCCACAGGCTGCTGATTAGGCTTCGTGTTGCACTGCCATTTAGTGGATGATAGGGGTGAAGGGTCTCTGCTATGCAAGGTGACGGGGAGCCCTTGCGCAAGGCCCAGCCTTTTGTCTCTCTCTGATCACCTTTTCAGTTTGGCTGTTAGCAACCAAGTGCAGAAAGTTCATATCTCTTTGTTCTTCTGTTGAAGGTGCTTCAGGCTGGAGCCAGCCCTTCTATGAGAAGCATCACCCAGAAGACACCTGAAATGAGAACCACCCCAAACTAGTTCTGAAAGTGCAGACAGTGAATACGCATCTCCTGTCTGCTGTTACTATTTAAAAGGGGATCCACTATCCTACTTGTGAGAAATTCACTATGACTATGTAAGAGAGTGCTCTGAAGAGTACTCAGGGGACTGCTGTTGCCCAAGAGCTAGTGTCTGCTGACAGCAAACTTCTGAGAGGTGAGGGCACATCACTTGAGTTGTCTAAAAGCCACTCTGCCAGCAAAGAGAGGGGTGTAGTCTACCAACCCTGCTGAGGAGTGATTGTCCAGGAGGAGAGAGGCGCAGCATCACCCTAGAGTTGGTGGCACTTCCAGAACAGGAGGCCTGCAGAAAGCAAGCTGCGTACCCCGTTGTTGGCAGGTTGCAATCTCTTGTTTCTGTTGGGACACAAGATGGCTCGACCAGATCACCAAGCCCATTTGGGGGTGTGACGCAGGTCCGCACTGCTCTGCCACGGTGGGTGCTCCCAGTCAAAGAAGAGACCCCAATGGGGCTACCAGTTTGTGATATTTCCCTCCTATAAGCAGGAAGGAGCATGCACACAGAGACAAATCCGAGTGGCTGCCTGAACGTGCTAATTCACCAAGGATGGTAAGAACTTACCACTGAACTAAGTAAGAACTGAGCAACTGATCTGTGAAAGATTTAACACAACACACAGTACGAATGTATGACGTTACTATGCATACTAATACCATGCGTGCCATTACAACGCAGGTATTACTACGCTAGTACGTTTACAATGACCTACCATTACAATGCATTCTTTTATCCTGCATATGCCTTTACCACGTATGCCATTACAACACAAAGGCATGCATGGTAAAGGCATACACTTGGTAAAAGTGATTAAGGTAAGTAGCACTACCCCTGCATGACCCCCTTACCCCCGGCCCCCAGCCATTGCCATACCCTAAACCCTAAAACAGTACCCCTGCACGATCCCTCCCTGACCCCAGTCTTCTCCCTACCCTAAACCCTAAAACACTACCCCTGCACGACCCCTGCGCGACCCCAGTCCTTTCCCTACTCTAAACCCTAAAACAACACTACTCCTGCACAAGCCCCCCCCCGACCCCCAGTCCTCTCCCTACCCTAAAACACTACCCCTGCATGACCCCTCCGACCCCCAATCCTTTCCCTATCCTAAACCATAAAACACTACCCCTGCATGACCCCCGACCCCCACCCCTTGCCCTACCCTAAACCCTAAAACACTAACCCTACACAACCCCCCCTCAGCCCCTAAATTAGTAACCCCCACCCCAGGCCCAACCTTTCTCTCCTCGTGGTTCGTGCAGTGCAAGCAGCTCTTCTGAGGGGCAGTGCACGTCATCGTGAGGAAGCGGAAGAGCCTCTGTTTCCTCACAACGACGTGGATCGCCTATATTTTTTATAACGTATGTGCTTTTACCATACATACCTTTAAAACGAAATTTGCTGTAAAGGCATGTGTGGTTAAAGCACATACGCTGTAAAAAATACGTAGTAAAATCTACGTTTTGTTACAACACATGCGTGGTAACGCTTGCATTGTAATGGTATGCGTGGTAACAGCTGCGATGTAATAGCTGTTACCCCACAGTACAGGGAGTGATTTGCATCTGAGCTATAAAACACTACCCCTGCATGACCCCCGACCCCCACCCCTTGCCCTACCCTAAACCCTAAAACACTAACCCAACACAACCCCCCCTCAGCCCCTAAATTAGTAACCCCCACCCCAGGCCCAACCTTTCTCTCCTCGTGGTTCGTGCAGTGCAAGCAGCTCTTCTGAGGGGGCAGTGCACGCCATCGTGAGGAAGCGGAAGAGCCTCTGTTTCCTCACAACGACGTGGATCGCCTATAGTTTTATAACGTATGTGCTTTTACCATACATACCTTTAAAACGAAATTTGCTGTAAAGGCATGTGTGGTTAAAGCACATACGCTGTAAAAAATACGTAGTAAAATCTACGTTTTGTTACAACACATGCGTGGTAACGCTTGCATTGTAATGGTATGCGTGGTAACAGCTGCGATGTAATAGCTGTTACCCCACAGTACAGGGAGTGATTTGCATCTGAGCCATAATTATGCTATTTCCTTATTTATAGAGGAGAGCCGCCTAGAACTGAAAATGGGGGAACTGGAGAGAGATATAGCAGATAGAGGTACACCCGATCTCAGTACCTTGTTTATATCATATGTATAGTGTTGTAGCGTTCACTGGGCCCAATGTCATCACGATGTATTCATAACCTCTTAATACCTCACACCTTTGGTCCTCCAATGCATGTTGTTCTGTGCTGAAATGGGCTGGATTTTTCGAGGATGGACAGTTATCTAATGAGGACCAGGAATAAGATAACTGCCTTCAAATCAATTTCGTTTAGGGTCATATAGATTTTCCAAATCTTAATTAACTCAAAACCAAATAAAGTTTACCCACAAGGAAATGATGAGACAGAATCAGCAGAATCAGATTTAAATTCAAATTTTCAGTTACTTATTTGAATGATAAAGTACTATTTCATTAAAAATAAGATAGCATTCAGCCCTGAATTATCAATTAGTAAAGGATTTAATGAAATATACCAAGCCTCTGAGGTACTGGAGAATATGATGGGTGATCAGGAAAAATCTTCCTCAGCCGAAGTAGATTTAGGCTCGTGGCCAAAGGAAATAGGAAGCCAGGTGAGCCTTGTAAAAACTCTCGGGAAAGTTCAATAAAGTTTCAAGTAACCAGTTCTAGTTTGTTAAGACAGAAAATCTGTCTCAGTCTGTCACTGTATCAATAAAGTCACAGCAACATGTTGTGAACCCTTCAGCCGAAAAAGTTTGCTCTGCGTCAAAACTTGGTGGTATCGCAATGTCGCTTTCGATGCCTATCCGCTGCATCATCGGTGGTTCTCCCAGGATTTGAGCAATTATACTCCACTAGTTTCCGGCATGACACCCGCTGGCATCACCAAAATTGCCAGACCACTCAGTTCCATTGGTCAGTTCATATGAGATGAGGATGATGTAGCAGGAATGAAGATACAAATCCTGAAAAATTAAGTAAAATCGATTACGCAGCTTCCTTATGTATTGTAAGCATAAGACACATCTAACAATGAGACTTTTAAGAAAGAAAGCTTTAAGCAGCTGTTCCAGGATGTAACAAATATTGTTGCTAAACACATTTTTGTCCGAGAGATGTCAATAGAAATAGTTATCATTTCAATACAAATTGCAAGTTTGAGGAAAATTCTCATGTGCTTAGAATATTGAGTCCATGACTTCACTGGAATAGGAAAGCAAAATGAGGCCTACATTAAAGTATGATTAAAATACGACAATGGTTGTGTTAAATTGTGAATCACACATTAATAGGGAAACATAACATGGAAATTAAAACCCAATCCTAAACTTTCAACCTAAAACATAGTTAATTCATGTAAGTATAGGGTACTCTTAACATTTTTTGTAGTGTTAACGTTACACATGAAAAATAATACATCTTAATCTTTGACGATTGAGTGTTATTCAAGAATTACGTATACAAAGCAATGTTAAGGAGAACACCTTTTAAGCATACTCATGTAGCACCTACTTTTATTTTGTCATTTTCAGTGCACATGTTATAAAATATTATTTTCATACTTTTTCACATGTAATCACCCTATTTCACATTTATTTTCTTTAGTGTTATTATTTTCACATTCATTACATATAATATCAAATCCATTAGTAATAAAATCTAAAACGTGAGATTTTCTTCTACATTTTCTAATACATTTTAAAAGAATGAGTAACATTTTCATGATTATTGATCACATCTATATTATTTAAACACATAATATATCTCAAACTATCTTTTCATCTGCATGCTTTTATGATGCAGTATCTGAATTATATTTTGCATGTCATTTTCAATAACGTGGAACTTGTCACAAGTTTGTCATCATTTACGTAAATGTTGTCATAATCGTTACTTTTATCAAAAACAGTCAGATGAAATCTCTGCTCTAGCAATAGTGTTCCATTCTTTCATTCAGTAAAGTACTTTTCTTTCTTGAAAGCAAAGCTCTCATTTGGGAAATCTGTTATTGCACAGTCGTGTGATTGTCCAGTCATGTGCTTAAACACCCCCACACCATCTCTCTGAGAAGCCTATGACTCCTCGTCATCGCTACCACTGAGAGTCAGATGCTGAAGGGGTTGAATTTAGCCCAGTATGTAGAGCCGGTGCAGGATTATCCCAAGACATCAGAAGCAAACAGTCTCAAGCCCCATGGTTGACAATCAGCCTGTGCTTGCCCTGTAGACACCTGGAATGAGGTCTTACAGATGTCAGAACAAGGTACAGTAGGTAACCCATAAACCCAGTTGATACCTGGGTAACAAGTGTGTATAACAAAAAACAATGTCTCAACAGGTAATATTTAAAGGCAATTATTCAAGAGTATGCATAACATTTCATGATCATGTAACCCGTGCAGCTTGTGCTCAATTGTGCTCATGAGAAAGGTGAACGGCGCAAAGCGACAAGTGAAAACATGATTGAAGTCAAGGGCAAAGTAATGAGTACCTTGAATTCCTTTCATGCTGTAACGTGAATGAGTAATACTCATTCCTCAATTTCCAACATGTTTTTTCCATAACATTCACATTACTTTGCCCTTGACTTCAATCATATTTTTTCTTAACAAATTGCTGTTTCTGTAAATGATTTTTTCATAAATACGCTCATGTATTCTTACTGTAATTTACTTACTGTACCATTTATTATCTTAATCACACACATGGTTACAGGTTCTGTTTTCCCCTTTGATTCCTCTCTGCCTCTATAAGTTATTCTCTTTTTTTCCTCTTCTTCCTCACATTCTTTTTAGCCCAGGCCCTTTAATTCCTTCCCTGCCCCAGCCCCGCCCCCTCACGCGACACGCAATAAGTTTATATGCTTTGCGCCGTGTCTTGCTTCTTCCTCATTCATTGCATTCTGTCACCGGGGTTGACACGGATTCATGCCAGAGCTTCGCCCTTACGGTTCCAGCCGCCCGTGGCGGAACCTTGCCGACTTTTGCCGCGATCTCAATCTCAGCATATTAAGGTAACCTTCAGCCGCTTGCACAGCCCCTTATTATGGACTACAACGCCTGTTGCTATTTTATCGTTTTCCACGTCTGCCCTGATTGATTCCCATTGTGCCTTTCCACATCTCATTTACTTCTAGGATCCAGTGGTGAGTCCTTTGCCCTCACGTAATCACTTACTGCAGCAACCTTTTTTTTTCCCTGCTTTTAAGCAACTGCCCTCCTGCACAGAATTCCCTACTGCCACTTCAGCTTTTTATTTCTGGCCTAGAGGACTGTCACTTTGTTTTCGCTCACAGAAGCGCTTTAATTGAGCATAGCATTCTTGTATTTTTGGGCTTCAAACCACCTTACGCTAAGTTATCACTGACGGCAGCCGCCACTGCCGTGCGTAATTTTGTTTCATAATGAGCATATTACTTATCCGCTCTCACTCGTTGAAGCAGTTAAAATCTCACGGCTCGCACCACCTCTAGGTTTACGACCAACACTTAACATTGGTTTGTAACTGACGGCAGCCGCCACAGCTGCGCGTCAGCTCTTTCCATTCCAGTTGGTAGATGTACATACGTGCTAATAGGCTTAAGCGCGTTCCAAGACAAATCGCATAAAGGCACCTATCTGTGGCCAACAAGAGACACTCGTTTGGAGCAACAGGTTCCATTCTCCAATAAGACTGAGCTGCATCATGGAGTTTGGTCACCTGTGAACACTATAACTCTGCTACAAACACAGAGCTGTGACACCCTCCCTTTTTTAATAATCATGTGCGCTGGCATTGATTCTAGTTCACCCCTGTGTATCAGAAGGCTAGTACACTACACACCCCATTCGCTTTCCACCATTAGAAAGTCGACTTACTGGCACTCTAGTGCCCTGGCTAATATTGTGAACAGGTTTCTCCAATGTGCATGCATGATTGGAGTTGTGTCTGACTGAATATTGCTATATTGGTCTGACACTTGTTAACATCCTTCTTTCAGAGCGGTGCCTCTCCCCTGAGCTGTTGCCAGGCTGAGGTGAGGCCTCTTATCCATAATCAACAACGGGTAAGACAAAAAACGTCTAACCTTTTTTCATTTTGCACTTTGATGGCAGGCCAGTGATAAGGACATTCGACTTACACTACTGTGTTGACTTTATGTTTTGCGACGCATGCATTTGATTTTTCTTGTTGCTTCTGTTTCCCACAGGTAAAACCAGTAAATCATGTTCACCAAAAGTGGATTACTGGTTTTGTATCTATTTTTATTACCTTTCACCTTGACTACCTTTCCAAGTCTCACACAGCCCACGCAGTAGCACTTTGTCTATAGGTCCTGAAGAAGGCCGTGACACCTTTTTGGGTCGACTTGGCCGAAACATGTAGACCTGGTTCATCTGTCACATGCAGTAACTATCTTTCCTTACTGCAAGTGCACTGTTTTTAATCCTAACAGTAGGAGTGAGCCAATAAAGTTTTTTTCGCTCTTAGTAGTTAGTTTTAGCATCACATAACTCACATTTTGAGATTCTTTTCTCTGCACTGCGCCCGTTACTCAACCAGTTTAATGTTTCACATCTTGAGGATTTTAGTATATTCTTTGTAGAGTAGGAATCTTAAAACATCCCTGAGCTCCTCCCTCACAGTGAGGGGGTTGTAGCCCTTGGCGGAGCTAAGAGTCTCTGCCAAGAGAGAATCCCAGTTGATGAAGCATGCCACCTCGGTGGGTGATGGGATTTCGTCCTAATTAAAGTACTTCCCCACTAGCAACAAGATATCTCTGCTGTAGTCCTTTTTGTTGGTGCTATTCTAGCACTTTAGACCCGAGGACTTTTTGTGCTTTGCATTAATGTCTGGTAAATTTCCCTTGGACCCCCCTTCTCTTCTGTTTTTCTCTTCTCTTCTCTTCCACTTCAGCTGTACCCCCTTGTCGGTACATCCCTTGGCACACCGGACGGGTGCCCCACAGGCTGCTTTTTCGCTACAGCCCTTCTTCATTGATCCATTCAGGTACTTTCCCCCGTTACCTTCTTCCTTTACCACTACACCTCCTTTAAATTCTCTGACTCTATTTTCTCTTATTCTCTCTCCCTAGTTCGTTAAATAAATTGTAACCCGGTCCTGGTGATGACCTGAAGTGTTATCAGGTTGAAACGCCGTCGACTTCCTAGCGCAATTGTTCAGCGCACTTCTACCACATGGTCCCTGAATCTATATACTCACCTTATATTGCCATACAATGAATGTGGACCATTTTAAAATTTGTGTATAAATATTGTTATCATTATTTTTTTGCGCCGTTGTTTCACTGGTTTTCACTTGTCACTTTGCGCCATTCACCTTTCTCACGAGCACAATTGTGCACAAGTTGCACGGGTTACATGATCATTTAATGTAATACATTGCTACTGTTCTATACTTACTGTTTAATATAAACTGCTCTTAGCAATTATTGCACAAATCATTTTTGCCTCCCTGCTTCGACTCCTTTCTTGCAAAGGTTATGCATACTCTTGAATAATTGCCTTTAAATATTGCCTGATTAACAGACAATCAGCATCATACCATACTTTATTGAGGTTTTGCTTGACGTCTCAGTGTTGACAGTTTTCAAACCACAAACATCAGGGACTAATCCATTTGTTGACTGTTAAGTTTGCCTGATGCCTGTTTTTTCTTCTATCTAATTTAAAATAATTTAAAAAAATCTTTAAAGCAAATTAATTGTTAGAGAGCTATGTTTTCATATTGTAATCCCTATCTACCCCATATCACTGCTACCAGTGATCTTGCTTTATTTCCTTTAGTGGTGCAGGTTTTGGTTTTGAAGAACGCTTCTGTGAACCCACCCAGAGCCTCGAAAACCTGGCCAAATAGAAACCAGTCATGGATTAAGTGTTGCAAAACAGTGTAATCATATGCTCACCCTCACCTAAAACAGAATGCACTGGTTGTGAAGGGGTACATAGATGACTCACACATAAATATTTCTTTGAACAATGTGGGCCTCATTTAGAGTATGGAGATGTTAAGACCGATTTAGCCCCCAAGATTTGTTTAGGGGCAGCTCCTCCATTCCTTTCTCGCAGTGCGAGAAGCAGAAACATAAACAAAAAATTACCAATAACTTTCCGTTATTACCATTTTATGTTAGGTTGCGGGCAGGTGGGTGGGAGTTTCTGCTCTGCGAGCAGGCAGGGGAGGAGTGGTGTGCCCACTCCTCAGTGTGCAAAGACTGTTTGGACCGCCCTCTGGGGCCGCCCAAACCAGTCATGCGCACTCTGCCCTTCTCCATGCAGGCTGCAATGATGCCTGCATGGAGAACATGGCCTCCCCATAAGGACCTGGCTGGGCAGTGTCCCCACCAATCACAACGCTGCTTGTAGCGTTTGATTGGCTTTGGGGAGGGAGCCTGGCTGCCTGCTTCCTGTTCCTGCCGGAGGCAGGAGAGCAGGAGCAGGAGCCGAGAAATCATGGGACATGGCCGGCGGAAAGGTAAGTTTCTTTTTAAAAATGTATTATTAAATTAAACCCCCCCTCCCCGTGCGTCACCCCAGCCCCCCACCCGCGAGCCTTGCCGGCCGCAACTGGATTTTTTCTCTTATTTTCTTGTGGAACATCTGGTTTTTGGATCTCTTCTGTTAGTGAGGCTCACTCACTGTCTGGTAAAATGGTTTTGAGTGCTAACTGCCAGTGTGTGGCTTTTAAAGTACGGTTGGCTGCTGAGCAGCTGTGATAAAAAGCATGTGATCATGTGTGCACACACGTGTGCTAGTGGGACTACTTTCTAATTAAGCATGTTATCTGCGCACAGATAGCCTGTTGCATATGGATCCTTTATTAAAATATTTTTTGGCCTATGCAGTCTTTGTAATTTAATTGGCCATTGAAAAAGAAATGTTTTTGAACTGTAATATGAGTCTGTAGCGTTTATCTGAAAGACTGTAGTGCTTCACTGTATTTATACTATCAGCGAACGCTGCACAAATGTAACAACTTTACACTGGCTGAGTCTAGAAAGCATGTGCTTCCCTTGGAAAGCAAAAGCCCAATGCTCAAATATAACATTTGGCTATATTTGCACTTCTTCCTGTACTTGAATTTGATCATATTTCTCAGCTCTTAATAAGATTCAGGCTTTGAACTAATATTCTGGGTTACTACGCTGACAATAGGCCCATTTGTATGGGTAGCATCTTCATATGCCAAATATAGTCAAGCTGGCTGTGCATGCCCATCCCCTCAGAAAACAAAGGGAGGCAGCCATATCTATTGCACCCCTCACAGGACTGGCTACCCTTTGAAGTTTTGAAGGGAAAAGATCAAGCTGCTCTGCCAGCTAGAGGTGGAGTTTAGGCTCTCAGAGAGCTGTTAACACTGAAACCTAAAATAATCCTCTTGAATAGTCCCGAGATGCTGAGCAGGGTGGTTGGGATGGGGTGGAGTGATCATGTGTCATCTCTGGGCTTGTCATAGGTGCACATGATCTGAAATTTTCTACCTCCACATATAAAGTCCTGCAGTAGGGAGAGTAGTTTGAGAAATCTAAAATGCCTGCAAAAAAAGGCCCAGCTGGAAGAGAGAGGACTCCTGTCTCTTGATGAAGAAATGGGCACAAGGACTCCTGACTCTCACGAAAGAGAAGTACTAAAGGACTTCTGTCTCGTGATGGAAGGAGGACTCAAGGACATCTGGGTCCAGCTGCTACCCAGGAACTAGGATTTGTCTCTATGTCAGGTGGCAGTGGCCTCCCTACTCCCTCTGGAATAGTAGAGAGGTGGACTTGCTGGGGACCTAGAGGAAAGGGTTCTCCTCAAACATCTCTTGACTGGTCCTGTTGGGGATGATCTCTAAAAGGGGGCCTCCTGACTCCTGTTGCCAACACATGCACACTGAAGTCCAAGGGAGTGTAGACAGAGAGGGTAATATGCCTTGAGGGTTGCTGGATGCTGCTAAGGAAGAAACTGGGCCAAGGAATCCAGCACAGCCACTGCTGTTGCAGAGAGGTAGCTAGATGATAGAGCTGCAGGTAAAGCAACAAAAAGACAGGGATTTGCTTAAGGGAAGGAAGGCAGGCACTGAACTATTCTTCATTGGAGGGAAAGTATTTAGAAAGCCAGCTCCTGTGAAACCACAACATTTTAGATGCCAGAAGACCAAAAAGGGTTCAAAGGAGACAAGGACCACCCTACTCACATGGAACCAAGGTACATATTACATATCAAGAAAACAATGGTACCTGTGGAAAAAATAAGAAAATAATCCTAGTATTTATAATAATGATACTAATTCAGCACAGTGGCAATAATCTAAGAGAAGATGTACGAATTTTCAAAAAAGCACTTAGAGAGCCCAATAGGTAAAATGCATTGTAATTTATATTACAAAAGGTCCCAAAAACGTGTACGGTGCCCCAAGTGAAAAGTGAAACCTATAAACCAAGGTAACAAGTTGTGACATACATGAAGGTTTCAAAAAGATACAAAAGAGCAAAAAGCGACCATCTAATCAATTTACAATAAACATTCACAGTCTCCTGTAACAATGACGGAGGCTGAGTACAATAGTTCGCTTTGCAGTTGTGTCCACGACGTTTCGACCTCTTAAGAAATACGAGGTCTCATCAGGACCTATGAATTGAGGGACACCTGAAATCAAATGAAGAGGGGAATAAATGACCTGAATGAAAATAGTAGTGGAGGATCAGAAGAGTTCGCAAATACCTGGGTAAAATAGATATACTGTCAGATGGTGATGCATAGCCACATCTCCACAGCTTGCTTGTGCCACTGGAAGGTGCTAGGAGTTGAAACTGCATTAGAACATGTCAAACTAGAACTTAAAGAAATAGAAGAGTTGGAGAAGGAACTTCTAGGGGGAGGTGGAGTTACGGAAGCAAAGGCACTTCTTGACAAACTGAACAAAAGCTTAGAGGAATTTAACATGTACAAACTTAAGAAAAAAGCAGACAAACTCACAAAAGACATTAAGTATTTCACTGAAGAGAAGGCCTACCCTTACCTTAGAGAGGATTATTACACCAATCAAGGTACGGAATACAGACAGAGCACTTGGGGTAAATTTAAGAAAAACAAGCCAATTACCTTTTCAGAATCCTCTGGTGGATCTGACGACTCAGACGCACAGGCAGGACCTAGCCGTACAGATAACCATCCAGAACAGCCTTTTTTAGAGAGAGGCCAGAGAGGCCGAGGCAAAACGTGGCACCAATACTCCGGGGAACGCCAGACCAGGAGGAAATTTAATCAATGGGGACCACAAAAATATTAGAAACTAATGCTCCACACACCACTTCTGAAATAATACCCATCTTTAATCTGTCTGTACACACACTTTCCTCTGCAGAAGTATCACTCCTAAGTAAAGGTTTTTCCTTTGTAATCACTGAAAAAACTAACATTTTTACAGTGAAGACTGAATTATTCTAATTCTTCAGAAAGATAAGACTAAACAAAATGTTCATGGATAAAACATCCTCTGTGTCAGACTCAGTTACAGGCTTGAGACCTCCTTCCACCTTCTATCCCACAAATTCCATGATGCCACCTGAACTAATAACTTTTGAAAAGATAATTCTTAATGGATTAGATCATTTAAAATCAACTAGATGCTTTATCCCCTACAACATCTCATTGGAGGAAAGGCGGGCATTACAAGATCTAAAAAGTGACAAAAATATCATTTTGAAACCAGCAGATAGGGGTGGTGGAATAGTTATCCAAAACAGAACTGACTATGACGCAGAGCTGAATAAGCACATTTTTGACACTAGACATTACAAGAAAATATTGTGTAATCCACTAAACACAATAAAAAATGAGATCTTGAAGACAACAATTGAGGGTAGAGAGCAAAGGTATATAACCAAAAAAGAGTTTGAATATCTGAATACGATACACCAAGCACACCAGTCAAGTATACCTTTCCCCAAGATTCATAAAAACTCCAAAACTCCACCTGGAAGCCCGATCCTTTCTGGGTGTGGGTCAGTTTTGGAACCGATTGGACGTTATATTGATTTTTTTTTAATCAAAGATTATGTACCCATTCAAGAAACCTATGTTAGGGATAGCATGTTCATGTTCAACACCATTGAAATCATGCCTTTTGACATTACCACCGACTGGTTAGCCACATTGTACATTACGTCCCTATACACGTATATCCCTCAAGAGGAAAGCATTTTTCTAATCCAAGCTTTACTAGATACGTGCACCCGTCCTTTCCAAGTGCCTACCCATTTCATTATTTCCCTACTAAGGATTGCACTCCAACATAACTATTTTGTATCAAATGGAGAATTCTTCCAGCAATGCTCTGGAACTTCAATGGGTGCTGTTTTTGCTCCCAATCTGGCTTACATCTACATGGACCACATTGAACAATTGCACGCTCTCTCACATCAGAACAGATATCGTCCCAACATATTATGTTGGAAACGATATATTGTTATGTTATGTTAATTTAATTTTGTAAGGCGCAACAGCTACCCAAAAAGGGTTTCCTGGCGCCAGCCTGAAAGGAACGGGAAGAGGAGAGAAATTATTGATTAAACAGCCAAGTCTTTAGGCATTTACGAAAGTTCTCGTAGACAGTGATGATATTTTTCGATTTGGTCAGGCTCAGAGGTTGATTTCCATGTTTTTTTTTACATACCTAAATGGAGCACAGAAATATCTAACTTTTACGTCCACTATACACAAAACAGAGATAACCTTTCTGGACTTTATCATAAAACATGAAAATGGGCTTTTGTACACTGGTCTCTACAGAAAGCCAACAGAGAGAAACACCCTGTTAGCCTATAAAAGCAATCACCATCGAGCTTTGAAGATGGCCTGCCTTTTGGCCAATTCCTGTGTCTCCGCAAGAATTGTTCCCAGAAAGGGGACTATATGAAAGAAGCGGAAATCCTAAAAGACAAACTGATAGACAGAAGTTATCCCAGAAGAGTAGTCAGGAACTCTCTGAAACGAGCATGGTACTGTCCCAGGGAGGAATTGCTTGTTGCTAAAATAAAGACACCTCTCAAGAAATTGGTTTGTGAAACTACTTTTGGTCTACACACCCACCAGATCCATAGATTAATTCAAAAGAACTGGCACTTAATTGAGAGTATAAGTCTTACCATTTTAGCCCCGATGTTTGCCCACGAACGTGGGAAAAACATAAAAGATCACTTAGTACACTCGTCTATGCAGAAAAATGTTGGCCAAAAACCTAGAACCCTACACTCCACCTGGGGTCTTCCACCAGTCAAAGGGCACTACCGTTGTAACAATTGTGTGGCTTGTGAATTCTCTTTTGATACAAAGATGTTTGAACATAAGAATATCAAGCAAGAATTGATTTTTTTTTCAAATTGCAATTTGCGGAATGTGGTATATTGCATCTGGTGCCCTTGTAATTTATGTATGTATGTAATTTACCATACATTGGACAAACGTCCCAACCAATCAAGACGCGCATCAGTCAACATCGAAGCCGGATATGGTGTACGGTCCTAATTGGCCCTCTGGAGGTGCACTACAAAGAAAAGAACCACACAGCAGAAGAACTGAAATGGCAAATAATTGAAATGGCTACCATTCCTGAAAGAGGTGGTGATATGGGACAGATTCTGCAAAGGATGGAATGCAAATGGATAAAACGAGCTGACTCTATCATCCATGGTCTCAACACCTCAGAAGAATGGCGTGGTTTTGTATCCACACTACTAATGTAATTTACTCAATGTTGTTTTTCTATCCTTGTTTGGTACGTACTGATATATTACCTGTACCTTTGGTATACATCAGTTGTCATGTTACAAGTACTTATAACACCTCAAAAGATTGGAGTGGGTCCACACCAATTATGTATTTTACTCAATATTGTTCCCCTAGCCATATTCCATGTCTGGTTTGTATGTATAGGTTACCTGTACCCCAGGTAAATACAATCTGTCATGTGACCATTCAAAGCATTAAGAACTGAGATTGCTATATATCTATACCCTTGCCCTGTATTATGTATTACAATATAGCACTACCTTTACCAAACAACACAGACATGGGTTCAGTACTTTTCCTTTAAATGGAGGTCCCAGTATATCATTGTTAATATCTATGCCCCAATGCATCGGTAACTGTCTATAACTTTATTTAGCACAAGCCACGTGCAATCAGATCGGCAATTCCGATCAGACCAGGGTCTAGCTAATATCTATGCCTTAGTGCACCGGTAGCTGCCTACAACTTTATTCAGCTCAAGCCACGAGCAAACAGATCAGCAATCCCAATCACAGCAGAGTCTACCGAATCGACTATCTTGATTGCTAGCACTGGCTTTTTCCCTTCAGATTCGACTGGCAATTTTCTATGCCGCACGCTGCATTCGGATTCTCATCCCTGACAGAAACAGACTGACGCTGTTCTCCACGTAGCGGCCGTTTATCGTGGAGCTACCCGGACATTCACTGTCCTGAACTCGCTGACGCATTGCGTTATTGACTAACCTCCTCTCACATGCGGTAAGCCTTCTTTACAGGTTTAACATGCCCTGTGAGAACCAGCAAATCCTGTGGTCCCCACACTGTTAATTTTATTGGCACAGCTTCTCTATATACCCTTTTAGACGTTCATACCGAAAAGGACTTTTCGGTTAACCCGTCCTCCATACAGACGTGTAACTGGATACACGCTACCAATATTGTAAGATTCCCTCCTACTTACAGGGGTAAGTTGTTCCAATAAAACTGCAAATATCTTCTAATAAATTGTAACATCCTTGTTATGCCTTGCAGTCCTTCCTGCTAATGATTCCCTTCAAACATTTATGTTTCCTCTCTATAGCGCCTGACTGGGCCCTCTGTAAGTACTACTTCCCTCTTCCCACCGAGTCACTTTCCCTTGGGTGTATGCACCACCATCTGACAGTATATATATTTTACCCAGGTATTAGAGTTGCATCCTTTTCCAAACTCTTCTGATCCTCCACTACTATTTTCATTCAAGTCATTTATTCCACTCTTCATTTGAATTCAGGTGTCCCTCAATTCATAGGTCCTGATGAGACCTTGTATTTCTTAAGAGGTCGAAACGTCGTGGACACAACTGCAAAGCGAACTATTGTACTCAGCCTCCGTCATTGTTACAGGAGACTGTGAATGTTTATTGTAAATTGATTAGATGGTCGCTTTTTGCTCTTTTGTATCTTTTTGAAACCTTCATGTATGTCACAACTTGTCACCTTGGTTTATAGGTTTCACTTTTTACTTGGGACACCGTACATGTTTTTGGACTTTTTTAATATAAATTACAATGCATTTTACCTACTGGGCTCTCTAAGTGCTTTTTTTTTAAATTCGTACATCTTCTCCTAGATTATTGCCACTGTGCTGCATTAGTATCATTATTATAAATACTAGGATTATTTTCTTATTATTTCCACAGGTACCATTGTTTTCTTGATATAGAAGACCAAAAAAGAACTCTCCCTGTGGCTAGAGCCCACCACCTCTGCCGCAATGCTAAAAACCCTATCCAAAGTGGACAAATGGGGCCTAAAAAACTACCATTTGTTGCTCCTCTTTGTGGTGAAGATGCTCAGCAGGCTCTCTAGTGCCATGGGGTCTGGAAATCCATTGCTGTCTTTTGTGGTGTCCTTATCATCCTCCCGGTAGGGAGAGTATCCCAGGGGAAACCAGTGTGCTGTTGAAAGCTTGTGTGGCATACCTCTGTTATTGATATCTCTGGAGGGGGCAGGTTTACGGGGGTTGGAAAACACTGAGCGACTAGTGCTTCCTTCCCCTCAATCTACGTTTCACTCCCTTGGGAAGGTCAGTGTGCCGGGGGTACCAAGGAGCTCTGTGCCCTCCCTTTTAATCAGGCTCCCAGGGATCCGAGCCTCTGGACCATTGTCAGGTGCCTCTCTCACTCGGAGTGCCATGTGAGGGGTGCCGGGTGGACACAACACCACCACCACCACCTGAGTGGAAGAGGCATGAAGAGTGTCAGCTCCCACTCCAGCACACACAGAGCCGTGCTTGTGATGCCCCAGGAGGGCAGTGGCACTTCTGGAGCCTTGCCAGTCTGTAGGGGACCTTCCATAGGAGTAGCAGTAGACCCACATGGAGTTTGCAGAAAAGGTTACCCTAAGTAGTCCAGGTATACAGTGAACTGGGAGACATTTTAGCTTATATCAAGCATTATGTAGCTGGTTTTAGTTTAAATGCTTTGGGGTGCTGGGGGTCTTTGTTTTCTAGGTTCTGTGTGCTATTAAAGCCGGAAGGACTAACTTGTATGATCTGCACCCATTATGTTGTATTATGCATGTGGGGGGCTGGCATTGTGGTTTTAGGGTTCAGGCTGTCTTGTGTGCAGACTGGTAAAGGGGTAGGTACAGGATACTTTTAGGGAGATAACTGGTTTGTGGGACCTTTCCTTAGTTTCCTTAGTTGTTTTGCCCTTTAGGGCATGCCACATAGGCATTTCCACCTGCCATTCAGTACATATTTGTAGATTTGTGTGTAGAAGTTAGTGGTGTATGTAATAAGGTTATATTTCTATCTACAAGAAACAAGACTGGCTTGACCCCCTGTATTAAGTGTTGTTTCTTGCATCTGTAAGTGCTATGTCTCTAGCCCACACCATCTCACCCCCTGAGTAAGCCTTAAAGTGCTCTGCTTCCCTAGCCTGAAAGTCAAATGCTAAAGAGGTACTTGGTTCCCAATAAATGGCTCTGCAGTATGGGGCCCTGAGTGACATAATAGAAACTCGAGCTTAGCTCTCGTTTTCTATTTAATGAAAAAACCTTGGTGAAAAGCATCCCTGTTAGTAACTGTTATGCATCTATAATTCTATATATTGTTTCGAATTGTCTTAGGTCCTTGAAGGCATCAGATAATTTCTTCTGTTATAAATACATGTAATCAAGTGTGAAATCTATGAAAAAGGACGTATTTCAGTGTGCTGGATGCTTTTGCACTGTGAATTGGAAACCACATAAACTATTTTCTACTACTCCAGAGGTAGATATTATTTACTCTCCTTGAGTTGACTTAGGCCGCTGTCCCAGCTAAAGAGGCTAAGAGGAGAAGAGCATCATGCTTTGCAGGCATTAAGGTACTATTAAGTCTCAAGTACGCTGCAGAAGAGAATTTGCCTATATCAAGTGGTTGGGCCTGGCAATGGTAGAACCTGATAAGATATACAATTCACATGGGAATATGTTCAATGTGTCCTGAATGGTGGCATTCAGTGAGGGTCCATGGGTGACCCTTTTGAAAGATGTGCCTGATGAATGTTGCCTCTCTGTGTCTGCAGCCTCCAGCAGAGCTCCTAGAGTCACAGGGCTGCTAGAACTGTAGTGAGGCAGAAGAGGGCAGCCACTTCATTTACTAGGTGCTTGCTGGCGAGTGGATCATCCCAGTCAATACTAGGCAGTTTAGGGACCTCAGACTTCCTGCCTCAATTTATCCAGTAAACTTTCATCTCTCCCCCTGTATGGAATAATGAAATAAAGTTCATCATCAGAAATATTGGAGCAAAAATGACTCTACATTTGTCAGACCTCTGTTAAAGCAACCCGCTGCAGATCATTTTGATGTTGATAACTTTCACCCAATTTCTATATTACCTTTGGTTATTATATCTTTGGAAAGACCAGTCAATTTAGCGTTGTCTTGTTTTATTGAATAGTATAACTTCTTGAATCCAGTTCGAGACAATTTTCATCCCTGCCATAGGAGAGTCAGTATTGTTGCAGCTCTGGGCGATGACAACGCCGATTCTTATCTAATCACCTGTAAGAATCTTCTGGTCGCCAGGATCTTTTTACCTGTTGAATAGTGTGAAGGAGAGAATCTTATCCGGTTATACAACAATTTACCCAGTTTACCTGGAAGGACCACTGACTCCGAATTCAAGTTTATGAATTTATTATCGCCAAAAATAGCTGGACATGCAAGCACCTCAACACGAGGTTGAAGAAATAAATGGGCACTAAAACAAATAATATCCTACGCAGGAGTCTCATCCGACTCAAAATAAGGAGAATCGAAAGTTCTAGAAGAATCAAACAAGCAATGATCGCTCCAATTTCTATGTTGCTCTTCATTTATCTAAATAAGCTTAAAATCCATTGCTGTCCCTATACTAACACTAAGTGACATCCCTACTTAACGATTTTCCCAGGCAAGAGTAAGTAAAAAGGTGTCAGCTGTGAAGACTTCCTAAGAAGTGCAATCACTTAGTACCTAAGCTCAGATTTTAGATGCTCCTTCATCAGGGCCCTCTCAATCCTTCTCTCTGATCCTCCCTACCTCTTCTCTGGCCTCCTCCCTCGGGGCACTATCCCTAATACAAAATCCCAATACAATTGAACACGCCTTTTGTCACGCCTCTTTGGCCAGGTCTTCTTTCTTGTACTTTTCCATCGGAACGGTGACTTCATCTTGGACGGTTGCATTGACCTTGAGTCCCGGGCACCTTCTCCGCTGAAAGTATCATCCCTAAATTCCATTGCACTCCCATTTCCATGCCTCCCATCCCTCTAACTTTGTGAAACAAAGAGCTAGTCTTTAACTAACGAGGCATGTGTCCTTGCACCTGCAACAGAAGATACGTTCAACAAAAACCCTCTACTGTGCTAATTAAATCTACCGTCGGTGCCCAGAGAGCCTTTCCAAGAGAAACTTTTCTGCCTACAAACCAAGCTAACATAAGAATAAACAGGCCTCTCCTTGGCGTATATGCAGTCAGGCCTTTACACAATTTTAACACACAATTCTCAATCACCTCTATAAGCATTGGTTCAGTACCTCTCATATGCGAAAAGAGAACTACATGTGCAACTTAATATGATACACATTTAAACTACTGCAGCTCGGTTACATATGAGCTGATTCATCTATGCATTATTTTCCACACGATTCAATTAAGCATTACATTGCATGATTAAATGGCACCAGTACATTTCTTATTCACTCTAATAACTACGATTTATAACTACATACTACTAACCATTCATTGATATATAACTGGATATATGTGGGTGCGGGCTATCAGTGATTATGGTGCACCCCTACAAATTTCACAAGAACATGGCGCTCTATCAGTTCCCCCCTTTGATGACTCCTGTCATCACAATTTATTCAACTCCCTTGGAGAAAGAACCGACCTAAACAGAACTCGTTGCCATTTTTCCTGGTCTGTGATTCTCCATTCTCTTGAGCCTCTGATACTGACTGTCCTGCAGTCTTGCCAGTCTCATCTCATTTTCTCTCAAAGCTCTCTCAACTCGGCCTGCTCGATACCACTTGTAAGCCTTGATCGAACCCCACAAGCAAACCACACAAATCACCACGATAAGGAGAGGTCTCAGAATATAACCAAGAAATCCCTTCCCCAGATTCGCAAACCAGCTCCCTACTTGACCAAATCCCTTGCCAACCTTTTCCCAAGCTCCCTCTTCAGTCAAATCCTCTATCTTTGTGTGGATGGTAGTGATGTTACTTATATATTTTTCCAGATCCTTGCTGTGGTCTGGTATATAAGTACAGCACTCTTGAACCTTCAATAATTTACAGACCCCGCCTTCTTTTGCCAATAAGACATCCAAAGCAAGGCGATTCTGTAAAACCATTGTCCTTATCGACAACATCTCTCCCTCCACCAATACCAACGACTTTGCTGTATTCATCGATAGTTCGTCCACCACAGTCGCCAATCTCCGAATTTTCACATCATTCAAGATCACTCCCAAACTTGGTATCATGGCTCCAAAGATATCTCCAACTACGACCCCTGCACTCGCACCTCTTTTCACTCTTGAATGCTTCCCACCTTCCAGAAGTTCCAAATCCTCCGTATGATATATCTTTGGAAATATTATTCCCAAGTAACATGTACCATACCAATTCGCGGGCAACCTCACATAAGCATTCTTTCCACACACAAAATACACCGTAGGTATCACTTGTACAGGGCCTTGGAGAAAATTCTTTGCTACATCTGCCATGGTGAAAACGTGATCACACGTGCTCTGTCCCACTGCGACTTTTTCATAGTATGTCTGATAACGTCTCACACACAGCTTGCCCCTCTGCTCTTGGTCCAAAGCTATAGGACCATAGCTTCCTTTTGTCTTATGCAATTTTTCTTCGTCCGTCCAATCCAATCTGCTATGCCCTGTGTCTCGTGTCTGTGTCAGTTTTCTATACCTGTCTTCCACCTGATCTACAAACTTCTTCTCTACATCTGACAATGAGCATGTCAGATTATGTCGGTGAGCGAATGCTGTATCCAATTCCAAAGACGGTATGAAGAACTTCCTGAGTCGATCTTCTGTCTTATAATAGTCGTACTTATTCAAATGCTTGTAAGCTGGGACTTCAGGAAGCACAGCATCGTAATTGGAAAAGAAATACTCAAACTGATCTCTTTCGTAAAACATACTAAGTAAAAGACTACATGAAATTCCATAAGTCAGTGGAAGATGGTGATACCTAATACCCTCATCCACTGACGCAGGCAACTGCATACACACATAACAATCCTTCGCATCCATCGCATCCACGTATTCATATAGCAGCTTTGCGTATGCATTAAGCTTAAAATCACTTCTAGACAAATCTACATGCAACCTACGACTTTCTTCTAATAGCAAAGCTCTGTCAGCTCCTACGTTTACCTCTTTTTGGCTAGGTGTAGTGGGTGTAGGTGTCCCTGGCACCCCCTGCACTGCTAGCTCATGTGGAACGGTATATGAGACTATAATTACTACGATTATAGAAACTATTACACTACCTATAAGTATGCCTACAATCAATTTGGATCTACGGTTGGGATCTCCAGCCTCCATGGTTTCGAAAGTTCTCAAAAGTTCTTGGTTTCAACAGTGAACACTCAAAAGTCTCTGTGTCCTCCACTCGTGACTTGCTTAACCAGCTCGAGCAACTATGAAACCTCTGGAAATTCCCTTATCAGCCACAGTCTTATTTACACAGTCCAGAAAAAGACTTCCCTAGTTTTCGTTCCTCTTCTGTGGAAGTCCCTAAGTTTACTCTTCTTCCACTCGGGCCTAGGTTTTCTTCTTCTTTAGACTTTTATTTACACAGGTTATATTTCATCCATGATTAGATCATTAGTGAGTACTTCCAGAACGTGATACAAAAGTTCAAGACGCAAGATTATCATTTCATGTGAAGACGGCTCAAACCCAAAAGACGGAAATTCAACTCGATGTAAAACCAGTTGTCGAACTTTACTCAGAAGCGGGGGATTTGGAATGGTGAGGGTCAATATTCCTTCGACTTCGAGCCCTGGCAACAACAGCACCACCTTCACTACCACATTCGGGCTCCGGCTGAACACCATCACCGACCTCAGTCTCCCCGTACTCACTACCCCCTGCATCGAACACTGTGTAAGTCCACTCAGGGGTAGAGTATCTCCGGCAGGGTACTCTTGTTCTTTTCGACCTTCGCCGTCTCTCTTGAGTCTGATCTTCGTCACTTGCTTCCGTTTCGGACACCTCAGACACCGGAGCAAGATCTCTTTCGGGTGCCAACCTCAGATTCAACCGCCTCTGTCTTTCAGGCCAGCCTTCTTCAGTTCTAGTCGTTCTTCTGCCTTCCCCTGCTATACCCAGTGCACTACTTCCTCTTTCTGCTGAATCTGACTCTTCTCCGCCTACTGCACCATCTCTGTCTTCGGTGTCAGAGTCGAGGTTTGAGCTGTCGAAACCCCCTTCAGCTTGCTCTAGTGCACCACCAGCTGTGTCAGCGACCCTTACAGCTTGACTTGTCCTCTCATGTGGCCCTGCCACATCAGCTGGATTTTCATTTACGAGAGGAGCTGTTTCTTCCAAGGGTGCTGAAACTCTGCGGGTATGGGAGGCATGCACCCAGTTCGGCAATCCTCCACACTTTACTGCTGTGTTAGTGATCAGTATCACCTGGTATGGGCCTCGCCAGCGAACATCCAAACAGCTCTTCCTCACGTGCTTTCGAACAAGCACCCAGTCTCCCGGACACAGGTCGTGACACAGATCACTCGAGGCTGGGACAGCTGCAGCTTGCACCTGCTGAGACACAGAACGGACCACGTCAGATAGTCCTTTACAGTAATCGAGAATCAAATCATCTGTGATGTTTATCAATGCTGTAGCTGGTACTGCCGGCACCCGCATTGCCCTTCCCATTAGGATCTCATGTGTGGACAATCCAGTCCTCCTATCTGGGACACTTCGCATGCTCATTAGCACGAGCGGCAAAGCGTCAGGCCACTTCAGAGATGTTGATGAACACATTTTTTCCATCCGAGCTTTCAAAGTTCCATTAACTTGTTCCACCTTCCCAGAAGCCTCTGGTCGTTAACTACAATGGAGTTTCTGATCAACATTCAATGCAGCACAAAGTAACTTCATGATTTCACTGTGGAAGTGCCTTCTTCTATCTGATTCCAAAGAGGTTGGGATCCCGAATCTAGGGATGAGCTCCCTCAACAATAATTTAGCCACTGTGAGAGTGTCACACCTGCGTGTTGGGTAAGCCTCCACCCACCGTGAGAATACACATACCAGCACTAAAATGTACCTCAACCCATTGCATTTAGGCATTTCCACGAAGTCTAGTTGGATCCTGTTGAAGGGCCCGCCGGATCTCCCTATGTGACTCAAAGTGACTACAGTTTTCTTTCCAGCATTCATGTGCTGACACGTAACACACCTCTGACATACAGTTTCAGCCATTGCACGAAATCGTGGGTTATACCACGTCTGTCTAAACACACGCATCATTGCATCCCTACCAAGGTGTGCCGGTCCATGTATCAATCTCGCCATCGGGCTCAACAAATCTTCTGGCAATACAGCTCTCCCATCACTGGAGACCCAAACATCCACGTCTCCTCTGTCACACCCTGCTTTGATCCATCCCTCTCGTTCCTGATCTGAGACTTCATCCTGCAGCCGCTTGAGCTCCTCCCAAGTGTCTGCCATGGCCAACATCATATTGAGTTCGGTTCTTTCTTGGCTCTCTCCTGTGTAACCTTCTGTAAATATACATCCCTGTTCTGCACAGAAACGAGCAACTTCATCAGCATAGTTATTTCCCAATGACATGAAATCCTCCCCTTCCCAAGCGCAGTGCACTTAACAACTGCGATTTCCTTCGGACCTTGCAATGCACCTAACAATTGTCTTACATATTCTCCATTCCTAATGGGTGAGCCAGATGATGTCAAAAATCCCCTCTGGGACCATAACTGTCCAAAATCGTGCACCACACCAAACCCATATTGGCTGTCAGTGTAAATCGTGATTCGAATTTGATCAGCGGCCAAACAGGCACGAGTCAAGGCAATGATCTCAGCTACCTGCGCGGAGCGTACTCCTTCTAGGCAAGCAGCCTCAACCACTCCGGAAATGGTACATACAGCAAACGCTGCTCTTAATTGGCCGACACTGTCTCTTAGGCATGAACCATCGACAAAGAAAATTTAATCTGGGTCAGTCAGTGGTTCATCGATAATGTCAGGTCTCGGTTTGGTGCAAAGGTTGGTCACATCAAGACAATCATGGTCCTAACAATCTTCATCATCTGCATTCGGTATGGGCATTAATGTCGCAGGGTTTAAGACAGAGCACCTTCTCAGAGTCACATTCTCTGCGGCAAGTATGACTTGCTCGTACCTTGTTAACCTGTTGTTCGTTAGGTGCTGAGTCTTAGTCCTGGTCATCAATAATTCAACCGAGTGTGGCACATATACAGTCAAAGGATGGCCCATTACAATGCTTTCACATCTTTCAATGCTGACACCTGTTGCAGCAACGGATCTTAGACATCCGGGCTACGCAGAAGCTACTGGATCTAGAGTAGCTGAGAAGTAGGCAACTGGTCTACGGACTCCTCCATGGTTCTGAGCTAAGACTGCTAATGCACATCCTTCCCTCTCACAACAGAACAATGAAAAGGCCTTGTTGTAATCAGGCATCCCCAGAGCTGGGGCACTGCACAATTCCTCTCTCAGTGTTAGGAATGACATCAAGCACTCCTCGTCCCATGGTACCGGATCACTCACATCCTTGTGCGTAAGCCTCTGTAAAGGCTTTGCTCTCAAGGAAAAACTAGGTATCCACTGCCGACAATAGCCGACCATTCCCAAAAACATCCTGACTTCCCTCTGTGTGGTGGGCACTGCCCTGCTCATTATTGCCTCGATTCGGTCTGGCGACACCTTCCTCTTGCCTTTTTCTAATCTATGTCCCAAGTACTGTACTTCGTTCAAACAGTACTGCAGCTTATTTGGAGACACCTTGTGCCCGTTCTCTGCCAAATGGTTCAACAGGGCTACCGTGTCTATTCTGCAAGCATCTTCCGTTTCTGAGGCAACGAGCAAGTCGTCTATGTTTTGCACGAGAACTGAGTTCTGCGGCAATACAAGACTCTCAAGATTCTTTTTCAGATCTGGTTAAAGATCGATGGACTTTCTGTATACCCTTGAGGGATACGACACCATGTTAACACACGATTTTCCAGCCTGAATGCAAAAAGAAATTGACTTTCCTCATGGAGCGGTATTGAAAAGAATGCTTGACACAAATCAATGACAGTAAACCACTCGGCTTCGCATGGGATCTGAAACAGTATTACTGATGGATTCGGTACCACTGGACAACAAGGGACAACTATCGTGTTGACCTTTCGCAGGTCTTGCACGATCCTGTACTTCCCGCTCGGTTTCTGTAGTCCCATAATAGGTGAATTACAGGGGCTACCTCTACTCTCTTTCAGAATGCCTTTCTCGATGAAAGTCTCGATTACAGGTTTAATCCCTGCGATCGTTTCAGGCGACAGGTTGTATTGAGGTGTCCTAGGGAAATCAACGTTCTGCTTCACCTCAATCCGCACCGGTTCAACCCCTCTGATCAGTCCTATTTTTTCGCCTGTGAAATCCCACACCTCAAATGACACGGTATCTCTCAGATCCGGTGGAAGTTCCTCCACGGTCACCATTGGGTACAGATCTATGCATAGATGCTGATTTGCAACTTTGAAGTCAGCATCATCATCCTTCGTCTGAACCTCCACTCCCTGAGGCGTGCAGTAAATCGTGCAATTCAACTTGCACAACAAATCTCTCCCCAAAAGACAAACTGGACTCGTATCACACACCACAAACTGATGTCTGGTCTGGAAGGAACCTATCTTTACTGAGATCGGGTCTGTCAACGGGCTGTTTTTTCTTTTATTCGCTACTCCAACAACCTGGATTGATTGTCCCGAGAGGGGTAGGTTAGGGACCACTGCTGATCTTACAGTAGACCGGGTAGCACCAGTGTCGACCAAAAGTGTGGTAGGATGACCATCAATGTCTGCCTCCACAAAAGGTCCTCTCTGGTCTACCTCCAAGACCGCTCCAAGTGTGCAGTCTTCCTCCCCCCTCAGGCACCGTCAGGATAAAGGGTCTGAGCTACACTCGTCGTATCCTTCAAACAGAGGCATCTGTTGGTACGTTCGTATTCCTTGTGAGATCCTCGGAGCCTGTGGAACCTGTACTTGAGGATTGTATGTCCCCCCTTTCATCGACCTGGGCCTCGTCACAGTATTGACTACCTCCGTCACAGGTGCCTGAACCCCCTCTACCTCCTCCTGCACTTGGTTAGCTGGGTTCAAGGGACACTCGCGTTTCCAATGCCCGATCTGGCGACAAAGATGACACGCAGTGGTCTTCTTCAGTGTCGCCACATCCACCCCCGCCTTGGGATCTATTGGTTTTCCTTTTCCCTGTCCTTGCCCATTCTGGTTCACCTGGAAATTTCCTTGCCTTCTTCCTAAGGTCCCTCCATTAGGCTGACCCTGTGCTGTCTGCATCTGGACGAGCATCAACTTGTCTTTTAACTTCCGATGTTTCGAATCCACCTCATCACTACAGTACCTCGCATACCACAAGATTTCATCTACTGGCTTGTTCTGCCAACAGATCAAATGGTGCTGTATCATGAGGCTGACTTCTGATCTCAGACCCAGCACGAACTTTGAGACAAACTGTCCCATATCCTTGGGGTCTAATGTATCTAATCCACTATACTGTTTGAAAGCTTGCAGAAGTCTTTCATAATATTCATGCGCCGTTTCTTTGGGTTCCTGCACCGTTCGGTCTATTTTAACCCAATCTATATCTTGAGGCGAAATCTTCAGTTTCAACCATGTAATCACTTGTTCGAACTTTCTCATAACAAGGGGTGACGGACCATTCGTGACGGCATCCCTTTCAGGTTCAGAAGTCGGCCACTCGACGGCAACTTTACAAGCTGTCCACAAATCTCCCGGCACCACTATGTCAAACAAGGTGTTCAAATCAATACACAGCACCTTTGAAATTTTAACAAACCGCTCAACCTGCTTGTACCACTCTACAGGTTTCTCCCTCAGCCGAGGAAAATCATTTGTAAACGCAGCCAAATCACCTCTACTCCACGGCACATGCACGTACCCTCCATTCTGTACTTCCCGTAAGGGGAAGTTTCCAAACACCCGTCGCCCCCCCTCCCGGAGGCGGCGTCTCTCCCTCAGCTTTCTTTGCTATTTTCTTCTTTGACCACCTTTCTTCCCATTTGTCCAACAAAATCCATATCCGCATCCCTACAATCAGATCAATGGTATGCGTCCTTAATCCTGTGATTCTTTTCTCCTCCAGCTCCTGGTCACTGTATTGCAACCTATGCGGTCCTTGTAGTGTCTTGGTTTTATTCAGATCTACCTCATATCTCTTGGCTAATGCTGTCAGTTTCTCATGAGCTATCCGAGCTTTCCGACTCACATCTTTTGCTATGAAAAGCAGCTCGTCTGGCCCATAAATTTCTATTCTTTCCAAAGGCAGGCTTCCATTAATCATTTTGTCTTCCTCTGCTTTCAGCCTCACTACGTCCAACAACCTTGCCTGTACTGCGCTCCTGAGTGTTTCTCGATAAGCTGCGCCATCTCGCTCATCATAGTCACTATTCTGTCCTTGGGACCTATCCGCTTCTGTCATGCTTCTAGAGCTTGGTCTATCTTCTGAAACATTTTGTTCCCTATCTCCTGGCATCCTATCACTTTGATTTCTCACTGTTGGTGTTCACATCCTCAAAGCTGACTTGGATTCGTGTAAGTACCTTGGTCTGACTGGTCTCTCATCCTCCTGTCTAAAAGAGGAGTCTGCAGTGGCTGGTAATGGCGTACTTGTCTCTAATGGTCTTGGGAAATGTACCACTCGTACTCCGAACCCATTCCCACTTCCACTGGTTACTTCTTCTCCTCCTGTCTGTACGGAACTCCCTTCTCTCACTCGATCTGGGTCGTATACCGATACTATAGGACCAATGGTAACCGGCACAGTCAAGGAGTCTGGTAACCTGGTGTTCCCAATGGGAGGCTGTGTTGTCGAAGATGTTGTCGCCCCTTCTGTTCCTGTGGAAATTCTTCCCACTACCCTCATGTCAGTCTGACCCTGCATTTCACCCGATTCTATTGCTAACGTTGGTTTTCCCTCTTCCGAGTCTGGATTAAATGGGGGTGGTCTCTCTGCTAGCAGCCTATCTAACAGACTGTCATCTGTATCACTATCGTCTTCTTCGATTCTTGTTATTTTCCCATTTTGTATTAGCAGTGGGTATAACTTATCCCCCTCAATCGTTTCCACTCTCCACCTTTTATCCAGTGAATCCCACCTCGCATCTTGAAATGCCCTGATCGATTTCTTCACCCTTTCCTGGCTCTTGTCTCTTTTCCTATCATACGCTGCCCTAATCCACGCATGTAGCGCCTCAAACTGTGTCGGTCTAGGTAGTGGTCGTAAAGAAGACATTATAGATTTCAATTGGTACAACACCTCCAACCTAAAAGTACCATAACGTGGAAAAGTCAATTCTCCCTCTCCATATGTCATTTTATGCCAGTTCTCGAGCCAAATTATGGTATGCAATCCTACATTTGTAGCCATATAATGTGCTGGCGTATCCTCGGGAGGAGCTTCCTCTCCTTCCCGAGTAACCACATGTCTGTCACCTCTACAAAGTTCCCGTAAAACTTTAAAACATTTCATGGTAAAGCAGATATTTGTTCGCACTTAATATTTTGTTTTTCGCTTCCTATTTCACTCCACCAATGCCAGCGCGGCTCACACCAACCGATCTATCGCAGCGCGGCACTGTCTGACGTCACACTTCCTCCGCTCACAGCAGTTGCCCTCCTTTCTGATTCTCTCACTCTCATTCGCACGTGTCAATCACTCTGAAGCAATGTTCATCCTACCGAATGATTACCTCTCTGACTGTCAGTCCACCGCTGACCGAACAGCCTCTCGAGATTGTTGACCTCAATCTGGCAACTGTCTGTCCGCGAAACGACCGGACAATCACCTCTGACAAATCGATAGGATTCAAACACTCGATGTTCCACACACAACAACCTACGACCAGCGTCGGTTGTTCAAACACTCACACATGTGTTCCCTATCTTCAGTGGGTTGATCAACGACGTCTCATGGTCCCCACAACTTCTGGTCAACGATCTCAATTCTGGGTGTCTTCTACACCACAATAATCAAATCTCTCGGTCCCGCGCGCGCTCACGGTCCGATCCTCAATCACACGACTCTCATTCCAACTCCGCAAGACATCACACAACAATTAACACCGCAATCTATCAAACATCACCCTGTTCATACTCACTCTACCACGAACTGCTACTTCCACCGCACCGTCACTCTCCGTCAGTTTTCAACGACCGCCGACATCCTTCTCCTACGATCCACTGGATCAGCATCACTCGGGCTCTATGGGGCCACTTAGTCTCCTATCCTAATCTAGATCTCCCCTTACCATCAAAGGTAACCATCCTACTCTTCTACCAACTGACAACGCCGATTCTTATCTAATCACATGTAAGAATCTTCTGGTCGCCAGGATCTTTTTACCTGTTGAATAGTGTGAAGGAGAGAATCTTATCCGGTTATACAACAATTTACCCAGTTTACCTGGAAGGACCACTGACTCCGAATTCAAGTTTATGAATTTATTATCGCCAAAAATAGCTGGACATGCAAGCACCTCAACACGAGGTTGAAGAAATAAATGGGCACTAAAACAAATAATATCCTACGCAGGAGTCTCATCCGACTCAAAATAAGGAGAATCGAAAGTTCTAGAAGAATCAAACAAGCAATGATCGCTCCAATTTCTATGTTGCTCTTCATTTATCTAAATAAGCTTAAAATCCATTGCTGTCCCTATACTAACACTAAGTGACATCCTTACTTAACGATTTTCCCAGACAAGAGTAAGTAAAAAGGTGTCAGCTGTGAAGACTTCCTAAGAAGTGCAATCACTTAGTACCTAAGCTCAGATTTTAGATGCTCCTTCATCAGGGCCCTCTCAATCCTTCTCTCTGATCCTCCCTACCTCTTCTCTGGCCTCCTCCCTCGGGGCACTATCCCTAATACAAAATCCCAATACAATTGAACACGCCTTTTGTCACGCCTCTTTGGCCAGGTCTTCTTTCTTGTACTTTTCCATCGGAACGGTGACTTCATCTTGGACGGTTGCATTGACCTTGAGTCCCGGGCACCTTCTCCGCTGAAAGTATCATCCCTAAATTCCATTGCACTCCCATTTCCATGCCTCCCATCTCTCTAACTTTGTGAAACAAAGAGCTAGTCTTTAACTAACGAGGCATGTGTCCTTGCACCTGCAACAGAAGATACGTTCAACAAAAACCCTCTACTGTGCTAATTAAATCTACCGTCGGTGCCCAGAGAGCCTTTCCAAGAGAAAATTTTCTGCCTACAAACCAAGCTAACATAAGAATAAACAGGCCTCTCCTTGGCTTATATGCAGTCAGGCCTTTACACAATTATAACACACAATTCTCAATCACCTCTATAAGCATTGGTTCAGTACCTCTCAGATGCGAAAAGAGAACTACATGTGCAACTTGATATGATACACATTTAAACTACTGCAGCTCGGTTACATATGAGCTGATTCATCTATGCATTATTTTCCACACGATTCAATTAAGCATTACATTGCATGATTAAATGGCACCATTACATTTCTTATTCACTCTAATAACTACGATTTATAACTACATACTACTAACCATTCATTGATATATAACTGGATATATGTGGGTGCGGGCTATCAGTGATTATGGTGCACCCCTACAAATTTCACAAGAACATGGCGCTCTATCAGCGACATTGTATTCATTTTGAATAATAGGGATAGTGCTAAACTCATTTCGCATTTTGCACATTGTTACTTTGCCTTCATACCTTGAACAAGATGCTTCCTATTCTTCCACAGAAGAACTGCAAAACTGTTTTCTAAGCCGTAATAAGTTCTCAGTTGGACTAAGGCAATTCTGTATGTTTTAGAATACTGAAGAATGCTGCTTTCTGCCACAGATACAATGTTCTCACAGACTAACGTAATAGAGATCACATTTCATGCACAGGTTACCATAGAGTGAGTCGCTGTAGGTTAAGCAGTGCTTCAATTGTAAATGAATGAGTGTGGGTGCCCAAAGCCTTGCTCAGAAGCCCTCAACAGGTGCAATTCAATGTTGGCACACTGCATACCAAGACTATGTTGTTTTAAATCATTTCATGCATCTTTAATCCACTAGAAGGTAGTCCCTACCCCTTTATCTCAATCTTGCTTTCTTCCTTTGTGATGGTTTTCCATCTTTCTCTTCTTTCTTTTTGCTTTTTTCCCTCTCTTAATCTTGGTAAATGTGTGAAGCGAAAAATACACTTTCTACATTGATTTTGAATGTCTTATATTGTAGTTTGGCCGCTTTGGCATTACGATGGTTTCGACTGAATATTCCTTGATTTTCTCTTTTAATAGTTATGCACACACATACTGTGGATTATGGTTTTTTAGGTTAGCCTACTGGTTTGGTGAGTGCCATATACTCCCAACGGTTCAAGCATAGTGAAGCATACAACTTAGTCTTTCGCATTGGTCTATCTTCTGTGTTTTTGGACCATGTGTTTTTAGCATCTTGCTCTGGCACAACATTATACTTGGACAAGAGTTGGACGTCACTACTTTTAAGGTCGGTGGAAATACAAGGGAGAGCTCAGTGTTCTACCACTTTCTGAATTTGGCTACACTTTGTTTATTCCAGTTTTGAACTAGGAGTTTTTCCTTTGACTTACATCACAGCTTATTATGGCTGTCAGAGGTTAGATTCGAAATTTGGATGCAGTGATATGGGTAATTACCTGCATACGTTTCTGGAAGATTAAAGACATTGGAAGGAATGATCTTTGGCTTTTCACAGATATATATTGATGAAGGTAACTAGGAGTAACCATTTTAGTATGGGAATTCTTTTAATTTTGTTTTATGTCTGAGGGTGATATAATTGTAATGGCATTCTATTGTGTTGTAATTTTCCTCAGATACCAATAGTTCATTTTTGAAACATGCTTCAGACTTCTAAACTCGCAACAACTTTAAGGTACTATTTGTGGCCACTTTTTTGTTGGGACTTGCTCAGGGGTGTATTTCGTGTTTGGTTGGTTTGAGGGCACATATCCTGGGGTACCTATATATGCATCTGTTCTTCTAAATATGGGTGCTATATTAAACCATGAGGCTTGACCACGTATATTTGGAAGTTTTGGAAGCATGATGTAGACATTCACTATTGCATGTTCTGGTGAATTATCCGCATGCTACACCCTCTTTTTTTTTATATCTATCTGCTTTAATTCACTTGAGGGATGGAGAATGGTTCTGTCTCACTATGTTCTGTACACTTATTTTTCTATACTTGTTCCTGTCCTGTGTAACTGAGGTGCAATTTTTTTTATTACCAGTGCTGTTTACTTAGATATTGCTTATTATGTTGAATGTTTGCTGCCTTGAAGAAGTCTCTTGTGCGATGAAACACGTGTCGGCTGTGCACCATTGAATTTGAAATTGTTGAGCTGTTGTCCAGGCAACATTTGACATAACTTCCTGGAGTGGTGAAAATAAAGAAACCATAAACTCATGGAATAACATTTTTGGGAAATCTAATGATTTGCAGCCTTGGAGTGTTCCAGTGTCTGTTATAATATTTTACGGAAAATAAGTGCCAGTGGCCCCGGCCAGCAACCACTGGCTCAGATTGAGCACTGGGGGTAATTAGAAGATATGAGTAACAGATTGACCAAGAACAGCTGTGATAATACTGTTTCCGACTTACTCTGAACTGTGGCAACACTAGCATTGTGTGGTGGCTCGAATGTACCAGCATTTCTTCGTTACCATAACCTTACCTCACCCTCTAAAGGAAACGCTCTGAGTTCTAGGCCATCTTTTAACACCATCCACACCTAATGCTTACTCTTGAGAGATTTTATCACATTTGATGATTTCCCCCCCCCCCTCTTTTACTATTAATTATTAAGAATGTAAGGGCCGAATTAGAGTTTGGTGGATTGTTTACTCCACCATAAAAGTGGTGGATGTGCTTGTCCACCTTTTTTCAGTGCCAAAGGATATAAGGTACTTGTAATAAGGGGAATATCTGACATGTTTGTGATTGAGTAACCCATTGTCAAACTCTAGTATTGAGAAAGAGGTCTGAATGAAGGAAAATGAATCTGCTATGTACTTGTGTGCTTTGTTTCCTGTCACGATATGAAGCACTATATGAGTGCTATAAAAAAATACTTAAAAGCAAACACTTCCTGCAATCTAGGGACCTGTCCTGATTTAATGGCTGTGTCTCATCTCAATTAAGAGTTTTTTTTTTTTTTTTAGACAACCCTCAGCTAATCCTCAGTGAAGCACATTTATGGGACAGCAGCATAAATATTTTCAATGCAATTGATCAAATACAGCTTCTTTCTTAAGTCGTAATTGTATTGTAGCATTAATTTCTGTTCCCAAGGGAAAAACGTACATCTACTACCAAGTCAAACGCTGCTTACTGTAACCGGTTCTCTATGGTGGGAACGACTCCCAGGTCCGAACAATAATTTGCCCCAAGTTCATGTTTGTTTTAATTAAGGGCTTTTGCTTTCTTTTGAGCTCATAATTTATTGACAGAGGAGAGCTGGAGTCCACAGCGGATGGTTTCGTTTCACAGCTCCCGTTTAAAGATACACACGTCTCCAGAAGCTTCCAGAGGGATTACATTCCTTCCTGCTTCCACAGACCTCCAGCTGGACTTAAGGGAGCAGCGTACCGGGCACGTCTTCTGTAGCCAAGAGTTAGACATGCAGTTCTGGTTTATAAGGACACGTACACATAAGTAGCGGCTCCTGGAGGGAGTGCTGCGGGGCGGTGGGGCGGGGGAGGGGCAGGTTGGGGGGTAGTAAACTCCGGCTTATGGCCGAACTGAGTTAAGTACATAAATGAATAAATAAAACGAATTACATTGTGCGCGCTGCATCGCAATCGGCAATGCAGCACGCGCAATGTAATTCGTTTTATTTATTCATTTATGTACTTAACTCAGTTCGGCCGTATGCCGGAGTTTACTACCCCCTGCCCTTCCCCGCCCCGCCCACAGCCCCGCAGCACTCCCTCCAGGAGCCGCTACTGGTACACATTGTTTAAACCCCATTTCTGTTTCCACGCTGTTTCTTTTGCTTTGTCTGCATGTTTTCAGATGTTTGCTCCTTGTATTGATAATCCTCACCCTAGAATACTCATTGTTTCACTCATGAAGTCAAACAGTCGCAGCAGTCACGTTTATTGTATTTGCTCATTTTCTGCCCGTTCTCTCTGTAGCCATAGGCTATCAATGTGTGTGAACCTCAGTCTCCCACTCGATAGGCTCACTCCCTCTAACCCTCAATGCCACTGCATTACATTCCACACTCATACTCTTTTTGCCCCATCTGCATTTTTTTATTTGCCCCCTTTCATCTTCTATGACCTCACATTTTCTTACTCTCATAGCCTCTGTGACTTGTGTCCCCCGCTTACCCTCTCTTTCACTCTCTCACCATCTCTCTGGTAATTATAGGCCAACACACATGCCACCACCATTGCTTCTTGATCTCCCAGGAATCATCCCGCAGTGGTAGGCTGTAAAGGAAAGAAAATGGGTGGAAATCTTAGACACAACCCTAAAGTAGAAACAGTCATTCCCACAGAGCTAGTACAGATAACAGATCAGACTTAGAGCCAGCTGCGGCCCGTGCAGGTAAGAGCGGTGGGGCCGGGTTGGGCGGGATTCGATAGACGACCACGAGGGTAAATTAAATAAATAATTAATTTTCCCTCACCATCGTCTGTCAGAATTCCCCCACTGACCCAGGTGGTGGGGCCGGGTTGGGGGGGATTCGACAGATGACCACGAGGGTAAAATAAATAAATTATTATTTTTCCCTCGCCATCGTCTGTTGGAATCCCCCCACCCAGCCCCACCACCCCACCGCTCTTACCTGCACGGGCCGCAGCTGTTTAGAGCCAAAGCCCATCAAGTCTGTGCTTCCATGAGGTGCGTCTACAGGTCATGTGCTTTCTCTTTAAAAAAAAATTCGCAGGCAATGTGAGCTGAGAGCACTCCATTGTTGCCATTAGATATCAGGATACAATTCGAAAGTCCTCTGAATTGTACACAAGGCCTTCTGAAGCAAGGTCTCACTTATATTGGGAGCAGACTTCAAATATGAAGGGGCGTGGCTGGCAGCCAAGCATGGCGGTCGTCCTTTAGCTGAGCTCCGGACCTGGGCCGACAAAATCCTGGCATATACCCGCTAAACGTCGCAGGACAGACACCAAAGTCCGGGAGTGAGCAGCGGTGACGAGCGGGAGGACTCGGTGCCGCCTGGGTGTCAGAGGAAGCGAGCATGGCCGAAATTGTGACCCCAAAGGCCTGACGGCGCAGCCGACTGCTGAACGAGGAGGGCCGTGACGGGATTAAGACCTGTGTCCCTACGTTACACGGTAACGGCATTGAGGCTGTAGAGGGAATGCGAGGCCCTGGGAACTGGATTAATTTGCTGCCGGACGAAACTGCGGGGAGCCGAGGCGGCAGACACTGAGAAAGAGAGACTGCACGGGAGGTGTGCCAGTAGAGCGGGACCAGAGTCTACGCGAGCTCGGGGATGCGGGGCGGCCTGCTCCCCTGTTGCGTAGCGAGACACTCTGACGCAATACCAGAAGCGGCGCCTCGCAAATGGTGCCGATGTCGCTAGGAGGCGATAGGCACTGAACGTATTGAATATATGCAGGACAGGAGTGAGTGTCTGCTGCTGGAGGCCCCGAAAGTAATGCAACGCTGAGTTGGAGCCACTGAGTGAGAGCATATTGGGTAGCGATCGGCAAATGGCGGCGGTGGGCGCCGTTGAGCAGCCATAATTGAACCCGCGAGGCGCAGGGGGGTGAAGCGGCCTGTGCACCCTACGTAGACGCAGAGGAGGAAGGGAATACCAGGCGGCTGTGATTGGTGGCAGCGATTTCGGGCGAAACGGAGGCAGTGACACAAGCCCTGTCTACACTGCTGCAGTGAGGCTGGAAGTACGAGGCCTGCGGCAGCTCTTGGAAGGGCCGCAAATCACGCGGTTCCCTGAATAACGTGGCCCGCCACACTGTCACCGGCTGCCAGGGTGGGCACGGCGCGCGGATGGTGCGATGCCACAGTGAGTAGCATCGCGCCAACACTGCCGGGATTACTGCTGCCACGAGGCCGGTGCAGATACGCCGGGGCCTCCCGCCCCGCTGCGTGGAGACGTTGCTGCACTGCAGGATACACACTGAAATAAGGGTGGCGGGCAAGCAGATGGGCCGAGCGGCAATGACTGGTGTTGGCCACGTGAGAGAGCTGTGATGCTGTGGTAGGAGCACTGGGCGAAACGCTGTGGAGGTGTATAGGAGACCCAGGGGAAGCACACTGTGAACCCACATCCACCTTACCCAAGATACCTGTCGCTGGATTGGTTTGTAAGATGGGGCATAAGGGTGTGAAACAACAGGACCAAGGCGGGCAGGACTATGTCCCAGATACGGTGGATCCTGCGAACAATAAGAATGGAACAGAGTGCACTCCACTGACGGAAGCACCTACACCTGCGGATAAGCTGGATCTCATATTACAGGAAGTACGCGAATCAAGAAAGGCGATAGAACTTCAAGTAGGGACTCTGACTACTGGCCTCAACTTGCTTCGGGCGGACCACGTTAAGCTTGCGGACAAGGTGAATGAAAATGCTGCGACGCTGGAGGAAGTAATCCCACGGCAATCACAGACTGACACCAAGGTTGCACAGCTGCAAGATCAGGTAGCTATCCTGCTGGATCGGGTGGAAGATGCAGAGGGAGGGCCCGGCGCAATAACATCCGCGTCATTGGACTGCCGGAAAAAAGTGAGGGAAATGACGCGACGAGATATATGGAGCAGTGGTTCCGGGATCACATCACCAATGAAGGACTCGCCACGCAATATTGCATAGAGCGAGCACACAGGATACCTACTGGTCGCCCAAAACCCGGAGCTCCACCTCGTCCTCTAATAGTGAAACTACTGAACTTCCGCGACAGGGACGTTCTCCTGCAAAAAGCCTGTGAATCATCTCCGATAAACTTGGAAAATACGAAAATCTCACTATACCCAGATTACACAACGTTGGTTCAGAAACAGCGTTCTTCCTTTATGGCAGTTAAGAAGAAGCTTAGAGACTTATACCTGAAATATGCACTGCTTTTCCCGGCGCGCTTAAAAATCTTACACGACCAAAAATCCTATTTCTTCGAAAGCCCCGGAGATGTGGAAGATTGGCTTGAAGTGATGGAACTAACGAATGCTGCAATGACTAACTCTCAACTCACGGCGAAGAGCAGGACCAGCTCTGGGATCTCCGCTGGGCGAGGAAGCCGAAGAACGCGCCGGACTCCTGCTCGGCAATACATCACCAAGCAGCAGATACAACAGAATAATTCAAAGGCACTTATAGCTGCGGCCACGTTCACGCACACCTCGGGAGTGGAAGCTAAGTCCTCCTCGGAAGAAGAAGAAGTAACGCACGAATCAGACTCTGAAGGCAGTGTGGCTCTGTTTCCATCTGCGACCTCGCAAGTCATTAAAGACTTATACGGCTGACTGTATCCGCAAGTATAAGTTATGTAACTGTAAAATGGGTTCTTGCACCATGTCCGCGGCAATGGCGAATTTATTTACAATGTACATTATTACTTAGGCCCAGGTTCTGTAGAAGCTTAGCTGTATTGTTGTGTAAAGAGTACACCACATGTGGAGCGCTAGCGATGTCCCCCACACGGCGAAGGCGCTATGCATGACCATTGAGTTTTTATTGTTTCAGTTAAGTTGTATGGTCCGGTATAGTTGGGTGACCAGACCGAGTATTGGGTTGTTCAGGGGATGGGAAGGTCTCACGGTACGGAAATGGATAGGTAGGCTCTTATACTTGTGCATCACATTAATTTCCCCACAGCTACAAATTCTTTGCGATGACTGCACAGGGTAACTACACCATAATAACGTGGAATATACGGGGCATGGGAACAATACAGAAGAGGCATAGGATACATGCGCAGCTACAGCGCCGCAAAGCACAAATAGTATATTTACAAGAATCTCATATGGTAGACAGCGAGGCGGCGAAGCTGCGCAAGAAATGGAGGGGACAAATCTTCTCCACCTCCTACTCCAGCTTTGCAAGGGGGACCACTATTTGGGTGCAGCATGGAGTACCATTTAAAGCTCTAGAACAAAGGGTGGACAAGCTGGGAAGATACATATTTGTGAAGGGTACGCTTGATGGACAACCTGTAATACTGGGCACGGTGTACGCTCCGAACTTGGAACAAGATAAGTACTGGGACATAGTGAGCGGGGCGCTAGCGGGATGGGAATCACAACCATGGATACTGGGAGGGGACTGCAATGCGGTAATGTACGTGGCCCTAGATAGGTCACACCCGCCACTACATGGAGCAGGTGTGTTTAAACAAGCTGAAGCACTGGATAGATGGGCAAAAGGTTGGGAGCTGTGTGATGTCTGGAGGATGAGGCACCCCACGCACAGAGAGTACTCTTATTATTCTGCAGTGCATGACTTACATACCAGAATAGACAGAATATACTGCTCCACCAGGATAGCAATGCAAACGCTTCACGCCACTTACTTACCAAAAACCTTCTCAGACCATAATCCACTGGAGATTAGTATGGCATGTGGCTGTGGCCACAGATGCTGGAAGATTCAGTATTCCGTAGCAACCTTTCAGGGACCATTGAACATTATTTTGCAGAAAATAGCAATACGGCAACAAGCAGGCTGGTAGAATCGGACGCTTTCAAAGCAGTGATACGGGGGAAGGCGATAAGTACGACTGTGGGCGTCAGACATGAAATACATAAGGCTTTGATAGAAGTGGAAGATAATATGGGCAAGTTGGAACAGGAGGCTGCCACACATACTGACCAAAAGGGCCCACTACAAGAAGCGAGAATAAAACATGCAGAACTTCTAGAGACGCTACGGGTCATTGACTACCAAGCATATACGAGGAAAGCCCATGCTGAAGCGGATAGATCAGGAGCACTACTTGCCAAATTAATCCGGGACGCCCCCTCTACGGTGGTTATACATGAGATTGCAACGGTGGGAGGGACTATGGCCTACACTCAGGCAGATATTAATGCAGCCTTCCAACACTATTACGCCACGTTATACAGTGCCACAGATCACAACACGGAGTCCCAAACGGAGGCCTTCCTCTCTAATTTGACATACCCAAGACTCACAGCCGCAGCCCAGAAAGACCTCACTGGACCCATTACCCAATCTGAGATCAGAATAGCTATGAAGGGACTTCCGCGAAATTAAACCCCTGGTATGGACGGGCTCCCAATAGAATTCTATAGTACATATGCAGAATCCCTAGTGCCTCAACTGGAATTGTTATATAAAACCGTGTGGGAGAAGGGAGTTTTACCACACACAACGGCACAAGCGTTAGTTATATCACTCCCGAAAGCAGGGAGAGACCCCACAGATATGGCCAACTACCGGCCGTTGTCCCTACTAAACACTGAATACAAGATCTTAAGTAAAGTACTGGCTAACAGGTTATTGCCCTCCCTGTCTAAGCTAATTCACATTGACCAAACGGGGTTTTTACCGTCACGCAGCACATCAGTAAATATTAGGAAATTACACCATTTGATGTTGGAAGCCCCGAGCCGATACCCATATGCGGGCTGTCTTTCGCTAGATCTAAGACAAGCCTTTAATTCATAAACTGGGAGTATATGTTTCAGGCCCTGGAGAAATTCGGGATTCCAGAGGGATATATTGCTTGGCTACGCCTCCTACACAAGGCCCCTACAGCACGAGCCCGCACTGGTAGTCACATCTCGGAGGAATACTCCATACATAAGGGGACTAGGCAGGGATGCCCCCTGTCACCTCTTATCTTTATACTGGCCTTGGAACCATTGGCCATAACAATGCGGAAAGAGTTCACAGACCGGGGTATATTGCTAGGAAACACATTGCACCTGTTCTCGGCATATGCAGACGACATCATTTTATACCTGCATGACTTAAATATGCCTCTAGCCCCAATATATGATACGTTCCGTCGCTTTGAATTTGTGTCTGGGTTAGCCGTTAACATAATGAAATCGCATGCTTTCTTCTTTACAGAAAATGCAGGAACTGCAAGTATAGATTTTGGGGACGCTCAACTAACGGTGGCCCCGGATACCTTTAAGTACTTAGGTATACAAATTTACAGTGCACATGCAGACATGCTTGACGGTAACCTGCACAAAGCAATCCGAGCTTTGCGTTCCAGTATTGTTTTCTGGACGGCACTGCCACTATCTGTTATGGGGAGGCCGGCCCTGGCAAAAATGGTGGTCCTGCCGAGACTTTTGAATTATTTCACTAATTTACCATTAATCGTGCCGCAAACCACATTTAAATTATTGAACACGATGCTCATTGACCTTATCTGGGGTACTGGTAGACGCCGTATAAGCCTGAAGAAACTGCAAGTAGGTACACGCATGGGCGGACTGGGTGTCCCAGACTTGCGAGCATACTATTATGCATGCCAATTACAGTGGCTATCATATTGGACAGCGGGACGCAACTTGCAGGAAATAGGGTTCACGGAGGCAGACATGGACAACGGTGCACTACATGCTCTATTGCTGCCTGGTAGTAGACCCCGAGAGACCTTCCCCCACTGCTAGCCACGGCGCTTCAATGCTGGAAGGCGGCGTTGCATTATACGCAAGCACCCCCGGCATATGCAGGTAACATTCCTTTGATGGGGATCCCACTAGCGGGAGGCAGACTCACGAAGCGAAAATTGACACCTTGGTCGGATGCAGGGATTAACACAGTGTCAGATCTATTTAGGGACGGGATACTGCTCGACCATGATACATTTATTAATGAAACTGGGGCCCCAACACATTTATATTTACTACACGCTGCACTGGTACAATACATAAAAACACACTGGGCCCCGCAAAGGCAGGAACCCTCTACCAATGACCTAGTCAAGATGGTACATTATATGGGAAGAGGCAGACACCTTATTAGATGGCTTTATACAGGCATCAGTTCGCATACCAAAGCCACTCTAGACACGCTGAGCACTGCATGGGCGGGAGACATAGATAGGGACCTAACAGATAAAGAATGGACGAAGGTACTGGAACACCCAAGGAAGACATCGAGGAACACGAAACTCAAATTTATACAGACTATGGTATTACACTGAGCTTACCTCACTCCACATAAGTTAGATAGAATGTTCCCCCAAACACAACATTATTGCCCGAGATGCCTGTTAGAGGGTGCGAACCTACTTCACATGTTATGGACCTGTCCCAAAGTGCGGGGATACTGGGACACCGTCAGGCACAGAACGGGGAAGCGGTAAACCGTGAAATACAGAACACGATAGAGGAGTGCATTCTAGGGCTGCATAAGCAAACATCCAAACATAAAGTGAAATACCGTTTTATAGATCTAGCACTCATATTAGCTATACAAAACATTACTATGAGATGGAAATCGCGGAAACCCCCGGAAGTACTGACCTGGCACACGGAATTACTGCGTTGGGGTACTGCGGAGAGCGCCGCACTACGCAGAGAAGAACTCAAGGGCTTACGGAAAATGCCAATAGCATTGGAATGGGATGGGATGCTAGAAGCCATAAAGACAATGGATGATGTTTAGGACCCGGTATGAGGTATACAACTGAATGCGCAGAGGGGTAACCATGTCCTGTAAACAAGGAGATTTAAGATACGTACACATGACTGTGTCACGAGCCTATACCGAATAATACACATACATGGGAATAAGAGGTATGCGTGAGACCGGGGTGGAACGGGAGGGGGGAGTTGGGGACAGTTTGTTGTATTAATATGTTGGAATATGACCATCAGCAGAGTTCAATAGCTCGAAGACAAATGTGGACTATTATAATTGCTACATAGACCTATTGTGTACATCTATGCTGCAGCAGGAATATGAAGTAGACATGTGTATACTTATTAAGACATCTATGATGGTACAAGATATGTAACATGATGGTATGATATACAAAATCAATAAAAACCAATAAAGTATGTTTAAAAAAAAAATGAAACAACCAGGAATCCAAAATCAATGATCACTTGAACAAACTACCAACTGCAGGTGGAAAGGGGATGGAGGCACTTGGGAAACAGACTTAAGAGTGTAGCCAAACCACTTGCTCTTCATAAAACACTCGGAACTGGTTTATTCAAACAAACCATTCACTCTTCAGCATGCAGTAACTGAGTATAACCAGATGAAAGAAAAACATTTCTCTATTCAGTGTTGAACCAAATCAAAACGATGGAATTTTAGCTGATCTTGAAAATTTCCAACAAACCTGTTTCTTCTGAGGACACACACTTGGGCCAAGCATAGATAGGTCTCTCTCCTCAAACACTTGCATAATTATTCTATTGATTCAACTGCGTGCAACAGTCTCTTTAAAGTGACCAGAGACTAAAGTCTGTTGTTCTGATAAAATCAACTGAAATCCATAAATACATGAATGGAAAAAGTAACAAAAGCACACATAAAGCATATAGAAATAGCAGATGAAGTAGATCATGACAGTCACAGGCCTAAAGGCTATTCAGACTTTGGTCTTAATATCATCATGTTCTTTGGCAAAACACAGACTTGCTTACAAAGTCTATACTATTCATAAAAGGGCAGAGCACGAATTGTCTAGTAATCCTGATTGGGCAGGTAATAGGAGTTACAAGACACAGCAGGATTATGAGTCCCAGGGAAATATGGCAGTTCTGGAGTTTTACTATTTGGAACAAAAACTGAACACTTTGATGGATTAAAGAAGGAGCTGGTACATCACTAGACTTGAGGTGAATATATGGAAAAAAGATAAAATCCGGAGATGCCTCATCTTTTTCTTTCAGGAGTGGAGGAAGGATACAGTTTGTTGGATGTTGACAGTGATGACATTTTAGCTCCTCAGAGAAGAGCAGGAAATGTCCTTCTAACTTGTCTTCTGCTTTTTGCACATTGTGGTCTACAGCTTGGTGATGTTGCTACTGTATATGCTGTAAAGCTTTCACAAAGATTTTGATCTTGTTTTCAAGGTAGGGTGGGGTGATTTAGTTTACCACCTTCAAGGTTATAGCGCATTCTTTGAATAAAAAGTGGATGCGTAGATGGGCTAAGTAGAATACTCTGAAGGTGGGGTTATTATATTGAACCTTGTATGTCAGGTAAGATTCTGGAATCCTTAGTAGCAGGAAGATTTGATATGATCAATACTAGGACAACATTTCTAAAGTCCAAATGTTGAAGATAAGAAATCACTTTGCAAAACAGGGTGAGTTGAGATAGGTAGTTTTTTTTCTTCCCGCAATGTCCTGTCAGATATTGAGGCTTTCAATAATTTAGAATCCAAGGCATGTTGTTCTATTGATGAGTTGTAGGTTAAGCCATTAAAACCTCAATACTCAGAGACAACTTTGTACTTGTTTTTCCTTGTTGTCACTTCCAATGAGCATGGATCTTGTGGAGTTCATATGGATGAGTGAGATCTAATCGTTCTTCTGGTAGAATGTGAATCACTGTACATTGATAGTACTAACAGACCGAGTGTAACTAACTTTTTGAGACCTACCTTTAATTTTGCGATTTAACCTGTTTACTAGTAGATAATTTGGCAACCTTTCCAGAAGATGGGGGGACGCAGAATAACCTGCCGAATATATATTAATTGGGAATTCACTATTTGTGACACCCTGTAATTAGCATGGCCTACAAGGAACAGCCTTTGTTCCTTGGAGGAACTAGTGGGACTTTAAAAGCATGTTTCCTGTTTTGGAGGACATCAGAGGGAGCAGGCAAGGGTCAGTGGTGTAAAGAAACTTGAGGGGGCCCCCTGCAAAGTGCAGGGAGGGCACCCCCTCTGGACTCAGTCAAGAGATCTCAGGCCAGGGTGCTGTGCTGAGGGGGCCCCCTGGAGCTCGGCCCCCCCACACTGCAGGGGCTGCTGTGGCCTATGTTACACCACTAGCAGGGGTCCCTTGGACCACAGGCTACCCTGCCCAAGGTCATCTAACACAATTCTCAAAACAAAGCTGTCCAATGGGGACAGCTTCCCTTTGGCAAATGAGTTACCACCTACCTGGATGTTTTGGTAACTTTTCGACTGCAATTGTGGGCACAAAACATTGAACTGTGGATTGCAATTAGGAGAGGACCCCTTTTCATGCACCTTTTAATTGTGATTTGGAATTAATTGCAAAACCCTTTTTTTAGTAGGTTTATTGGTATGTTTGGTATATTTGAAAATACTTTTTTCAGTCGCACACCCAGTGATTTTGTGAATCACAGGGTCTGTGACTGTTTAATACTTTTAAACTAGAAGAGTATTATGTTGCATGACGCTTGCTGTTTTATTTATGTGCCAAATCGTTTGATGGCTCGACTCGTGCTTTGGTTCTTATAGCCAGTCCAGACCGCTGAGGGCCCTGGCTCGGCTCTACCTGTTAATTACCTAGCTTGACCATATCTATAGTTAAATGTGCAGGCAACAATCTCACTCTTAAGGAACATCCAGGACTGGGCAATACCTTGAATATCAATAGATGTGTGCTAAAGGCGGTAGGCTGTAAACTGAAGACCATTTTTCCAAACAAAATGTTCTCAAGGTTGCCTGACACAAATTGGGGAGGCTGTGTGGAGCCTGGTCTGGCCCAACAATTGAAGGTGAAGTAAAAAAATATTTCTTCTGGAATGAGAAGCTAAAAATGATTCCATCCTTATCAGATGCAGACAGCAACATTCTTCCTGAACCTATTTTTTTGGGATTTTTCATCACTTTAGAATCCAGTAAGCACTGCACTTATTTTAAACTATTCCCAGAAAACAGAATTGTTACTTGACTTGTTTAAACCAAGTGGCAACTGGAGGCAGTAATTTTTAAAGCCCTGGAGATCTCTCTCCCCCATTAAAAAATTGTCTGCTGCAAATTAACAGGCACAAAAGAAACACAGACTTCATAAACGAAAAGGTAAAACTGGAGGATGAGAGTTTTATTTATCCAGCATTTCGCCTATGTGCTGCCAAGATGTCTTTATGCCGGCCCCAATAGGTACCGTGCCTATGCGCTTCTAAAACAAATTATATAGTTATAAAATGTGTCTACCTCAGAAATGTATCCTTACACCTTCTTATGTATTGCCTATTTACTGCCATTTTTCCTGTACGTCTACCCTAATATGTTTTTTACATAAACCACAGATTTGCTACAATGTATACACTGTGAAGCGCTCTGGTGCCCTCGGGTCGAGCTAGCTCTATATAAAAATCTACAAATAAATAAAATAAATAAATAAAAATAAAGGGGCATATTAGCAAGACCATGCAATAAATATCGCAAACCTTGCTTAGCGCGCCTTTTTTTATCGCCGGCTATCGCTGGATATTACCGCGGAAATAACATGCTATTAGCAAGGTTTATCTCCATTGCGATAAAATATCCAGCGATAGCGGCGAAACCCAACTTTAACGCGAGAAATCCAGCGATAAAATCCTATCGCTAAATCTGGGGACTTAACCTTACAATCCACCTCCCATTGACTTTCATTGCTAAGTCATGTTTTTATCAGTTCTAAAAAACAAGCGCTAATCGGGGTTAGCGCGCGTTTTTTATCGCTCGCGGGTATTGCTAATAGGCGATAGGTATGTAAGCAACTGTTTTCTGTCGCTTTTAGTTGGGAACGCCTACCTTGCATGTCATTAGCGATAATTATCGCTGACATGCAAGGCGATGTACAACCCGGCCGCTATCGCCTGAAAGCTGTCGCTAACGCCTGTTAGCGACAGCTTGCTAATAGGGCGTTAAAAATATCGCCGCTTTAGCGGCAAAAAGTCCCGCTAAAGCGGCGATAGAGCCCTTGATAATATGCCCCAAAATCATTACATTCTCTCCAGCCCCTTCCACCACTGGGCTTCACTTCCCTCCTGGAGGTGGTCAGTTATACTTGTTTTTCACCTTTAACCTAAAAAGAGTCTATGGGGCAGATTTACAAGGCCCTTGCGCCACTTTTGCGTCACTTTTAACATGGGAAAAGTGACGCAAAAGTGGCATGAAAACTTGTAAATCTGCCCTATATATTTGGGAGTAGGATATCCAAGTTACATATTTTAGCAAAAGTTAACAATATTCTTTCTATTAACACAAAACAGTAAAAGGTTAGTTAAAAAAACATATTTTGTGAAAATCTGCCAGCCAGGGGCCAGGATACTAACTGACATTCTTCACAGTTCAAAGGCAAATATGTGAAAGATAATATAAACACTGAGGCCCCAGTTTAGGAGACTTTTTTTTATTTGTGCTTGACTGATGAAGCCCGATCATTGCATAAGGACGAGCGCTTGTTAGCTTTTCATAAGTAAGTTGCAGGGATCTTAATTTCATGTGCACATCAACCTTGCTAATAATGAATGGATTCGTGCTCTTGTTGAAGCTGTCACTCAAGCGACTTATCACGTCTCCCAGTGGAAGGCCTCACACTGTTTTTTAGAATTGCGATATGAAACAAAGGCGTGTTGCTGTTCCAGTGAATGGGCCTAACGCCCTTTCAACACAGCAGAAGGTGGTGCATTCAGAAGACTTCATTAGAGGGGATTATAGCAGCAGGTTCAAGCCTTTTATATGCTTAAAACCCTTCAATGGCCTTTTTGCTGAGCAAACACTCGGTGAAAGTTCTTGTTGTCCTGATAGAGCACTGTCTGCTCGCATTACTGAACATGCCTGATACAAGGAAGACCTACAAAGGCAGAATTTGGGTTCTTGGCGCACTTTGTGTTGTCTTGGGATGAATAGGACAACGATGTTGACAAAATAATCATTAAAAAGGGAATATGCCTCCTTTTCACGCATGTCGTCACCCCGCATGCAATTACAACGCGGTTGTTACAACGACCGCGTTATAACAACGCATACCATTACCCAGCAATTCGGAATAACGACTTGCGGAGGGGGGCGCTGGTTGTTGGAATAGTATAATTTACTATTCCAACTCCAGTCTGTGCGGACTGTAGGGAAGGTGTTGGATTTTAAATCCAACACCTTCTCCCCCCTCCGCAAGTCGTTGTTTCGACTTGTGGGGTAATGGTATGCGTTGTTACAACGCCGTTGTTGTAACAACAGCGTTGTAATTGCATCGCGGGGTGACGGCTTCGTTGTGAGGGCTGTTTACCTTAAAAGGTTACACTGAAACAAAACGTTCCAAAATGCTAAGCATGCTATGGTAAGTTGCCCATGCTGGTATTTGTCTAAAAGGTGGTAAACAAACCAGTGATCTGTATGCAGGGCCGGCTCTAGGGCGATGCGACCGGTGCCACCGCACCGGGTGCTGACTCTTCGAGGGGGCACTGCGTTTGGAAGTAAAAAGCACCTTCTGCTGCATTGCTGGCCTCCAGCAATTTTCATACAGCAATACAAGTGTCAAGATAACTTCTGTGATTAATGTTCTTCCCAGAGAGAGGGAGTTTAGTCTAGTGGAAGTATAAACTCATTTTATGGTAGCACAGAGGGTTAATATGCCTGCTGGAAAGAATGTGTACCATGCAGATCACAAAGTGCATATAGTTTAAATAGGTCAGTGCTTTTGTTAAAATTCTAACATGGAGCAGTGAGCTAATAACTGTCACCAAAAAGCTGCATGCAAACTGCAAGATATAGATTAGAGCATTATGATTTTTTCCTCCGTCTTTCATTATTCTAATGTTTCAAAAAGGGTTCATTTCAGTAAAAAAAATCCTTACTATTAAATGTAACCCCCAACCATGGGGTTATGTTTTAAATTCTGAGTCTGTGCCTCTCCAGACCAAGCACTCTTAAACTATACTGTCTACCAGTATGGATGACATGTGACTCACCTTGCAGTCTTCTGGCTTATGTAACATTTCCTATACACTGATTTACACATATGATTAATTGTCTCTGTGTAATGTGTGTGTGACGTAAAGTGCTCTGACACCCTTCACTGGTATAGGTTGCGCTATATAACTAAATACATCTTAGAGAGAGTGGTTATGGAGACTTGAGGGGGCACTGTTAAAGGGTGGTAGTGAGGGAGTCCGTGGGGGCCGCCAACAAACATTGTCGCACAGGGCGCCACCAGAGCTAAAGCCGGCCCTGTCTGTATGCTTTGTAAAAGTTATTTGTAATTCACCCAAATAAAAGAAAACAAGGTTTCTGTCTTTTTAGATTGAGAAATTGAGCCAATTATAGCTCATTTAAGTGGTGCCATTAAAAGTAATGCACTAATAGGGGAGCAATTAACGTGCACTCGATTTGAGCTCAGTTATTACACCCAGTTTAGAGTTCACTGTAAAAACAAATTGGGCAAATCGGGAGCCGTTCTTTTGCCGGCTTTGCAGCAAAGTTTGCCATTTTTGTACACCATTTTACCAACAGGTGGTGATAAAATGGATTGCAACATTCAAATGAGGTAGTGCTGTTTGTGCTCATCATGTATTAGGCACAGTTCCAACAAGCATTGGCAAAGCCAATAGGTCTAGACTTTGAGACCTATTGACTCTGCTAATAGCATTTGTTCATGCAGTTCACTATTGCTTGTGTAGTACCAACAATTTATTTTTAAATGCCAGGACACTGCCGCTGCCGGCCACACCATTTGTAGGCATGCATTCATGCATCATGTAGAATGCACAATTTCTTTTTTTACTAGTCTGAGATGGATCCGTGTTGGGCCCTGCCCTTTTTGCAGGGTTATCCCCAAGCTTTCTGCCTTCCTCTGCCTATTTTTAAGACCTTCTTTTTGTTAGCTTTAGGACTCTGGGCACTGTACAACTGCTAATCAGTGCTAAAGTGCATGTGCTCTCTCCTCTAAACATGGTATGATTGGTTTACACCTGTTTGGCATATTTGATTTACCTGTAAGTCCCTTGTAAAGTGGTATTCCGTATACCCGGGGCCTGGAAATTAATGCCACTAGTGGGCCTGCAGCACTGCTTGTGCCACACACTGAAGTAGCCTTTCAAACCTGTCTCAGGCCTGCCACTGCAGGGCCTATGTGCTCAGTTTACTGCCACGTTGACTTGCCATTTAAAACTACTTGCCAAGCTTTAAACTGCCCTTTTATTACACATAGGTCACCTCTAAGGTAGGCCCTAGGTAGCCTTATGGGCAGGGGCTGTGTAAGTAAAAGGTAGGACATGTGCCTTTGTGAGTGGCATGTCCTGGTAGTGACAAACAGCCTAATTTGTTTTTCCCTGCTGTGAGGCCTAATCCTCTCATAGGCTAGCATTGGGAATTCCCTTATATATATACTTAAGTGGTAATTCCTGATCAGAAAGGAGTGGCATTGCCATGTTTGGTATGGTTAGAATAGTGGTGATAAATCCTACTTACTGGTGTAGTTGGATTTTGCATTACTATTTAGAAATGCCACTTTTAGAAAGTGGGCATTTCTCTGTGCTTATGACTCATTGTGCTTTGCAGCCTGACTCCAATACACGTCTAGGGCAGGGTGACAGCTATACTTGGTGCAGAATTCCAGACAGCCACAACACAGAAAGGGCTGGGTGTAACAGGGGTTGCATCTTTATTCATCTGCAAACTGATGGTCTTCCTGGGTTGGGAGAAATCGTTCACACTTTACATTTGTATAGGTTTTGTGCTGCCGTCACACAAAGGGCTGATTTACCCCCTACTGGTGTCTGGAGCCAGGGCTAGGTTGAAAGGGGAGTGTTGTGCACTTGAAAGGGTTCCTTGGAAGTCACCCCTTGACCAAAGATATTTTGTACTGTAAGTACAAGGGCTCTGACCCCATGTGTTTGAAGCACTTTTGGATCTGGAATTGAACCTATGTCATAAGGACTGCTGCGCTGCTTAAAGGACTCATCTGGACTGATTTGCTGCTTGTTGCCATGCTAACTGCTGGGCTGCTTAAAGGACTCAACTGGAATGCTTTTTTGCTTGTTAACCTGCTGCCTGCTGATCCCTGACTCTGGTCCAACCAGACACTACGTGGGACTTATGACCAGACGGTGCTGGCTCTACAAATTGCACATTGCCAGAGGACTGCTGAGGTGCCAGGAGAAAGCACCATTTTGCAAACTGGCTTATGTGCTGGCCGGCTGCCTGTTATCTTCCCCTGTGTACTTCGGTCTGGACTGTTCCCATGAGGAACAGGGTCAAGACTGATTTGCATATGGCTATGTCTGAACTGGGGTGGCGTGGTGAAGCAAAATAACGATGGATTAAACCCAGATCTGTGACTGGGGGTGAATGTTTGCCAATGTGCAACATTCCGTCCATCATCTTGTGTGTTTTGCATCTTCCCCTGTGCCCCACATCAAGTGTTCCCCTAGTACTTGTTGGCTTGCCCCTCCTGTTATCGCCATCTCAGAGTCTTCAAAAAGTGCATCCTGAGCACCTCTGCTGTGAGAATTTGCCTCTATGAGTACTGCAGCAGCGTGCTCTCACGAGGAGCTGTGACTACATGCTCCTTGTGTTTGAAACCTGCGCTCCCTTCCGCACCAAAGGCAAGCATCATGGGTGAATAAACAGCGCTCCATACTGCAACCAGGAAAAGGCTTTGTAAGCCTGCAGAGCACTCTGAGGAAAGAGCGTCGTGAGGGATTGAGCAGCGTTTCACACAGTGACAGCCAAATGCAGTGTCTGCTTGCTGTCTTTCTGCTGTCAGCTGGGGTGCCATGGTTATGGCTAGCCCGACCCCCTGCCTTGCCTGAGCAGCTAGGTCATTGTCACTACAATTCTCCACTGGGGAAACTTCAAGGGACATGGGTCCTGACCCTCGCAGTCTCCATGGGCAAAGGTACTGGGGAGAGGGTAGCAGCATGGGCATCTCTAGTTGCATGCCACCTGGAACGGGGAGGATGTTCAGTCCGGCCCTGTTTTTCGCCGGAATTGGGCCCCCTTTCTTGTTGAAAGTTACTCCCCACCTCAGTGGAGGGCCCTGGGGGAGTGGCACAGCCACCCTGCACTACCTTTGCGGGCGGCAGTGTTTTGCCTCATAATAACAAAGATGCAACCTGGTGGCCACGAAGGGCCCCGGACTCGCTAGGACTTGGGAACATTACTATTTTTGGTACTCTGGGACTAAAAATGGCCCGAATCAGGGTTGGTCTAGCTGGTTCCTGGTTGAGATCATCAAATCATAGAAATTGCTGTATGTTATCTGGTAGGCGTGCAGGTGCTCCTGTACCCTATGGCCACATGTTATTATCATTGTGATATTTTCCGTAGAACTGCCTTACCGTAAAATATCTAATAGGGGAGGAATGTCCTTCTTTTTATCACTGTGAGGAACTACTGCATCTTAGAGGATAACTCAAAAAGTTTCCCTTTGATTCATGTCATTTTGGGTCTAGTACATAACTTGAGAAGTATATGTATACTTAATGTCGTTTGGATCAAGATAACCAGTACTTTCTGTATACCACATCTGGAAGAATAGATATTGTGTTTGTTGTTTTGGCTCTAATGTGGTTACAATATAATAAGATAATTTTAAATAACCCTGTGTGGATTCTTTTTGTGGTGTATTCATTGTGTTTCTAACAATCGGTAACATCAAAAGAAATGTAGTAGCAAGAAAGTGCTTTCATTTAGAAAGCAGAAGGACTGGCAACAGATTGCTGCCTGTCTCTCCACAAAGCAAAGTTGAAAGAAAAGTTACAATTATTAGAAAATTAGGACCATCGGGGTGGGGAGCAACAGAGGAGCGGGTTGATGTGGGCAGTAACAGAGGAGCAGGAAGCAGTGGGGCATGTGCTGGGGAGGGGAAAAGCAGCACTTAAAGCGACAGCAACATTCGGCATGGGGAGAAGTACATAAGTGAGACATAGCAACACAAAGCACAGGGGGGACAGAAGCGCATGAGGGAGTCTGCTGGAAAACACATGCCACTCTCATGGAGTGCATAAGCAAAAAGTAAAAAAAAGGAAAGTAGTTCTCTAAAAGTGAGCAGCAGAAGGACAAAAGTAAATAGGCTATGCTCCAGTGGAGGGACAAACACAAGATGGACAAGGCAAGTCATTGAGTAAGAAGCAAGGAAATTCGAGTGTAAGGGCTGGGTTCATAAGTTCTAGACTGTTCTAAAGTCAAACTCTGATGGTTCTTTTTAGCACCATGAAAGTGTAGAGGGGAGGAATGTGATTAGAGGAACAATCAATTAGTCAATAACTCTCCTAGATACATAATAACCCACGGACAACTACTTAAGGTTAGTTAATTTATTACAAAGGCAAGAACAACTGAGCATAGAGACACCTCAACACGAGAGTATTGAAATACATAGAAATTAGCAAGCAGCCAAATCTGCACACCAAATTTAGACGATGCAGCATGAACAACACAATTAATTCAAGAAGTAGAATACAGAAAATCAGGAAACATAAGTCCAAATTTTCCTGCATCGAGGGTTGGTGAGTGGAAAGCATAAATCTATCCCTACTCTAGCACTAAAGTGACATCCTTAAAAGAGCATATTCAGAGAGAAGGGTAAAAGGTGTCAGCACAGGGAGCCTCCCTAAGAAGTATCTCCACGATCAATGTGTCTACTTGCATGAAGCTACAGAAGACAGAGCTCGATCTATGATGCACTCTCTCTGAAGGCAAGAAAGGAGTGGCCCCCTATCCCTACTTCCAACAGCAAATTATTCCGGCAGCAATCCCAGGATGCACTTCGGATCACAACATTCCACCCTGGGTACAGTCCTGAAGGTAACTTTCCACAATGTCTACGGTGTAGCTTCCTCAATACAATTTGTCCGTGGTTCCCATGCTGTCTCCTGTGTGAAGCACAACGACCTTCCTTTAGTGACCCAAGCCACACGATTGTAACTTCTTCTCTCCTTGCCTAGCTTAATAAAACAAAGACATTACTTTCCTAAAGAATGCATTCCCCACCTGCAATGAAAACGTGAGAAAACAGAATCTGCGATGCACATGAAATTAGACTTTTAATTATTAAAGCAAGAGTTTCCAGGTACTTGCATTTCAGGCCTAGGACCTCAGCTAACATAAGAGAAACATCATAAAAGCTTTATGAATTCACATAACATTAATGCAATTTCAAATAATACATTTACCTAGATGTGAGATTACACAATTAATAAGCACATTCAATATACGTGTAAGTGTCAGTTTCACAATACGATTTCTTCGTGTTAATGTTTTCTGCTAGTTACATTTATTTTCTACGCTAATTCTCCATGACATTTATTCATAACTAAACACGTCACATAATTGCATTAATACGTTTCACAATTCTAACACCCCATGTTAATAAAAATTGCATGATTATATGTGGATGCGTTCTACATGTGATTATGATGCATCCCTACTATTTATATGAGATTTCTGCTACATCAAGAGTGACAATAAATTCAACCAATAGTAAGCAACAGGCAAGCAATAAGCACACTGGTAAAACTAGTAAGTTGACAGTAGGTTTTTTTCGACCAAGCAGCTGCACTGTCTGAAAGGCTCAACCTAAAAAGGAGAAAACATCTGCACCAGTTCTCCGATGTCATCACCAGCACCTTTAAGTACAAGACCGCTGGGGAAGAATAGAGAGAGAGGGGAGAGGGCTGATGAGGGTTCATGAAGGCCACCCATGCAATCGATTATCATATGGAAGTACAGCTCATATATTTTCTGATGCAATGTTTGGTTATCAACTGTCTGACACAGGACATTACAAACTCCCAGATGCATGTGCAAGCACCTGGATGAGTCCCAACATGTCACAGCTGAAGCTGGTTGCATACACACATATGTTTATGCACAGTATTGGAAAGTTGGGGGATCGTACTGAAACCTGGTTCCGGTAGCTATTTCTGGGCTGGGTCTGGGAATCCAGCAAACCCAGGGAAATATGTTGAAATTGTCCATGCGTCATTTTCTGACACCAGGACACAATTCAGCAGCACCCGCATGTTGTCTGCATTGCGTTTGGTGCCACAACCTGCAGGTAGCAGGGGCTTTCTTATTTTCACTTCCAGCCGGGCACAAACAAAGGCCTGATTAAAATGGCCATCAGCCCTTCTTTTACTCAAGTATCATTGTGGCTGGGAGCCATCGGGTGCCTAACACCTAGATGTCAATCCAATAAAAGGAAACAAATGCACATAGCTTATCATTTCACAAGTACTTTAGAGTAACTATGATGTCGAGGCAGGTTTTTGACTTTGTTCAACTCCCCTACTTAGGGGATGTGAATGCACTATAAGAATGCAAAATGTATCTGTGCGTATGAGTAGTAACACTAATAATGATTTAAATGGCATTTACGAATTTCCCTTTTATTTAGTTAGTTTATAGCACTACTCATCCCAGTGTAGGGTGTCATAGCGCTTTTCATCACACAGAGACACAATAAATCATACGATTATGTAAATCGGTGTGCATGAAATGTTACTTAAGACAATAAGGGTTATAAGGTGTAGGAATCACATATCGCCCATGCTTGTAGACATATCTCGTGAACAGACAGGAGATACACAAAATCAGGATTTAAAACATAATGTAGTGATGGGGGTTGTCTGTAATAACAAGACTTTACTAATTCTCAGTGGAGCCCTTCTTTAAAATCTTATAATAAAAACACGTTGAGAAAAAAAAACTCAATAAGGATCTGAATCCATGACTTATAGTTTGCATGCAGCTCCTTGATGTCTGTATATAGTTGACCATGCTATATCAGAAGGATTGCAACTTATGAACTGGAAGTATCAAGATGATCCCAGTATCAAAAGCAATAGCCCACTTGCCTATCTAAACAAAGTACAAATCTGTAAGATGCATGTTACATGATGTGCTTTACAGCTGGCATATTAACCCTCTATGCTACTTTATTAGTGAAAACTGTGATTGGATAAAACACAGACCTTTCCCAGGGCTGCACTAACCACCATAGTTAGCTTTCCCCTGTTATAATCCTCTCAATATTTCTGGGCATACAAAGATCCCCGCAGTGGTGTCTTAACCCTGTAAGTTATTTTAAAATGTAGCTGCTGTGCAATTAGTTAAGTAAGCTAGAACAAATTTGATGTCCTATTTGTCCCTATTGCCAATTTCTTTGCAACATTCAGTTTTTTAAATAAATGTATAAGTTGACTGTCAGACTCTGCTTTTCTAGCTCCACTCCTCGTGACTCCACCCCCCTTCCTCTGCAACACCTTGACCCCCCAATTTATGGGTTCCCGGAGTAAACAATTTCCAGTTCCAGTGCTCTGCATACACCGACCACATTGAATCCCCCAGTCTGCACTGACCTTCAGGTGAGACCAGAGTGCTAAGGTTTTAGGGGAGAGGATGTAGCCTTACGGCTAGAGCGGTCGACCTCGAACCTGGGGAACTGGGTTCGAGTCTCGGCAACGATGCTCAACATCTGTGATTCTGGGCAAATAACTTAGGGCCAGATGTATCAACATTGTATTTTGCGAGTCCTTAATAGCGAATTTTACCGATTCGCTATTATGGACTCACAAAATGCAATGTATGTAGGTTTCGCAAATAACATTGCGATTCCTATGCATTCCTTATTTGCGACTCGCAAATTGCGAGTCGCAAATAAGGAATGTCTTCCCATTCATTTCTATGGGCCTAGAGGCCCATAGGAATGAATGGGAGTACATGCGCAATTTGCGAGTACCCAATAGGTACTCGCAAATTGCGCTATCTACTTCAAGAGTGCAAGGGGGCCAAAGGGCACCCTGTTGCCCCCCTGAAATATGCATGTGTACACATGTGGCGCACATACATGCCCTAAGGGCATGTATGTACGCCACATGGCACCTAGAAAAATGCAAAAAAGTGCATTTTTCTAGGAATTTGCAAATTACCACCAACTTCAAGTTGGTGGTAATTTGCGATTCCTTAAAGCCAGGTCACAATATTTTTTTGCTTCCAGCATTGCATTTAAGGAATTGCAAATTGTGATTCCCTAAATGCATTCGCAAAACAGGTAATCGCAAAAATTGCGATTCCCTATTTTGCGAATGCCTTTTGAGATGTATCAAGATGATCCCAGTATCAAAAGCAATAGCCCACTTGCCTATCTAAACAAAGTACAAATCTGTAAGATGCATGTTACATGATGTGCTTTACAGCTGGCATATTAACCCTCTATGCTACTTTATTAGTGAAAACTGTGATTGGATAAAACACAGACCTTTCCCAGGGCTGCACTAACCACCATAGTTAGCTTACCCCTGTTATAATCCTCTCAATATTTCTGGGCATACAAAGATCCCGCAGTGGTGTCTTAACCCTGTAAGTTATTTTAAAATGTAGCTGCTGTGCAATTAGTTAAGTAAGCTAGAACAAATTTGATGCCCTATTTGTCCCTATTGCCAATTTCTTTGCAACATTTAGTTTTTTAAATAAATGTATAAGTTGACTGTCAGACTCTGCTTTTCTAGCTCCACTCCTCGTGACTCCACCCCCCTTCCTCTGCAACACCTTGACCCCCCAATTTATGGGTTCCCGGAGTAAACAATTTCCAGTTCCAGTGCTCTGCATACACCGACCACATTGAATCCCCCAGTCTGCACTGACCTTCAGGTGAGACCAGAGTGCTAAGGTTTTAGGGGAGAGGATGTAGCCTTACGGCTAGAGCGGTCGACCTCGAACCTGGGGAACTGGGTTCGGAGTCTCGGCAACGATGCTCAACATCTGTGATTCTGGGCAAATAACTTAGGGCCAGATGTATCAACATTGTATTTTGCGAGTCCTTAATAGCGAATTTTACCGATTCGCTATTATGGACTCACAAAATGCAATGTATGTAGGTTTCGCAAATAACATTGCGATTCCTATGCATTCCTTATTTGCGACTCGCAAATTGCGAGTCGCAAATAAGGAATGTCTTCCCATTCATTTCTATGGGCCTAGAGGCCCATAGGAATGAATGGGAATTGCATGCGCAATTTGCGAGTACCCAATAGGTACTCGCAAATTGCTGCATCTATTCAAGGAGTGCAAGGGGGCCAAAAGGACACCCTGTTGCCCCCTGAAATATGCATGTGTACACATGTGGCGCACATACATGCCCTAAGGGCATGTATGTACGCCACATGGCACCTAGAAAAATGCAAAAAGTGCATTTTTCTAGGAATTTACAAATTACCACCAACTTCAAGTTGGTGGTAATTTGCGATTCCTTAAAGCCAGGTCACAATATTTTTTTGCTTCCAGCATTGCATTTAAGGAATTGCAAATTGTGATTCCCTAAATGCATTCGCAAAATAGGTAATCGCAAAAATTGCGATTCCCTATTTTGCGAATGCCTTTTGAGATGATACATCCCAAAATGTTTTATACCTTTCGCAAACGGGCCAATTCTGGGAATTGGCCCGTTTGCGAATGGTAAAACGCTAGATACATCTGGCCCTTAATCTACCTGTGTCTAACAAAAATGAATGTGTCCTTGTGTAACAAAACTGGTGCACATGTAAAGCGCTCTGATACCTGATATCTTCGGGGCTCCTAAGAACAGTGTCCAAAATAAGCAGACTTGCACATCCTAGAGCCACGGAAAAATGGATGAATCGCAGGAATGAATGAAAATACAATTTTACAGAGCTCTCTAATGTGTATCTATGTCACAAAAGGAAAACAAATGTTTTGGTTTGTTCCGATGTTGATACTTAGCATTAATAGGATAGTCAATTTCACTTTTGGTGTGAAGTAAAATGCGTTGTTTCTGTTCTCTTCTGGGAAAGAAGGACGTTAGAGGGGGAAGGGTATTTTTGGACCGCCTTGGTGCTATGGTGCGTAGAATTAGTTAGTTTTCTGATGGGAAATCCCACTCATCAGGAACTCCCTGGTTGCAGTGGCAGTTGGTGACATTTGAAAGTGGTGTGGTGTAAAAGTTTGGGATGAGTGCCCTGTGGCGAGCAAGCATAGCAAACGAGCCCAACTGGCATAACAGGGATTCGGGTAGGTTCTCCCGTAAGAAAAGTAAAAAAAAAGAGTGGGCACATGGTGCATTTTCAAGCACATATGATAAAGAAAGAAGGTTAATACAGCAATTGTGAAATTGGAACTGACCAGTGGGATGAAGTGGACACTCTGTAAACGCAACCGATGTTATGCTCACGCCAAGCCGCCTCTGTCAGGGGTGTCCAACGCAGGTTCAGCAAAACTAGACCCATTCCGGGTTTTTGAGACATCAACACAAGATATATGTACATACAATTAACCTGAATGGGACTCATTTATTTAGTGAGTGATTATCCCGCAAATGTAACATAGAACCAGCGCCCCTGGGCCTGGAATGCACAGCCATGGCCTCGATAACATGGAGAGTAAAAACATGTTAGCAAGAACACACGTAATGAGGGATTTCTCCCCTTATTCAAGAAGAGAAGACATGCTTCAGACAATCCAGCTGAAAATAACTGCCCCACCCACCCGCAGTGGCGGCTCGCATAGGGCGTGCTGCTGGGTGGTGGGGCGGTGGGGCGGGGGAGGGCCACGGTGGGGGGGTAGTAAACTCCGACATACGATGGAACGGAGGAAAGTAATTATTACGTTACATCTTTACACTGGGTGACCCCTTTAACCCCTTCTGTGATCATGACGGAATGGTTCCGTCATGAGCACAAGTTCTAGTGTGCTCATGACGGAACCATTCCGCCATGAGCACATGTTCAGGAAATCCCTCTGCTGCAGACAGCAGAGGGATTTCCCTTTTTTTTTTTTTTTTGCCTGAGGAGGTGGGGAAGAGCTACCCCAACCTCCCCAGGCCTAGTTTTGTTTTTCATTGCAATGACGATCGCGCACATGGCGCGCTATCGTCATTACAACGAAATCGAAACTGAAACTTAGTTTCAGTTTCTCCGTTTCGGTGCTTGTGGGGCTATCTCAGCCCCCGAGGCACCGAAAAGATGGGAGAGGTATCGTTGGAAAGGGAGAATCTCCCTTTCCAATGGTACCCTTCCCTAGTGGATCCTGGCAGGGATCACCCCAGGAGGACGATCCCCAAGCAGGGATCCACCCACTAGCGCCAGGGAGGGGGAGCGGCCCCTTGGGCAAGGGCCTTTGCTCCCCCATATTTGTTTGGCCGCAACAGACTTTCTACCCCCCGGAGGCGGAAAGCCCATTAGCAACCAGGGATTATTTTTTATTATTGACGTTGGGGTGGGGGCTGCCCAAAAAGGGCATGGCAATGCCCCCACCACCCCCAGAGAAATTTAAGTCTTTCTGCCCCCCGGGGGGGCAGAAAGCCCACTAGGAACCAGGGATTTATTTATTTTTATTGACGTTGGAGTGGGGGCTGCCCAAAAAGGGCATGGCAATGCCCCCACCCCGAGAAATGTCAGTCAATCTGCCCCCCCGGGGGGGCGGAAAGCCCACTGGAAACCAGGGATTATTTTTTTTATTGATGTTGGGGGTGGGGGCTGCCCAAAAATGGCATGGCAATCCCCCCCCCAGAGAAATGTAAGTCTTTCTGCCCCCCTGGGGGGCAGAAATCCCACTAGGAACCAGGGATTTTCTTTTATTGACGTTGGGTGGGGGCTGCCTAAAAAGGGCATGGCAATGCCCCCAACCCCCCAGAGAAATGTGAGTCTTTCTGCCCCCCTGGGGGGAGATGGGGGCAGTAGCCCCCAATCTGCCCCCCCGGGGGGCAGAAAGCCCACTAGAAATCAGGGATTATTTTTTTTATTGACGTTGGGGTGGGGGCTGCCCAAAAAGGGCATGGCAATGCCCCCCCCCCAAAAATGCAACAGTCTTTCTGCTCCCCCCAGGGGCAGATGGAAAGCCCACTAGGCACCAGGGATTTTTTTTTAATATAATGTAGGGGTGGGGCTGCCCAGAATGGGCATGATAATGCCCCCACCCCAAAAACAATGACCACAGTCTTACTGCCCTTCCCCGGAGGCATATTGGGGCAAAAGCCCCTTATCTGCCCCCGGGGGGGGGGGTAGAAAGCCCTCTAGGCCTCAGGATTTTTTTTTTATTCAGGGTTGAGGTCAGCCCAGAATGGACATGCCAATGCCCACACCTCCCCAAAAAATGCCACAGTCTTTCCGCAGTGGCCCCTGATCTGCCCCCGGGGGGGTAGAAAGCCCACTAGGTGGCTGCCCAGAATGGGCATTCCAATTCCTCCACCCCACAAAAACATAGCCACAGTCTTTCTGCCCCCCTTGGGGGCATATCGGGGCAACCCCCCCCGGTTCCCCCCCGGGGTGGCAGAAAGCCCACTAGGCACAGACTTGTTTTTAGCAATGTGCCTACCTGTGGGCCGGCACATAGGGAAACCTAGCAAACCTGTATATTTTTTTTAACTAGACACCAAGGGGAATCCAGGATGGGGTGACTTGTGTGCCTCTCACCAGGTTCTGTTCCCGGAATCCCTTGCAAACCTCAAACTTGCGTTTTGGGCCGTTTCCTGTCGCGGGGACTAGGCCTACCCACACAAGTGAGGTACCATTTTTCTCGGAAGACTTTGGGGAATGCGGGGTGGGTGGAATTTTGTGGATCCACGTAGATTCCAGAACTTTCCACTACAGAAATTTGAGGAAAATGTGTTTTTTTTTTACAAAGTTTGAGGTTTGCAAGGGATTCTGGGTAACAACCTGGTGCGAGCCAGACAAGTAACCCCATCCTGGATTCCCCTGGGTGTCTAGTTTTCAAAAATGTATAGGTTTGCTAGGTTTCCCTAGGTGCCGGCAGAGCTAGGGTTAAAAAACTACAGCTAGGCACTTTGCAAAAAAAGGGTCATTTTTCACTGTGAAAATGTGGTGTGTCCACGTTGCGATTTGGGCCGTTTCCTGTCACGGGCACTAGGCCTACCCACACAAGTGAGGCACAATTTTTCTCGGAAGACTTTGGGGAATGCGGGGTGGGGGAATTTTGTGGATCCACGCAGATTCCAGAACTTCCCACCACAGAAATGTGAGAAAAATTTGTTTTTTTTGACAATTTTTTAGGTTTGCAAGGGATTCTGGGTAACAGAACCTGGTGAGAGCGAGTCAAGTCACCCCATCCTGGATTCCCCGGGTGTCTAGTTTTCAAAAATGGATAGGTTTGCTAGGTTTTCCTAGGTGCCGGCAGAGCTACGGTTAAAAAACTACAGCTAGGCACTTTGCAAAAAAAGGGTCATTTTTAACTGTGAAAATGTGGTGTGTCCACGTTGCATTTTGCGCCATTTCCTGTCGCGGGCAATAGGCCTACCCACACAAGTGAGGTACCATTGTTCTCGGAAGACTTTGGGGAACACAGGGTGGGTGGAATTTTGTGGATCCACACAGATTCCAGAACTTTCCACCACAGAAATGTGAGGAAAATTTGTTTTTTTGGACATTTTTTAGGTTTGCAAGGGATTCTGGGTAACAGAACCTGGTGAGAGCCAGTCAAGTCACCCCATCCTGGATTCCCCTGGGTGTCTAATTTTCAAAAATGTATAGGTTTGCTAGGTTTCCCTAGGTGCCGGCAGAGCTAGGGTTCAAAAACTACAGCTAGGCACTTTGCAAAAAAAGGGTCATTTTTCACTGTGAAAATGTGGTGTGTCCACGTTGCGTTTTGTGCCGTTTCCTGTCACGGGCACTAGGCCTACCCACACAAGTGAGGTACCATTTTTCTCGGAAGACTTTGGGGCACGCTGGGTGCGTGGAATTCTGTGGATCTACGCAGATTCCAGAAGTTTCCACTACAGAAATGTGGGGAAAATGTGTTTTTCTTTTATACATTTTTAGGTTTGCAAGGGATTCTGGGTAACAGAACCTGGTGAGAGCCAGTCAAGTCACCCCATCCTAGATTCCCCTGGGTGTCTAGTTTTCAAAAATGTATAGGTTTGCTAGGTTTTCCTAGGTGCCGGCAGAGCTAGGGTTCAAAAACTACAGCTAGGCACTTTGCAAAAAAAGGGTCATTTTTCACTGTGAAAATGTGGTGTGTCCACGTTGCGTTTTGTGCCGTTTCCTGTCGCGGGCACTAGGCCTATCCACACAAGTGAGGTACCATTTTTCTTGGAAGACTTTGGGGAATGCGGGGTGGGTGGAATTTTGTGGATCCACACAGATTCCAGAACTTTCCACCACAGAAATGTGAGGAAAATGTGGTTTTTTTTACATTTTTTTAGGTTTGCAAGGGATTCTGGGTAACAGAACCTGGTGAAGGCCAGTCAAGTCACCCCATCCTGGATTCCGCTGGGCGTCTAGTTTTCAAAAATGTATAGGTTTGCTAGGTTTCCCTAGGTGCCGGCAGAGCTAGGGTTCAAAAACTACGGCTAGGCACTTTGCAAAAAAAGGGTCATTTTTCACTGTGAAAATGTGGTGTGTCCACGTTGCGTTTTGCGCCGTTTTCTGTCGCGGGCACTAGGCCTACCCACACAAGTGAGGTACCATTTTTCTCAGAAGACTTTGGGGAACGCGGGGTGGGGGGAATTTTGTGGATCCACGCAGATTCCAGAACTTTCCACCACAGAAATTTGAGGAAACTGTGGTTATTTTGACAATTGTTTAGGTTTGCAAGGGATTCTGGGTGACAGAACCTGGTGAGAGCCAGTCAAGTCACCCCATTTTGGATTTCCCTGGGTGTCTAGTTTTCAAAAATGTATAGGTTTGCTAGGTTTCCCTAGGTGCCGGCAGAGCTAGGGTTCAAAAACTACAGCTAGGCACTTTGCAAAAAAAGGGTCATTTTTCACTGTGAAAATGTGGTGTGTCTATGTTGCGTTTTGCCCCATTTCCTGTCGCGGGCACTAGGCCTACCCACACAAGTGAGGTACCATTTTTCTCAGAAGACTTTGGGGAACGCGGGGTGGGTCAAATTTTGTGGATCCACGCAGATTCCAGAACTTTCCACCACAGAAATGTGAGGAAAATGTGCTTTTTTGACAATTTTTTAGGTTTGCAAGGGATTCTGGGTAACAGAACCTGGTGAGAGCCAGTCAAGTCACCCCATCCTGGATTCCCCTGGGTGTCTAGTTTTCAAAAATGTATAGGTTTTCTAGGTTTCCCTAGGTGCCGGCAGAGCTAGGGTTAAAAAACTACAGCTAGGCACTTTGCAAAAGAAGGATCATTTTTCATTGTGAAAATGTGGTGTGTCCACGTTGCGTTTTGAGCCGTTTCCTGTTGTGGGCACTAGGCCTACCCACACAAGTGAGATACCATTTTTATCGGGAGACTTAGCGTAACACATAATTGTAGAGCAACTGTTATTACCTATTGACTTTCGATGCATTTCTGCCTTCCAAATGAAAGACAATGTGTAAAAAAGAAGTCATTTTGAAAAATGACCTATAATTCTCATGCTAGTATAAGTACTCCCAATTTCGGAAATGTGCAAATATCTACTGTTTCTAAACTCTATATTTTTTTCCCATTTCAGAAATACATAGGTGTCTTTAATACCGATTTTTCCATGTATACATTTTTCCAGAATAATTGCTATATACCCGGTACATAATAAAAAACCATTGCAAGACGCTGCTCAGTTATTGGCTCTGGGTTCGTCGGGTTCTTGGTGAACATACAAGTCCTATATATCCCCACAACCAGAAAGGTCCAGCAAATGTAACGGTATATTGCTTTCAAACAGCTGTCATAATTAGAAGAAGTTACAGGTGAAAACGTTGACACAAATGGCTGTTTTTCAACTAATTTTCAATTTTTCCTATATTCAACGGTTAGTTTCTATAAAGAAACCTTGAAGGATCTACACAAATGACCCCTTGCTGAATTTAGAATTTTGTCTACTTTTGCTAAAATGTATAGCTTTCCAGGATCCATTATTGCTTTCATACCCATTTCTACCATTAACTGGAAAGAGGTTGAAAGCACAAAAAATAGCAAAAATAGGCTATGTCACAGAAAAATGCCAAAACTGTGTAAAAAATGTTGGTTTTCTGACAAAAGTCTGCTTGTCCCTGAAAGCTGGGAAGATGGTGATTTCAGCACCACAACCCCTTTTTTGATACCATTTGCAGGGAAAAAACCAGACGCTTTCATCTGTAACCCTTTTTTCCCATTTTTCAAAAAAAAAACAAAATGTACCTGTATTTTGGCCAATGTCTGGGTCCCCTCCAGGGGAATCCACAAACCCTGGGTACCTTTAGAATCCCCATGATGTTGGAAAAAAAGGACGCAAATTTGGCGTGGATACCTTATGTGGTCAAAAAGTTACAGGGGCCTAAGCCCGAACTACCCCAAATAGCCAAAAAAAGGCTTAGCACAGGGGGGGAAAAGGCCTACCAGCGAAGGGGTTAAGAGCGTACTACAAGTATTTTGTACCAAATCAGTGGTTAGGATTATTGACGGAGGTAACCCTCTGTCCAAAGAAGCCACCCTTTCCCACTATTCCGTACATGCGATAAGTAATCAGTACACTCCCCTGACCGAGTCACGCCACTGCACTGCCGTCTGACAGTAAGTATTTCCCACAGCGTCTGGCCTATTAAAAATGGCACCACTACAAGCTTGTATCTAATCATCAAGTCATCATGGTCCTATTTTATAAATATCAACACTGTAGCGAAGTTGAACACTAATTCCATATGAGGTGCTCACCTGTTCAAGGCAATGCACTACCCTCTACAAATTGTAGTTTCCCCGCATCTGTCATCTCCGCCTTCACACCATATCCACTCCACATCAAACTGAAGCAAAAACTCAAAAAGAAAAAAAAATTCAGAATACTTTGTCCTATTTAAAATGAGTCCATGCTGTAATGGGGTAGAAAAGCGGTCTCATTATAAGCGCCCACCTGTCTACATCTTAGGCAAATGATCCATTCACACGTCACCGTTTCCCAATAGCTAATGGCCAGTTGGCTCCAAAGATTCAGCCATTATATATTTCCAGACCTGACTTCATCATCATTAATTCCAGGACATGAGTGACTTACCCACCGTCCGGTCCATCTCAGAGAGAATAACACCTGTCGTGGCATGCATGGAACTTGGAACCACCAGCTCTGCCCTTAATCCCACTCCTGCAACTCCTGAGCCAATCTAGATGCTGCTGCCTTGCTGTTTATGTTAGGAAACAGCATGAGAGCAGCGCAATGATTGGGTTGGTCAGGCCCTGCCAACGCTTCTTAGGAGACTTGGGGGCTGTGGCAGCAATCCCCCGGGCTCCTAAATTGTAGAAGAAGGCCAAGGTTTAAGTGCGCCTATCAGGCTGGTCAGAGCAAGGCACCCATCCAACCCAACAAGTGCACTTCACCCCAAGGAGCCTGTCAATCATCAAGCTGCCAGTTCCACCCCCACTCACGTTTGACCGCCGCACTATCCTGTAATAGAAGGAAACTTTGCCTAAGACATTCCGCGCCTACGCAGCTAAAAACAATGTAATCAAAACTAATGCACTCCATAAAGTTAAGTAAACATTTAATATGGGGACCGCCCTCCATCCGGGGCAATAATGCAGACAGGGGGGCAATGCCCCCACACCCCAATAAAGAAATCGCTGCTGCCTTGTTAAAAGCAGCTAACAAAGTGGAAGGGCAGGAGCAGCTGCATGTACTCTCTACCCTGCGGTGTCTTCTCAGTGTGTGTATATGAATTCCTGCTATTGGGATGCACCTTCAAACACAGAAATATCTGAATGTCTTTGCATTCGATGGCAATAAAGTGTCATTTGGGCAATGCAGTGACATAACACAGAATGTGATGAGGGTCCCCCCTAGTATCTCATATCTCACAAATATTCATTGGTCTGGGGCGAGTGTGGGCTCCTTGAAGGGTTGGGGCCCCCCTGAAGAGTTGGGGCCCCCATGGACCATAGGGGTTGCAGGGGCCTTTGCTACTCCACTGGTGCAGTGGCTACTACATAGAAATATACAAATTCCTTCCTCTGCAGGATCATGCACTTTAGTCACTCCTGGTCTTTTAAATGCAGTTGTTTTGAAGAATTGGCGAGGCATAGCAACTTCAGCATGTTGGTCTCTATCGAAGATCGGGCATGTGCACGAATGCGGGCGGGGCACATGTTATACAGGGAGCATCTTAACTAGAAAATAAGTAGTTTAGAAGCAGTGTGCACTGTGTGTGCTATTTGCTTTAGAAGATTCGTACTTTTGTGCAAATTCTAGAAAACATTCTTCCATGCACTCGTACTTTTCATCCTCATTTATGGAGTGTGAATACTGGCCGAGTCGTTAAAAAAACATGATTGCACTGGCTGGTCGTCACTTCCGTTGACTCTTGGGTCACTGGGGCGTGATAATCTGAGGGCCAAATTTCCTCTTGGGTGGGGTTTTCGACCCTCTCAACAGAGTATGTCATAGCTTCGCCCTGCACCTGCAGTCTTTCAAGCAAATTAAAATGGTAAGAGATGTATTGTTTACAAACGAGATCTCCTTGATCTCTCGTCATTAATGCTTCCTCCTCCATGGAATGTTTTCACAATCCTATTTGTGGGCAGCCAGGGATGCACCAAACCTTGCCGTGTTCCAGGGGTGGCTGCCTGCCTTCCACGTGACGTGGCTTTGGTGGCTGCTGTTACCTTATTCCTCCCTTCTGTCTACCTTAAATCCACAGCCAGCTCCTATCATATAAAAGCTGGGGCGTCACACAGGCCCCTGCAGTGCAGGGGAGGCCGGAACCCGTCAGGCCCCCCCAAACACTCAAGGAGCCCCATTCCGCCCGAAGCCAACGAATATCTGTGAACTATGAGAGTCTCAGGGACCCCTCTTCACATTCTGCAGGTGGGCCCCATCATTGTACGTTAAGCCAATGTATAAAAGTATAGCTGACAAAAAGGGAGAAAAGGCTTTCAAGAGCAGGCGAGCCAGCAGAAGGTCTGCGACATTGCAGCTGCTGCCAGAGCTCTGTTGTCATACGCATGCCCTCCAGACCAGAGGCGCAACTATAGCCAAATTTGGGGGGGGGGGCTAATAAAAATTTCGGGGGGGGGCTAATTCTTTCAGCAATAGGCAGAGTGGAGATGCAGGGGCTCTAAGAAGGGGTGAAAAAAACAACAAAGCCTCGTTAACAAGTAAATGGTCTTTTAAAGACCTGTGAAGTACTCGGGTGCGGCTGCAAGAAGACAGACTTCAGACCAGCCAGCCTACAGCAGCTCAAAAACTATGCGTGTGCCCGGGAAGCTGTCTGAGCCCGGGCTGACGCACACGAGCTCCCAAGCTTGGAGCCAGTGCCTCCTCCAGAGACCATTAGCTGCCAGGGAGAAGGGCAGGGCTCGAGTCGGGGTACCACGCGGGTGGACGGCGTCCCCCCACTTATTTTACCGGGTGGACGCCATCCCCCCTGCCCAAAAGCTGACCGCATTGAGGGCTTCACGAGGAAATCAAAAAATCCCAGCGATCTTTCTAACCTGTGTTCCCTTCATATGACGTGATTCATTGTCTCATTAAACCCACAGTTTAAATGCTGAGCAGCGAACGCCGGATGCATTTTAATCAATGTGTGCGTCTACCCTGGAAATGCCAAGCGCCTGCTCGGAATTAGCTGCTTCTACTTTAGTGTCAAGGAAGGGGAAGTTCAGAGCAGGGCTGCGAGACGTTGCAGACCCCTCATTAAGGGTCCTGATTTGCGGGCGGGCCGCAGTCGCGAGGTTGACGGGGCTGAGGGCTGCTAGGAAAGCGAGGGCATGTTTGTTTCATTAGCTTCGGGTTGTGCGTCTCCACGTACTTCGTTGCCCGTCTCTTCCCTCATCAAGTCTGGTATGAGGTTTGCTGCTGGCAGCCTGCCCCCATCACCTTTCGTGACGTCACTTCCTGTCGTGACGTCACTTCCGGTGACACCACCTAACTCGGAGCGTCCCCCCACTTCTTTTTTTAGGACTTGTGCCCTGGAGAAGGGATATGGTAGCTCCCCCACACAACCCAGGAGGAAGGGCTGGTTTTAAGCAAAAAGAAAAACAAGCATTGGCAAAGTCAATAGGTATTGGCTTAAGAACCTGCTAACTTTACCAATTCTAAAACCTGTGCACGTCTACAAAATGAAGCGGCCCTGTGCACGTCTAAAAAATGAAGCGGCCATAGTGGTGGTGCCATCACGCCTATTTTCTAATCCAAAATGGATCAGTAGATTAAAAAAAATAGCGCCCAAGCGTTTTTTAGATAACAGTGTCAGTGACAAACAGTTCGAGAGAAGCTTTTAAGTAATAAGAGGGCAGAGAGCAAAACACAGATGAAACTGAGATGGATTGGTAGATTAAACAAGTGTGGTCTGTGTGTCGAATCTAACAAGGTGAAACCAAAATCGTCCCAAAGCCTTCTGGAGTGACCAGAAAAAAGGAAAACAGTGCCACTGAGGAATGAACACAAAAGAAGTGACCGCAACGAGGAAGCCAGCCAAAGTTATGTAATGGATGGGCTCTAACCCCTTTTAAACTTTTTGCACAGTCCCAGGCGATATCTAAAAGTGTGCACAAAAGCCATTTTACTTCTGTGCCAGGGTCTGAGTAAGGTCTCAAGTGCCATAAAAAGTGGTGACAACGCTGTGTCCTAAATGTTCTCTAGAAGCTAATTTCCCATTTACACTTTAGCCCACTAATTCAGCTGTCCTCTTCTTTGCAAATATGAGCTTGTGTTTGAGATCATCAGTGACCTCATGAGATGTCAAATGTGAAGTCTTGTGGAATGTCACACACAGTGTTGCCGGAGGTTTAACAGCTTCCATTTGTGGAAAAAAGTGTTTCATTGTAACCTTAATGTTTCATATAGTAATAGATGACTTAGAATTGATTTCTTAGTTTTGTTTAATAAGTCACTTAAGAAGAAATTGGAATATCCGATCAGCAACATCTATTTAGTTACCCATTTCCGTTTTTAACATAACATGAAAAAAAATTAGGCCTGTGCAAAATTTTTATTATGCACACAAACTTTGAAATTTTTGTGTTGTGTGAATTTTGTATCCACAAACTTTTGCACAATTTTGGTTCAGTCAGCAAATATCTTGTGGGAGGAAATAATTACTTATGTGAGACATTTTCTCCTTGAACCAGTGGTCTTGTTGGTATAATGAATGACGTTTGAAGAGGAGGTATGCCACTTAATTCAGTTGTTATGGGAGATACCGCACATTTTAATTTTGTTAAATGTAATGCCAAATCACAATACACACATGCGTCCTCTGACTAAGGTTGATTTGCTTGTTCAGCAAACCAAAATGTTGACAGCATTTCTAAAGGATCTTTTTTCTTTATCAATTAAGCACACGTGTAAAACAATTGTAAGATTAGTGTGTTTTCCAAACTAGTCAGTCACGCTTGTCTCTCATTGCAAGAGGATTTTGCATGCCTTTGGCTGACCACCATGGAAAGCAGCTGAAGTCCTGGACTAGTCACCCACTTTTAGTCGGTGCCACTGGAATTATGTACTGTACTTGCCAATGCTGCTTGCCAAAGCTGTGCAGCATTGGCAAAAAGCATTTTTTGCTAAAACTGGAAAGCATTGACCAAAATATAAAAAGATGCAATGACACAGTCACTGCTGGTGGCAATGTCATTTCGTATGTGCATTCATGTTTGAAGACGTATGTGCGTGCATAAGTCACCACTCATGTGCGCACCTACAATATGACACGGGCACCATAAAAAAACAACTTTTAATCCACAATGGATTAAAAAAGAACAGTGGGAGGTGGGAGGGCAGCAGAGGAGCGGGTGGCAAAGCTGATGGTAGGAAGCAATGGAGAGTGGAGGGGGCAATCGAGCAACAAAGGCCCTTGAGGCTGAACTATGGGAGGCCCAAAAACATACTTAAAAAGCTAGGGAGTGCTGGAGAACCAATAAACTGGTTTAGAAGGAAGGTTGAGGAAGCAACAGAGGGCATGGTGGTAGGCGTTTAAGGGAGGGATGCAGCACTGGAGAGAGAGAGCGAGCTCCAAAACACATGCACTCTCGTGGAGTGCTGAAAGAAAAAGGTAAAAGGTAATCCCCTAAATATGAGCAGTGAAAGGATACAAGTCATCCAGCCAAAAGGATGGTAAAGAGGGCCTGTTTCAGTGCTTCAAGGGAGGAACAAAACAGAAGAAGGGGAGGGACAAACACAAGATAGACAAGGAAAGTTATTGAATAAAAAGTAAGCAAGTAAGAGTGATGACAAAGGCAACCAATGGTTAGCAATACAAAAGCTCACTGTAAATTTTTGATTTAGTCCACAATAGGCTTCTGCCTACCAGGCAGCTAAAAGTTCACTGGTAGGCGAGACCTACAAATGGTGCATATGTGTTTTGCTGTATTTTTGCAACAATGCAAATTTCTATGAAAGTAATTATTCCTTGAACTATGAGAGCGGTTGTTTTTGCATTTTCCGGGACAACATGGATCAGATATGAAGCACGTTATTATAGTACCAGAGTCTTCGTTGTCTTTCACTGGCATGCCTCTTGTTTGCACTCGGTAGTCAAGATTGAAGTGACATTTCCATTTTAAATCTTGCCAGATTCCCAGTATTGTAGGGTGTTTCACTCCTGTATGGTACAGTAAGGTATTTAGCTTCTTAAGTTAATAACTGAATGTGAACGCACACTCTGATAATAAAATAATTTCATTTTTCAGACTGCACAAGGCATTTCCGAAAAGAGAGAGCGGGTGAGTACAGATATTACACAATAATATTTGCATGAATGTTTGCTAGCATAAACTGGTGCTTGAAGGTAGACTTTGGAATGTGCAATCTTAGAGACACACCACTTTTTATGTGCTTGAGTGGGCCCTTTCTGTTGCCATCGCCTACACTTAAGTGCCAGTACTGAGAACGATGACTTAAGGTGTGCCGCAGTGTTAATAGGTTACTCAGCAGTGTGATGCTCATCGTGGTTCCAAAGTGGATGCTTGCAATGCCATACTCAGCCTAGGAATTCGCTATTCTTTTACAAGAGACCAGCTTCCAGAAAACATTTCTTCATATATTTATTACTGTCTGTGAGAAGGTGGCGCGGTTTTATTGCCCAGGTTCATTATCGGTGTTTACAAGTTAATAAATGATATCTTTAAGGGAGTGATGTGTGTACTCTTCACAAATTATGACTTAGGAAGAGCTATGGGTATGATTGGACAAAGCCTCAAACCTTTTCCCTGAGTCAAGGTCCTGATGAGGCCTGTGAAAGACTTGATATTTAAGACTGCCAAATGGAAATACATGCACGACAAATCAACCGCTCTTTACGCCTTTGAGTCAAAATGAACCTTTCAAAAGAGTGAATATAGAACTGGACAAAGCTCAATTAAATTTTGTATAAGATTTTGGTACCTGACTTTATTCTCTCTAGAATGTTATACAACATAATATCAAGCAATATCAAGACAGTGTTTGTATAAAAATACACACCACAAGCATTATTCCTCTATTCTTTATTGTTTGATTAAGGACAAAGGATATTTTAACTTGGACTGCCGTAAGTGTTCAGAAAACTTTGGGAACTCAGATTGTCTAATAAATATTTCACATTTGCCCATGAATGTGAATATTTTTATTGCGTGTCAAACAAATTATACGCCACATCGGATCAACAAATTAAAAAACACAAGGTACTCAAATGCTCTATTCTATGAGGGTGTACTGTAACTATAATCAACTCTTCGCTATGTGCAAAGGTTTCCAGTCATTCATAAGTAAAACCCTTAGAAGTATTAATGAAACCAGTCTAAAAGCACCAAAATACCGCACATTCATTATAACTATTGCAACCCAGACCCATCGCTTGCTCATTAGGATTTGCTGAGGGTTTACTAGTTTGAATTGCATAAATGTGCTCCTCTATCTAGAGATAAAACTCTTCCTGGATCACTGCGTCCTGTTTTGCTGGATGCCATTCTTAAATGTAAAATGCTAAGCAGGGAACTCTTCATTGTGGTCATGGAGCTCTGTACTTTGGTCAATGAGTGCCCTCACATCATGGCCCTAGAGGGGAAGCGCCTCATTGGATCTGATATTGACTCCGCTCTTGGTGAATGACATATTTGGGGCATGAGCGCTTAGGTCTCTTTCTTCTGAGAACAGAGCGCAAGGTCAAGAGTGAGCCAAAGCAGCAGCCATTTTTCATGGAGATGCTTCTTTATGCCTGTAATATTTCCATATAATCATAACGTGATCTGCCCCTCAGCTTTAAATTCCACACAAAATAAATTCTGAAATTCATATGAGTCCCCGCAAGAGTGGGAGCCTTCTGGACATATCCAAGGTTCACAACTCTTTGATAGTCAATGAACCCTACTCTATAGTACCTCTGTTCAGATTGTAAATCCTCATTTTAAAACTACCAATCATTGCATGAGCCAAAGCTAAATACAGCTGCTGGGCAAGGACAGTTAGTGTTGCTGTCTGGTCTCTGACTGGAGACTCCATGAAAGAGGCTTTATAGAACCCCAAGTCATGGCTTTGTTTCTATACCTGAGGCCCAGAAACCGAAGAAGGACATATCCACTCCTGCAGATATCAACTAGACTAAACGTGACTACTGGAGATAGTGGTCCTATTGATTGCATTTGCTCCATAACTTGGTCATCACTGCCTTGGATGAAGTATGTTCGTAAAGTAGAATAATATCTCTCTTTTTGTTAATTCTCTGGTGCCACTAGTTTTCTGTGGTTCTTCTGGCACATGCTAATGCTCACTGAAAATGCTAAATTGAATCCCTTCTAGCCCAATTGCAATTAAGTTTGTATTCATTTGTTGGGCAGCTCAAAGACAAACACAATGCAGAATTTAGCGCAATCTCTTTTTTAATGAATTTAACAGATGATAAGCAAACACTATGAATAAAGGAAGCTTAATGATTCCACACATGATTATACAGCGATGAGGGAGCAAAAGCTGTATATGATCCACTCTGTGTAAGTGACATCCCTTTTGTGAGAGGTGAGGGCGAGGTGGCTTTAAGCTGAATTCCATGGTTCAATCGGGAGAAGACTAGTCTTAGGTTGAGGGGGAATGTACTCCAGCAAGTATGCTGGCGGGGAAACTACCTGCATCAGTAGGATGCAGAGGAAGCAGCTGGATTGTGTGGTTATGTTGGTTTGTGTCATGTATAAGGAGCTAGCCCGGTTGGTTGAGACACTGGAAACTTTTTAACACTCAAATAGGAAACTGATAGAGGTAACTACTGTATGTAGAGAGCAAATCTGATGTTTTGGTGGCGAAGTTATTGTAGCTGGAAAGGTTAAACAAGATCTGTGTGGCAAAACGGATTACTTTTTATAGAGGGTAGGAGGGAGTAGTGCAGTTTAATAGGGTCTAGTGAATTAATCAGCATCTTGATATAGTGTAAGGTGAGGTGAAGTGGATTTGGCAAATGTCTAGCAGGTGCTAGTAGATGGAGGTGGCAGTTATGTAGAGAGCTGTCAAACTGAAGCCCAGGTTCCATTTTATGGTAAGGGATTTCTATGCACACTTCTTCATTTGCACTTCTGTTGATTAGCTGTAGGCTTGTAACAGCTGCCTTATATTGTGCATGTATGCACAAATGTGTTGGTTAAAAAATACATAATGAATTAAGGTAAAACGTGCCCTTTAAATACTGACTTTCTTTACTTCAGAATCCTTGATTTTGCCTTTGCAGATTAACTTTGCAATTGAATTTAGATTAAGCCACAACATATGTTCACACGTAGATCACCACTGTCTTTACTATGCTTCGTATGTAAATTAGCAATTTATCTAGAATTTATGCCTAAAAATCCAGTGATATAATTTGATCAATGCCTACCTAATGAGAAAGAATTCCATAAATGAGAAAACTGAGAAACGATGGCAGAACAGACACTTCTCTGTTTACTTTTCCCCATTATTTTGAAACAGTAAAAAATCAAAAAACGGCAGACAGAAGAGAACTGGTAATGGGTAGCAGTTCACTGAAAGAAAAAACGGTTTTCTTCTATAATCCACCTTAAAAGCCAGCCAAGAAGGTCTTAAATTGCATACACTGTCGCACAGTGAGCCATAGTAGGCAATGAACATTACCATTTTTGAACTTCGATGGTTCTCATAATATTGAGACAGCCTAAGAAGAGCTGTTGTCAACAAATGAGAAAAAGCAAGCCAGTGCCATCTTGAGGATTCCAATTCCCTTCAAGGGACCAAGTACACTGAGCAGACCTTTATTCTAACTCTTGCTGCTCGTTTATGACCTTTCTGCTCATTATCCACCTTTATTCTGCCTCTTTCTGCTCTTTTCTGTCCTTTATTCTGCATTTTGCTGCTAGTTTCTCACCTTTATTTTGCCTTTTTCTGCTTTCCTTTCCCCCGGGGCCTCAGGAGAAGCCTCAAGGCCCCGCAGTCCCAGCCGGCTCTCAGCCTCCTTTGGGAGCCGGCATTGCTCTTGCACGAAGGGAGCTGCTGGAAATGCAGCTCCCTGCATGCGAGAGCAACCATTTCATCTCTTTCCCTGCCCCCATGTCTGCAGACAAGCAAAGAGATGAAACCTCCGCTTCCAGCAAGTGGGAGCACTTTGAGAGCTCCCGCCCACTGGAACAAGAGTGTTTGCTTTTGCTTGGCGGGATCTATCACACCTCCTGCCAAGCGAAAGAAACAGCTATGTACTGGGGTGGGCAGCCCGGGACACTGCAGAAGCCAGCCCTAGTGGGTGGCGGTCCCCAGGGCCATTATTGTCTCCAGGAGGGGGCTGTGCACCCCCCTCCTTTGATCTGCACGGACCGGTCCTGGTGGTGATCCCTGGGGCCGTATAAGGCCCACTTCTATTTATTTTGTAGGCCCCAGGAAGGTGGTGGTCCCCAGGACCCGGGTGGGTCCACGCCGCCCCCCTCTAATTGTTTCTATTTTGCCCCGGTGGTGGTCCCCAGGGCATCAAACAGCCCAAGGAAGGGGGTCCACATGGCCCCCCCTCCTTTTTAAAAAATAAAGCCAAGGGTAGGTTGTGGTCCTCGGGGCTTGCATGAGTCTATTAAGGGGGGTTTGCTCGATGCCTCTCCAGTATAATAATAAAGTCCTGGGGAGGTGGTGGTCCCTGGGGCTAATTAGAACCTTGAAGGGGGCCCCATGCGCCCCTTCCTTTTCTTTTTTTAATGCCCATTTTCCTCCAGACCTGGCCACCTAGGGGCTTTAGTGTAAACAAGCACAGGAGACCACGCTTATTTGCTTGGTTTTTGTTTTCAATTTTGCTGCGAATTCACAGATCCACCTGTGAATTTGCGGCAAAATGGCAAAAAAAGGTTTTTTATTTTCACCGAGGTCTCTGTAGGACCCCATACCCCACCTAGTAGGTCAGGGTATTCCTACCCTGCCCCTTTTCTTTATTTTAAATGTTGTTTGTGGGTGGCTGCCAACACTTCTTGGTTGAAGTGTTGCCAGCCAATCAGATTTTAGCATGGGGTATGTCGGATCTGCAGAGGATCCGCATCCCCAAATATACAAATTTGGATTTCGGTCTAAAACTACTTAACAATTTACACCAAACTACCCCAAGGCACTGCTCTGGACCAAGATCTAGCTTTCTGTCAAATATGGTGTAATTCAATTAAGTGGTTCAGGCTGTAGTCCTCTTTAAAAACCCTACGGAATTAACATGGGGGAAAACATGTTTTGAGCACCTCCCCCCTTTTTCTCTGCCCTTGCTCAACAGATCACCCTGAAACTTCCCAGGCAGCAGCTGAAGTCAGCATCTAATTGTTTAGAAAATGTTGTGAACATTAGTCTACCGGAGCCAAAAATATAGGCAAGTCAAAAAATGCCTTTCCTATGGAAACTAGGTCCTAACTATAACTACCTACTGGCTACTAACCTGATATATATCTACATTTTCATTGTAAAAGTATGCGTGGTAAAGACTTGTGTGGTAAAGGCATATGTGTGGTAAAGACATTGCATGGTAATGGATGTGTAGTAAAGGCATGCATGGTAATGGCATGAGTGGTCCCATCATACATCCCTCTTCTCATAGGTTGGTGACAGCAACAATTCCTTCAAGGTCCTGGCCCAGGTTTAATCCTATCCTGAAAGGGAGATAGCAACCAGTAAAGTTCCATTTTTGGCTCACAGTCCTTCTCAGCTACACTGGTGTGCAGCTCATTCTCCAAGTGATGAGATATCATGGAATAAAGTACTGATCAAGAGACCTAGTGCTTATGATCAGAGTAATGATTAATCAACTTGTCTACACCTTTTGCATTTGTGTATCCCTTTCAATCCTGGAAGGGTATTTGCAGTGCGTTAGAAGTGCATGCTCGGTCATCACATATTTTAGTCCCTCCTTGAATGATTAGTGGCAAGTTCAGGAGGAATGTACATTTATTTTTGCCCCAGACAGACGGTCAGAATTCTAAATGTTGCAACTCACAGACAGGAACGGAGGAAGGAGAAATCAGACATGAATTTCTAGCCTCAACCCACCAGCAAACTGTCCATGTATGTCCCAACCATGACGGAAGTTAAGGACTCTGATTAAGGGAGACCGAACATATCTTTTACATGGGGAAAATCTGTAAGCTATTGCCTCAGACATACACAGGTAACAAGCATTTGAAAAGCCAATATATCTAATCTTTGCGACCTATTGGCGTTGTGATTATGTTTTGCCAATGTGTTTAAGCATCAGAAAAAAAAAGAAACAAATATCACAATGTGATATGTGTGTGTGCATGCGTACATATGCATGATGACACTATGGTGACATAGAATGATGACGTATAAGCATATCAAAGTGTCGCCACACATACACACGTATACGGGAAATCACAACCACTATTTGTTTTTTTGTTAATTTACCATTCCAAGATGGTAGACACCACTTGAAGTGATAAATAAAATAAAAAAGGAATTAAGGGCCATATGTATCAAGCCCATTTCCCGTTCGCAAACGGGCCGATTCTCAGAATCGGCCCGTTTGCGAATGAGGAACAAGCCTTTTGGGATGTATCATCCCAAAGGCATTCACAAAATAGAGAATCGCAAAAATTGCGATCCTCTATTTTGCAAATGCATTAAGGAATTGCAAATTGCGATTCCTTAAATGAAATGTATGAAGCACCTAAGTTGTGCGATTATGGCTTGAGGAATCGCAAATTACCACCAACTACAGGTTGGTGGTAACTTGCGATTTCTTTGAGAAATGCATTTTTGCATTTTTCAAAGTGGCATGTGGCGCACATACATGCCCTTAGGGCATGTATGTGCGCCACATGTGCACCCATGCTCATTTCAGGGGTGCAACAGGGTGTCCTTTGGACACCCTTGCAACCTTGAAATTGCATTCTCAATTTGCGATTCTCTAATTGCTAATCGCAAATTGAGAATGTCCTCCCATTCATTCCTATGGGCCTTTAGGCCCATAGGAATGAATGGGGAGGGTTTCCTTAACTGCGATTCGCAATTTGCGAATCGCAATTAAGGAATATGTAGGATTCGCAAATTTTCTTGCGAATCCTACATACATCTCGTTTGCGATTCTCAAATAGCGATTCTCAAAAATTCGCTATTTGAGAATCGCAAACACAAACTTTGATACATATGGCCCTAAGAGTGTGCAAAAGCATGTTTCACACTGGAGTGGCAGCAAATGACTGCTGTCGGACACTCCATAAATTGTAAATAAAACAGTGCTTAAGAACTGCAACGGGATGGGTGAGGAGCAATGGAAGAGTGGGTGGGGGAGGTGTCAACAGGGGGACAGCAACATTGAGTGGGCAACAAGCTTGAGGCCAGGAGAGGGAGCAATAGAAAAGAAATTAAAATCAACAAAAGACGGGGAGCATGACAAAGCACACCAGTGGGGGATGTATTTCAGGAGGGCGGGGGCAGCACACGTGGGAGATAGCAAGGTAACACATGCGCTCTCATTCAGAGCTGAAAGAAAAAGAAAAGAGTAGTTCTCTGAATGTGAGTGTAGAATGGTCCATGTTAACCAACCAAAAAGATGGTAAAGAGGATATGCTCCAAGGGAGGAACAAACACAAGAAGAGAAAGGAAAACCATCAAATTAGAAACTAGCAAGTCAGGGCAACAAGAAAGTTAAGCAATGGTAAGCAATTGGTGGGCTATAAGTCCACTGTGAGTTGTAGTCATGGTCTACAAGGGATCTTTTACAAAAAAGACAGCCCAACTCTATCAGTAGGCAAAATCTAAAAAGGCCTGTCTCTTCAATAAAATTATGCTTCCACTGTCAGCAGTCTCGTGTTGTGCTAGTAAAGAAGGCAGTACCATCTCTCTCAAAGTGAGATGCACTTTCAGTGGCCCCTCGACCTCATAGCTTAGACTTATTAACTAGCCTTTAAAACTCCCTTGCTCCACCGTACTTAAAATAATTCCAAGAACTTTTCTTTTGATTGTGCACTGTAGACATAGCTTTCCTCTTACATTCCAACTATGCACAAACGTTCACAATACTTGATCTTGTTCTCTGTGCATGTCAATAGCGGCTGCTACCGGACTCAGGTGGTGGGCGGGGGCAGGGGGGGCAAAAAAAACTTTTTTAAAAACACTTATCCTCTCCTCCGTCCTCTTCTTCCTGCTCCGGTCCTGCAGCAGGATCCAAGAAGCAGCAGGAAGCACCCGGCTCCCAGGCTCCGAATAGCTAATCAAAACACTGCAATGCAGCGTTATGATTGGTCTGAGCGCCGTAGATCGGTGCTCAGCCAGGGGATCGGGGCCTGGGCATGTTCTCCATGCAGGCTGTAATGCAGCCTGCATGGAGAATATGGGAATTGCGCATGACTGTTTTGGGTGGCCCGAGAGGGCTGACCAAACAGTCATGTACACTTAGGAGTGGGTAAACCACTCCTCCCCTGCTCCTCTGTCCTCGGAGCAGCCCCGCCCGCCCAGAAAGCGACCGCAGCAGAAGGAAACATAAAATGATAATAACGCAAGTTATTATCATTTTATGTTTCCGGCTGCGGAGCAGAGGGGCGACGCTCCTCCGCCTTGGCGGAGGAGCCGCCACTGGTGCATGTGTGTTATTTCACACCCGTGAGTGAGTCAAATCATTTTTGTAGGCACAACACTGACTGAACTCAGACTATATGAAAAAAAGCAACTAAGAATAAATAGAGGTACTCACAGTTTATGGAAGCAGTGGAGACAAATCTATTCCTCTGATGTTCTCAGAGAAGAAGTTTCAGATGTATGTAGGAGCACCAACTACTGAAGAGTCTCATTAGGATAAATTGTGTCTGAGGAGATTGGTCAACAGTAAGTCCAAAAAGTAAAGAGAGGTTTCTAATGGAGAGCTTTGAGTCGCAAAGTGTTTTAATTGTACCCAAGTAGAGAGAGTGATCCAGTAGAAGGCTTGATAAGAAGGAACACATAACAGCTTTTCCTTAGTCTAAAGAAAATAGAAGATTAAAAAAAAGATCAAATTTTGTCAGGGTTTTTAACACAGTAGTTTTGTTTGAATACCCATCGAATGTTTGGTGCCATTGGAAAGGGTCAACGATGTTATTGTTTTGTCAATTAATGCTGTGTATCTAATGTGTATGAAAATGACAAAAGGGCTAAGTACTACATTGTATTTGCGCATTATACTGTATAATTTGCATTTCTAACGCATATTTTTGTCAATCCTACTGCATAATTTGGGCTCCAGTTGCCGCATAATTGTAGCGGCCTCCAACATCCCTAGTTGGTATAATGTAAACCACAATGTGGATCTGTCTGTTATCGTTCGTAGTGGGTATCCCCATGGCTGTTCGGCTCAGAAGTATAGCGTAGCAGGGGTTACACACGGCCATGGCGTGTTATTCGCAGGCCGCATGTGTTCCATCATGTGCTTGCTGGGGCAGAGGGAGGACAAGGCAAGGCACAGATAATTCTCAGACTGAGGACAAGAAACAGTGGTTGCCGGAGCAGCTGTTCACTCTCAAGATGTCACTAACCCTTTTAGCCATTTAGGGCTGCCGCGATTCCCAGAACTATCTCCAGTGTAAACAGAGTGCAGTTTGTACAGTCTGCACGAGACGACGGCTCTTTCCAGGGAGGTCACGTCCGCGTCCATGTTCGCTCAAAGCTACTTAGTTCCGAGGATCTTCTCTTCCTAAGAAATGATTTTCTTGCAGAGCTCTTATCATTCTTAGCCCCTGGGCCATGAAGATTTTGTTTTGTCTTAGATGTCGATATACATAATCATTGCTGAAATGCAAACCTCACTTAAAAAAACAATGTCTAAAGTGAGTCACTGAATAGGAGTTTATTTTTAAGCGTGGATATGAATTCCTATCAAAAAGCTGAATCTAACTTGTATAGGGAACAGAAGAGAAATGTATCTAAACAGAGGCATGTAAAAGTCCATGTTCGCTCAAAGCTACTTAGTTCCGAGGATCTTCTCTTCCTAAGAAATGATTTTCTTGCAGAGCTTTTATCATTCTAAGCTCCTGGGCCATGAAGATTTTGTTTTGTCTTAGATGTCGATATACATAATCATTGGTGAAATGCAAACCTCACTTAAAAAAACAATGTCTAAAGTGAGTCACTGAATAGGAGTTTATTTTTAAGCGTGGATATGAATTCCTATCAAAAAGCTGAATCTAACTTGTATAGGGAACAGAAGAGAAATGTATCTAAACAGAGGTGTGTAAAAGTCCCTGTTTCTGGCCACAGCGTCCCTAGACCATATATGTCATGGTTATAGCCAAATGCCAGGCCTGCGTAAACAGAAAACAGAGTTATTCATTAAAGTGACCACTGTTACGAAATTCTTTAAAATTTGTTGTAAACGGGACCACAGCAAATCAAATCATTGGTGTATGATTTTTGCAAATCAAATTTGCTACCTTGCAAGTTATATTTTTATTTTTGTCTTTAAAATCATTGGGTGAAGAGCAACTCTATTATTTATGTTTTGTACCTATCTAACTTTTCTTCATCAGAGCTGTGAGCATGCATTCAGGGGTGAGACACCAGAGGGCCTACCAACACAGAAAGAGATACTTTAGTTTAGTAAAATAAGTAGTTATGCTCAGCTCAGATAGTCACTCACACGTGCCTTCAGTGGATCTGTATGGAAGGTTGATCTTTTTTCAGATACGGGGAATGACTGTTACTACGCAGGGAGATTTGCAATCCTTCCCTTTTTCTTGATCTTCCCTGCTGATTTTAGTTAATTGAACTAGACAGCCTGGAAGTGAGGTGAGTGTGCTCCATATCTGCTGATGTTCTTCAGTAGAGGACAAGTTTTTGATGACCAGAAAGCATACCTAGAGTCTCCACTTGCCCATAGTGCTCCCTCCAAACAGGCCAGAGAGGCACTAGCAGCTGGTGGCAGCTGAAACTGTAGTGATATCAACAGGCCTTTTGACTGTACCAGCTGGATGGCAGTCTGCTGATCCTCTCCGTTTCATTCCTCATAATTGGGGTCTTTCCCTTCAGCCTATGCAGTGTGTTTTGTGTTTGGATTTATATGAGGTGTACAAAGAACTGTGTGTGTGATGTAAGGGGACCTCATGCTGGCTTCCCTGCTCATTGAGCAACAGTTTCATTCCTGTCTGGTTTCTGGCTGCAATATACTTTCAGCTAAAAACAATGGATGTACACCTAATCCAGTTTGACAGTCTGGATAGACCTGCATATAAAACTGTCTGGACAAAGTGTATTGTAATATATTGTAAAGTAATCACATTTACATAGTGCTTACTACACCTGACTAGGCTTTGAAGTGTTTTATGGCAGGTAGAAACTACTCCAGAACCTAAGGTTAATGGCTAATCCATTGCTTTTTAGTTATTGTTGGTTATTGGGATTCGCCTTGTCCTCGCAAGAAACTGTTCCGTGCATTTCCACCAGTTTCTTTGTGGTAGATTAAGTCAATAGGATTTAGATGTGTTCATTAGTGTGAGTTCATGCAAATGGAAAGTGAGATCAGTAAGCTAGAGGAGGTTAGATTGCAAAGAACGGTTAGATAGAAGGAGAGTTTTTGATTTACGAGGAGAGTGAGGAGAGGTAAATTGTAGAAAGAAGTATTGGTGGTTGTTGCCTACGAGCAGGTGTGTATATATATATAACCGAGGTAGTTATAGTTAGGACCTGGTTTCCATAGACAAAGTGTTTTTTGTTTTGCTAATAACTTTGGCAAAGTTTGATGAATCTTCACATAATTCTCAAAACTAGTACGCCAATCACTTCAGCTGCTGTCTGGAAAGTTTTGTGATGATTCATCAAGCAAGGTAAGAGAAAAGGGGGGGTCCCTAAAATGTGTTTTCTCCATGCAGTTTCACAAAGGGATTTTAGACACGACTACAGCCCGAACCACTGGACAGAATTACACCAAATTTGGCATGCTGCCCCCTCTTGGTCCGATTTTGGCTACGGGTACTGCTACCCCGAAGGCCCGGCCATGCAAAAAAAGGGGGAGGGGGCATTTGGCCCACCTCCGGGGCTGATTTCAGCCCCGGGAATTGCAAACCCCCACGGCCCGGCCATGCAATAAAAGGGGGAGGGGGCTGTGCTGCCACACTTGAGGGAGCCATTAATGGCCCTGGGGATTATCCCTCAGGGCTGGCTCCAGCTATGTCCCAACGTGCCCACCACCAGGGTGGGGGCAGGGAAACCTGTGTTTGGTCTTGCTTGGTGGGAGCAATTACAAAGCTCCCGCCAAGTGAGAGCAAACACTAAGCTCGCTCCCAGTGGGCGGGAGCAGAAAACACCACCTCCAGTATCTTATCCAGCTTATCCTCTGTGCTACATGGACAGGACGACTCCAGGCATAGCTGGTTCTGTGTGAAGATGCCTCAGGGTGGTGGAGTAGCATGCCCAGCAGTGCCTCCCAAACCCTTCATGAAGTGTGTCCTCCCCATGATTATGGCTATGGCTATGAGTGTCGCAATCCATTCACCAGGGAATGCCGAGGGGTGGCCTCAAGTCTACCCATGTGCGCCACTGAAGAGCGAACGAGCCTTTGTTGCTGTGTCGTTCGCTCACTCTGCACCCCTTCTCAGCACTGCCACCGAGGTCCCTGGGGGATATTAGGCCTCAACCAAAGTAGCCAGAGTGACAGGATCCCAGGGCTTTCCCCCGCTGTTTGAATGTCTTAGAGCCCCTCCCAGTGCAAATGTTGCTGTTGGTACCTTTGTGTTCACTGTGGCATTGCCAACCTCCCCTTGCCAGGTGGTGTACCAATGGGAGGGGCTTGTCACCACCCTCGCCAAGTCAAAGGTTCGGCCCCTGTCAGCTATCAGGCTCCCTTTGATGGCCCCAGGCATCACCAGGGGTTTGCAGCAGTGCAAGCAATGGTGGCCGCGCTCAGTTCACCGCGGCCCCACATCTGTAGGCTAAAGGCTGGTCCCACAGTTTCACTTGGCCCAGGGTTGAGGGCCCTGCTCTCCCCACTCAGCCAGACAGCTCTGGGGTTGGCGTCAGAGCCCTCACAGGACCCTCTGCATTCCGGTTGCCAGCAGCCTTGTTCAACGAGTCATGGCTGCCATCTTGGTAGTTCCGGCCTCAGCACAGTAGTGCTCAGGGCAACTCATCCATCTTCACCCTTAGGCCGCCGGGGTCCACAGCACCCATTTTCCTCTGTCACCGCCAGACCCACAGGGCTCCCAGGATTATGTCAGATGCAGGCAGACTCAGCCAGAGCTCAGAGCCGAGCCGCCATCTTTCGCCACGGTTGACCATGCCCCCTCTAGTGAGGGCACAAGTTATAGTTCCAAAAGATGAATATAACTGGTGAATGTGTGTGTTTTTTGAGTTTAAAACACACATTTTCACTTAACTTTAATGTTCCTTTAACCTTTGTGTTTTTTCAGTGAATTTCTAAGTTTTTATAATGTAAAGTAAGATATAACTACACTTCCTAACTATAACGTCACTTACATTTTTTTTTTCAGTGAATTTTTAGTTTGTTTTTTAATGTAAAGTAATATTTTATTACCATATGTAACGCCAACCCCAGGCAACGCATGGCCTTCAGCCGTGTGTGGCATGGGTTGGCCGCAGAGCCTCGTATGCGGCCAGGCCTTGTGTCCAACCTCTTGTGGACAACCTACCTCGTGGTTGGCCACAGTGCCTGGCCACACTCAGGCAGACTTATTGACTTTGTCAAAGAGCCACAAGTTATAAAAAGTGTCCCTAATTGTTTTATAAAGTGATGAGCATATCAATATATATAAAGCAGATCTATCACCTTTGTCAGAAAATCGCTAATATTTTTAATCAAATGTATAGTTCAGTAATTCACACAATGCAATGTCTACTAACAGTGCTTATTATAAAAATGTTTAATCAAGGTTTAATTATTAAAAACAAAAAGCAACATGTCTGTGAGTCTATCCTTCAACTTAGGATCACATCATTGCATTTTGTGGGCTAAAAATGTTAAAAGAAAGACTCAGAAACAAGTTGTTGTTTTTCCAAAATAAAACCAACATGTCTCTGAGTCTTTCTTTTATCATTTGTTTAGCCCACACAATGCAATCATGTAGGGGCACCACCAGTAAGAAAATATTTGTTTGAAAAGAAGACCTAGGGCATTATAGGATGCTCTTTCCCGGTTCACTGAATAATAAATGAGCGGCTCTGGCAGCTTATTTATTGTTCACTTTTCCCCCCACTTTTATGGGTGTCCCGGTACCCACATTGGACACACACATCTTTCTTTTTGGTTGACTACTGAGATCGGAGCCCCAGGGCCCCTGTCGCCATTGTGGGTTCTGGTGGGAGCCATCATTTATTTTTAAGTGGGTGCCTTGGTGTCACTCGGGCACTCACAGCTCAATTGTTTAGTTGGGGCCGAAGTGGAGAAGGGGGGGAGTCCCAGGGTCCCTGTGGCCAAAGCCAGCTCCATTTCCTGAAGCCAGCAGTTTTTAAATTTTTAGGTGGGTGCCCCGCTGCCAACCCAGAGCACCCACCCTGCAGGGATCATTTGGGCACAGAAGGGGAGACCAAGGGCCCCAGTGACCTCACCCAGCTACCCTTGTGGGAACTGGCCAGTTTATTTGTAGGTGGGTGTTCTGGTGCCCGCCCGAGGATCTGACAATGCCATTCTGTTGGGTGCCTTTCAGGGAGCCTTACGGCTCAATGGCCCCTACAAGCTCTCTTTCCAGGAGACAGCCACTTTTCTTGTAAGTGGGTGCCTCAGTGCCCACCCAGGGCACCCACACTCCAGGTGTAATTAAGGACCATAAGGGGAACCCCACAACCCCCATGACCCATACGGGTGCTGGTGGGAGCCGGCACCTTTCCTTTGCACCTACCCAGGTGGAAGAATCATTTTGTAACTGCTCCCGCCGGATGGGAGCAAAGTTGAGTTCCCTGCCTGGGAGAGTGTTTTCTGCGTATTTAACTAAAGGTTTAAGTGGCGTTATAGTTAGGTGAAAATGCCAGTGAAAACATAACATTATAAACTCTAAAAATCACGGAAATTCATAAGTTATAGTTAACTAAAGTAAATAAAACTGGCGCCCCCAGCATGCCCATTGTTGTCATCAATTATGTAATTTCAGATGTCATCAGTAATGTTATTAATGATGGCATAGAACTTGTTATGAGTGATGCAATATGTAAGGTTACAAGCAGTGCATGATGAGGGTGCGAGTTATTATTATTTCACTTAACTATCACTGGTGAATTTCAGTGGTGATTCGAGATGAAAATTTTACTTTTTAATCGACATTTTCACTTAACTATAACGTTACTTTAAACTTTGGAGGTCTTTTGGTGAATATGTGAGATTTTTAAAAAAAATATAAATGAAGCTATTTTACCTGTACCTAAATGCAACATCACATTAACCTTTGTTGTTTTTTTTGTGAATTTCTAGTTTTTTTAACCTAAAGTAATATGTTACTTGTATTCCCTTCCCTCCTAAGATGGCTGACACCCAGCCGTGTACGGCCCAGGACTGTGCATGGCATGGGATTGGCTGCAGGGTTTGGCCTGTGGCCAGGCACTGCATCCAGGCCCCACTGGCAGCCAACACCCCACTGCGCATGGCCGTTGGCTGTATGTGTGCATGTGTGTGTGTGTTTATGTGGGGGGAAGCTGAATGTGTGGGTGCAGTTGTATGTGTCTTGTTTCAGGTGTGTTGTATGTGTGGTCGACAGACACCCCCACTGACACCGCTCTACAATTTTTTTTTAAGCATAGCGGTATCTCTGCAAAATTATATGAGGGCTATGCTGGGTGCCGCAGCAGTACTGCAGTCACACGGCGCTGCAAAAATAACAAATTTCTTTTGAATTGAACCCCATGGGGGGGTCCCTCTGCAATCCCCCCCACAATAGTTTGCCCATCAGGGTACCTCTACCCTGCCCCCATATGTTTTCTTTTTCTTTTTTTTTAGAGCACGGAAATGGAGTCCCCGACTACTAAAACGGCAGCCACAACATTTTTCTTTAAGTTGCATTCAGCCACCCAGATCTTGTGTTTTGACCTTGCGGTGCTGCGATACTCAGCGGTAGTAATGCAAAGCAGCCTGAAATAGGTATAAAATATGAACCTTAATTTCTCAAAAACTACTGAACGGATTTACACTAAATCACAATAATTATGCTTTTTGGGTAAAGTTCTAGCTGTCTGCCAAATTTGGTGTAAATCCGTTCTGCCTTTTGTCTGCAGCGCTGTTCAAAATTCCTATGGGAAATCGCATGACAAAAACGCGTTTTGGGACCCCTTTTTCTCAAGCCCCCACTTCACATATCACCTCGAAACATTTCAGAAAAGTGCTGAGCTGGATGAACCATTTTTCTAAAGTTTCATTTAGATTCGTCAAACTGTGCCAAAGATATTAGCAAACCAAAATATCAATTTCCTGGAAACCTGGTTCGCGGTATCTCATTTTTCACCAGTTGCAGGATATCATGAGTAGGATTTTAACTGTCATAGAAGTTTTATATAAATGATTAGGTGGCTACAATAATGGTATGGCCATACAGTAGCAAGTCAGGGCATCCATATGTTTCCAGTAGACAGCTTAAAGTTGGCAATTCTATTGCTTACACTTCGGCATCTATGCCAGTGCCACTGGATTTATGTGATTGTGCGCCCAATGCGGTTTTTGCAAAATTATGGATTTGCCTCACAATCCATCATCTGATGCATAATCTGCAGATTTTAACAAAAAAAAATTGTTTCTATTTTAAACGGTTCAAAAGTTACTAAAAAAGCAGCAACATTGGATGCTGCGCAGGAGAACTGCCTTTGCAAAGGTTGATTGGTCAGTTTTCTGTTGCTTATTGCTATGTATGGTTGTTAAACCAGTACTAATGTGATGCAACATAGGCCCAAACAGTGTTAACAAGTGGAAAAATGAGAAAATAATAAAGTATACCATCACAAAATGTGCTGCATTATGCTGCATAATTTGCCTTTTCTTGCTGCATAATTCACTCAACCCTACCACATAATTTGGCCCTCCCCTGCTGCATAATTCCAGCGATCCTGCACACTTTCGGATTGAGAAGTGTTCGACCCAGCCTCAGTTGCAGGTAGGTAAGATCAAAGGGGCCCCCATAAATCGTGAGAATTAGAGGGTGGAGGCAATTGCTCAGCATAGAGCTAAAATTGTTTTTGTAATTTATAAGGGACTGCAACAGTTTCTTCTGGCAGGGGCCTCGTTCTCTACCTCACCGGGACATTATTGATGGTTAGCTAAGAGGAGTGTCATAGCCACAAGCCCTCTAATAGAATTGAGAAATACCTTCACCCAATGAGCAGCACCAGGCTAGATCTAGTGGCATTTCCATTTCAATCATCTTAGAGAGGGAGGTCAAGACCTCCCTTCAGTAGGTCTGAGCCACACAGCAGCCACAGGCTTAGTGCAAAAAGTCTGACTTCGGTGTACAACACTGATTACAAGGGTAGTACTCTATAAGGCCCATTTCAAAATACCTTTGGGTGTATAATACACCCTGTGTAAACACTTGAAATGAATACGGTGAAGCCAGCTACTGGTGACAAGCATACCAGTTTGTGTACAGCAAATTTTCCATACTATTTCCGTGACTTCTTCAAACAGTTTGTCCGTACTTGTGCTGGCTGATGGCCAATATCTTCAAGTCACATTTTATAAGCGACAATTGCCTCTAAGATTTGTATTTATCCACTGTTTCCCCGTCTTCAGTATTGTGACTAGTATTGCCTCTCTTTGCATTGGCGGTAGGACTTGCTTACCCTTTGCTTCCTCATATAGGGCCAGCAGATGCAGGTCCAGTAATTCTGCATATTCCTTATAGAGCTCGTATGATAGTCCATCCAATGCTGGACCCTTGCCAGGTGGCATGTTCCCAATAACCTCCTTCACTTCCTCTGATGAACAGCTGGTTGAGGAACTGGTGGTGTGTGTCACCTAACAAATCTAAGGTGGTATCCGCCAAGTAGCTACCAGTCTGATGTTCTGAAGTCCTGCCTTCAGAGCAGTATAAACTCGAGTAATAAACTGAGAATGTGGAAAGGATATGGTTTACCTCATATGAGCGAGTAAGATCCTGTATAGCTATGCTTATTTTGTTGTTTGCGGCCCAGGATTGATTTATCAGGGCGGCCAGCCTTTTCCCGATATGCACCAGCTTGTGCGTGTTTGCCCCTATATTTTCTTTCTTTCTCACTCATTTCATTGTACTCTGAGACTTTACTTCTGTTTTTTTCTTCAGCGGTTCGGGTCTGCACTGCCAGTTGAATCTGATTCTGGTCATTTTATCTCAAATTCAAGTTTGCTTACATAGTCCCAAAGGGTTTTCAGAGCACCATCTGTTTTAGCTATACAGCACCCCTGATTCCAACTTTGAAATCCTCCCACAGTGTGCTTGCACTTTTCAACTAACCCTGATTTCAGCTGAAATTGTTACTCTATTTCAGCCCTGAGCTCATCCTGCAGCAATCTGTGTGGGGGTGTGCCTGATTGCAGTCTCCACTGCCCAACAGTTTGTGTTGGCTCAGGAAGCTCAGGGGGTGTGGTCAGGCAGTTTTCCTGTCAGATGGCGCACATCGGTCACCCAGGATTAAATGTCCTGTGTCAAGAATCGATAGTTCAGCGGCAACTGCATATTGTGCACAGTAGAGAGCTTCTAAGGGTACCTGTGATGCCGTATGTCCACCAGGTCGTGCTCAGTTATGGCACTCTTTAGTGTACTAGCTACGGACCTCTCATGCCTCTGTGGAGTGCTTAATCTGTCGACTTGCGCCTGTAAGGGCCAATTGAAGCCACCTCCCCATATCAAGGCTTGTGGTTCTGGCACTATCACCTGGCTCCAGAGCCCTGTGCTAAAGTGAGGTTCATCCACACGTGGGCCGTAAGGATTGACTAGAGTGACGTGTAGGCAGCCAAGAATAGCCCACAGTATCACATATCGGCCCTGTTCGTCTCTTTGTACACCTAGAGTTTTGCATTGAAAGCATTTATGAGAATCGCCACACCATATGGAAATATCTATGTAGCATTTCCGGTTTTTTGTAACCTGCTAACGTCTGCAGTACATCTGCCAAAGGAGCAGAGTAGGGCCGATTCAGGAAGTCGGCATTCAAGCCACCGATTTGAGATGTTGCCTCTTTCTTGGTGAAGCTGATTTATAATGAGGATTAATGTTTATGTCTGCGGACTTGTTGAAACTTATAAAACATGAAATATTGCAGAAAATTAGCATAGAGTCATGCGCCTATACGATGACATCATGTCCTCAGTTCACCCTACAGTGTCTAAAGCACTACAATAAATATTGTGTGTTAAGAACCAGTAGTGCTTTCTTTCCCCTCCATCTTTCACATGCTCGATAGAGACCATATGTGTACAGTGTGTGAGCTAAGGACACTCCCTATCGCCAAATCTTTCTGTTTTTGTGATCTGGCCCAGAGTTTGACGAAGAAGTGGTGACCTTGAAGCCTTGAATGTGCAAAACCACATGCTCTGTTGGCAATAGAACTGTGGCGTATTAAAAGAAACAATGCAAGATATACTTTCATGGAGCAAAAAGAAAAGAATACGAGCAAAGGTTACATTCAAAGTTGCTCAATCAAACGCTGGTCTGCTCGATGCTTCTTGAAGTGTAGTCAAAGTTCCTGCGATAACACACTCTAGTGGCCTTGAAATTACATGTCTGATCCAATATTTCATTTAGCAAGGCTTGATTTTGTGTGAAGCATAAACTCATTCATTTGAAGGAATATCTCACTTACAGTGACGACAGGCAAAATAATACATCAAATCAGAGTGGAATATCAAACTGAGATAAAAAATAAGACAAATAAATAATCGAAAACCCTTTCATAGCAAGCTGTCTATAGCCAAAGAGCACTAAACAAGGAGATGACTTGAGTTGAATGGGACAATAACATCGTTTTTCACATAGTGCTTCAATTTGCCTCTGGGCACTGCTATAAATAAGAGGTGAAATTAAACCCTAGTTCATTGGCACTTCTTCCTCAGTTTTGGAAGGATGAAATCATCGATCTTGACCGGTTTTAAACTTGTTACCCTTAGCTGCCAAGTTTTCCAGGTCCATTCATGCCTAGCTGCTCATGTCCAAGTTTTTTCTTTCAATTCTAGGAGTTGGAGACCTGGTTTTACAACGGAATAAACAAGACTACAAGTCCCAAAATGCAAACAAAAGCTTGGACCAGAGCAGCTAGTCACGCATGGATCTGGGTAACTTGGCAGTGCTGGTTGCCCACAGTACTTATAGGTATCAAAGCGAGCTCTTCATTTATTGAGCCATGTCATCTTCTAGGTTGTGACAATAAACGAAAATATTTAAGGTGACATAAAAAGACAGAGAGATCGTGCGCTTTTGAATATTCCAACGGTGAAGGAATCCAGATTTCGACATCGTGAACGAGAACCTCTGAGGGACATTCCAGGAGAATATGATGCAATTGGTGGTGCTGGATGCAGCATTACCATTAAGTCGGACTCGGCCAGAAAATAGGCCCAGGCACCAAATTAAAAGTGGGCCCATTAGCAAATCAGATAAGTAAACAAGCATTTGCAATGCACTAGATCTCGCATTACTGAAAATTTGAGCTATTTTCTGTTGCATTACTATTTTCAACGCCAATAGCTCAAACTTTCAATAATGCTAGACCTATTGCATTGCAAATGCTTGTTGATCTTCAGCTGTAGACTGAAGGATCACGAGTCGACCAGCCAGTCTTTACATCAGCTCGATGAGGAAGTGGGCTAAATAAAGCACCACCACAGTAAAAGGACTCTGATGCCCATGACCCGGTGACGTAACTACACCCTCACGCATACAAACAGGATAGCCATTTTGTAACGGTATAGCTTCTGTGATAGGAAACAGCCGATAAACATCTATTTAAAATTACCGAAATTGCATTAATACATACAAACTATATATATTTTTTTTCATATGTAATATACTCAGTAAAATGACAAGAACTCCTATTTTATAATTTGTGTCACTGTAAAACAGTGACTCTGTCTCACCATTTTACTTCACAGCGAATCCATCATTAAAATATTAATATACCCTGGCGCACTCGATGGCCCTTGGTTTTACACAAAGCACTGGCCCTGAAACCTCATTTTGATGCATTTCTTTAGTTTCCATAACCAAGCACTCGGTGCAACCTCCCATCACTATATATGAGTGGTAGCTTGGAATCTAACTCCACCCACTCAGCACAGTGCTCTATATAATAAACACTTTTCATTGTCTGTCCTGCGTGGACGAGGTCTTGAGTCGGTAGCAAGTTATGTTGACAACGCCAAAGTGGTGATGTTGGAAACGTCTCGTTGGGTGCTAAGGGATAGTTTGCCCTGAGGTGAATGAATAAAGGTCATGAGTGCTGAAACAGCCCTTGTTAGTCTGACTCACAGGCAGAGGGTGATGCAATAGTTTAGACAGCCAGAAACCGTCACTGCCACTTTTGAGTTGTGGCCACTGTGCCCAGATTGCCACATGGTTCGTTGATCTCTTACCAACACATACCTATTAAAATGCAAGCTTTTGACACTGAAATCAGCCTCCAGAAGGTGGCAAGTGATGCAGATAATTCAAACCAAATATTGGTTCTGTCTAATACAGAATAATCAACCTCAATATAGTGACATGAAATCTTCAAAGGACCACGTGGGCTCTTTCACTGCTGCAGCCTTGGTAGCTCACACGAACTGGACATTCGCAGCACTGTACATGGTGGACTATGCTTTATCCTTTGGGCCCATCCTTGTCGCTGGCTGTTGTGAATGAGTGGACCCTCACATGTAGGGACAGCGCTACTTACCCGGATGATGCTGCCTAGCCTGGCTTCTCGCATCTGGAACCTGTGTGTCTCTTAGGTGGGATGGACTCAGAGCTTCAGGAAATGTTTTCCAATTGCTGATTTGGGCAATGCACCTGAACTCGGGTATCTTTTAAAAGGACCACTAATGGGTGGTCTAAATGTGAACCAAGAGGACACTAAGTGACCAAAGGTCAGATGTAAGAGCACTGTATTCGCTAAAAGTGGTCGCACCGACTTTTAGCGAATTCAGTGGTATTTTCAGTGCTTAATTTGATCCGGCGCTTATAGCATCAATTAAGGACACACTCATTTGGAAGACACGTGATTTTCCCCGGAATCACAGGATGTTGAGCCACGACGAGACTCGAACTCTGTTCCCCAGCTCCAAAATCGGCAGCTCTAGCCGTTAGGCCAAGTCCTCTCCAGAATAATAAGTGCGGGGCTCTAGTCAGGAGGCAGTCTGCACCAGCACATTTCTCCTGTTAGCGCTGCCTCCTGAGGAGAGCCCCAGCACTTTTTATTTTACAAATTAACCACGGGGTATTTTGCAAACTGAGCTAGGACTGGTCACAAAATAGAGAATCATCTTTGGTCGCAATTCAGCATATCTCATTAATATTAAAATGGGACCCACTATGATTCACTGCCATCAGGTGGATGGTGGCAGCAGACCACCATGTCTGAAATTGCTTTGCAATAAAGCAATCTTTTTTAAAATGCATCCCATTTTCATTTAAGGAAAACGGGATACATTAAAAAAATCTAAATATTTATGGACTTTTTTTAAGACTCCTACTCCTAAAAATGTTTTTGTCAATGTTCACAAAGGGGAAAGTTGTTCCTTGGGAGCTATTCCGTTTGGGAATGGGTTACCACTGCCTTTATGTAGTTGGTATAGTATTAACGTTTTGAGACCGGATTTCGGTCACAAACTATGATACATCCCATTGTGAATCATGATTTAGAAGGGACACCCTAAACACGCCCATTCCAAATAGTGATTCAGTATGTACCGCCAAGTCCAAATTGCAATTTGGTAACATGTTACCAAATCACAATTTGTGTTTTGTTCATACCAAAATGTAATATTGCAAAGGCTCCGTTTTGCGATCGGAGCCTTTGCAACTGCCAAATCCCTTTGTACATCTGGCCATAGGTTCCTATGCTTCAAAAATTGTTTTCAAATTGTTTTGTGCAATGTTTTAGAGCAGTTAGTTCATTTTGATATGTAGGAAGCACAAAGGCTGTAACTGAGCTTAAAGTTTCTTTGAGCAATAGTTGACTACATTTGTATTATTACTTTTCACTTAGCACATTACATATATCGAATTTAATTACATAACTTTAAGTAATTAATTCAAGGTTGTCATACAAATTGTAAGAAATATGAGTTTCTAACTTAAGTAAACATCGTTCAATCGCCTATTTTTTGTGTTCCTATATTGCACAGTGGAAAAAGTTGCAAGAAAAACACAGGTTCGTATGTCTTCACAAGTGGATCAAAAGAAATAGACACCATCGCTTATCTATTAACAAAATACAGCGTGAACAGCGTCTGGGTGCAGACAGAGGCTGGAAAATTAGTTGTGACAGATTTAGCTGCACCCTTGGGAAACATTATAAGATTCTGTGTTGTTTTTACGGGCATCAAATAAACAACTCGCTGTGACACAGCACAGACTCCGTGTCTTTTAGTATTAAGTTCCTCAAGTGCCTTTGATCTGTAAGTAGAAAAATACAGTGATGATAAAAGGCACCTTAACTGCTGGATGCTTCCGTTTCAGAGGCTGCAACCGCAGTGTCATGGAGGGGACGAGCCTATATGGACGCCCCATGGAAGGATGACCTGAAGGGTCCAGGGGTGAGAGAGCGATGACAGGATGGGACAGTAGCCTTTCAGGCTAGTATTCTCGGCATGGAGACCTTTAAAAAGCAGTGAGAGATAGGGGCCAGGCCACATCAAAGGCCCACCGAAGAAAACTGCAGAAATTCTCTCTATTTGAAAGGCAACGGAGTAGAAAAATATTGCCGTTTAAAAGCATGTGGAATATTTACGAGAGCTAGTAAAAGAGAAAATACTTTAAATCACTGGTGCAGACTTAGAATCAGCGGATGGCTTGCAGTTTTGTTTAGGGAAAATTTAGGGATTTGCTTCATACTACTCTCTTATCAGGGATTTGTATGTTTTTGCCTTGATTAGTGGCTTCAAGCCATTCTATGCATCAAGGGGGAAATGAAAAGGAATTAAAGGCCAGGGGAGGTTTGATCGTAGTCTGTGATTTGCCATGTGGAAGTGAAACTGCTGTGAGAATCTTTAAAGTTCATCTTAATTATGTATGATAAAGTTTGAGGTAAAGAGGGAAAAATTGACTGGGTCTATCGTCTAGCATCCATATAGCGAGCTGAACAGTTGGGACTTAAATGCTCTTCACCCATTTGCTACGCAGAGAAGAAGCGCATAGGATTTCCATAAGGAAGCGCCTTGTTATTCAAGGATCTTCCCCCAAACTCTTTGCACTTGGCTAGGAAATGGCTGTGAGATTTGTGAGGCTCACTTTAGATGCCTGATCAGCTGTCGTGATCACTCCAGTGCTTCCAGCTGTTCATGAAGTCTCACATTCAGTAGGGGCCCCTGTATGCATGTATGTAGTTCACGTGCACAGCAGCTTCATGTGTATGGTGGTCATTGTACTAACTAGACACTAGAAGATGGATTGTCATGTTGACTCACATTAGTTAGCTCAAAAAATGCCAGCAAAGCATTGAAACGGGGAGAGATCTGCCAATGCCCAAATGGCAATTCATCTGCGACTACCAAAGCTACGAAAAAGAGAAAGTAATTGATCAGCTTTGATGATATGCTTTCAAGATGAAGGTGAACGAAGCCAATCTACAGTCCTAGCAGCCGTTGACTTTATTCACTGGGAGACTATTGCTGGGAACTGCTCTTCCCCACCAGCCTGACAAACAGGAAAGAGCAATGCAGCTAGGACAAAGATGCTCCTGCAGGCCCTGCTCCTGATATTGTATTTAATTAATAGGTTAATCACACGTTTCACCACTTCTCATTTGCATGAAGCACATTCTAGTTATGGTACATCCCATCATAAGAGGTCTTTGAAATTTGAATAGCTTTTGACTTTTCCCAAGTTTACAGCATAGACCTACTGGTTCAAGGTTTCAAAGGAACGTCAAATGTGCAATGGACAGTGGCATGTGAGTGACACACCAAGAGTAACAATTAATATTAAGTGCAATTTATATCAATTCCTTGAATTCAAACTCTTTGTTCTATGCATTAAATTAGTAGAAATCCATCAAATCAAAAACAGAAAACTCCTTGCATGGTGGTGATAAAATGATTACTAAATCGTTCTTCAAAGGATTGCAAATTAGTGAAACAATTCCTCAATGCAATTCGAGCCACATCATAGCCCTTTGTCAGGATGTGCAACAGTCCCGTCTTTACTAATGATCTCAGTTCAATTCTGTCAGAAACAATAAAAACAACTATCATTTTAGTACTCTGTGTCCTGAGAAAACCAAATCTGCATCTGAAAACAGAAAGTTAGAAATTAAACTAGAATCAATAGTGTCTTTCTGAACAAAAAATATGTATTACAAGGGTTTCCTTCTGATTTCAGCGTTTTCATTTACCATCCATCTCTACCCCAAAAACCCTGTTACCTATTATCTTTACATTTGAAATTTAGTCCTTCTAATATATTTTATTGTAGTTCCTTGTAAGTTTAATCGAGTTTACTTAAATCTAGATGGTAATCGACTCTCTTGGTCTGTAAGGAGTCTAACTGATGAATCTAAAACACACTATGCTGTTGTAAAAGTTCTGATCTGTCCCTCCGTCCTGTATGTGTTCTGCAGTTTCCAGCAGCTGAAACTGCAATTGATTCAAGTTGTGTCTTGCTTCTTTAAATGCGCAGCTACAGTAGACTTTGGGGCATATTCTCAAGGAGCTATCGCCGAGTTAACAGCACTTTATCGCAGCCAAAGTCGAGATAAATGTATTGCAACATTCACAAGCTGGTGCTAACAGCCCATAACACCAGTTTACCTGCGAAAGCATCCTCAAAAAACATCGTCACAGATGACCCCTGTAACTATCGCTAATGAGATGCAGAGTAGGCGTTCCCGAGCAAAAACCCGCGACAACACCACACCTCAACATTCTCAACGACCAGCCCGATCAGCGATATAACCTCAAAACAGGCAAAAAGGCGCGTTAGCAGCAGGAATCTAACACCTGCCCTGACCTGGTGCAAAGTCGGAGCACAGCCTGCACCACAAAATGGAGCCCAGCCCAGAGTCACACCTGAAGGGCAACATATGTCATGGAGCCACTGAACATGCGTGCCGGACACCCAAAAGGGCCACAACACCCACCGCCACCACCCCCAGGACCATACCCCACCCCTCCCCCCCGGGCCCCACCATTGGCACCTCCCACCTCCCCCGGACCAAGACACAGCACATCAACTGCACGGAAACATGAACACAAGCACCTGCCTGATGTCGCACAATTGCAACAATCAACATACATGTGCGCACTGAGATCCTGATTCATACATACACCATTGAAAGACCAAACAAAATGTCACATTCTAATTCGTCACCAAACAACTATCCTGAGGAGTCATGGCGGGGCATCCCTGGACAAACTGTGACTCACAGCCTGCAAGACAATACCCAAGATAAGAAGGTGTGTCAGGCACCCATCAAAGGACAGGGAGAGAGAGAAAGAGAGAGAGAGAGAAAGAAACAGACAGAAAGAGAGAGACTGAACAAGGAGCGCAAGGCCAATCGGGCCCTTGGCTCATGCAAACATGCCAACAGCTGCGTGTGTCTCGAACTCTGCGCACCATAAATCACAGGCCTGGCATCAAAGTCAGCGCGAACTCCACATCACAATTAAGACATGCAAGCAGTAGTCAGACGAAAATCAGGAATGAAAGCACCTTTGTCTCAACACACAAGGCCCAAGGCCAACCAAACCCCCGACCTTGGTCCTGAATGTGGCTGGCACACCCTGCGTGAGATACCATACCAGCCTCCGACGACTCCCACACCACGAACTGCGCTAATAAAACACCAACGTGCCTACACCCCACACACACTTGTCCCTGCACGACCGACACCTGCAAGGGATGCCCTTGACACATTGTTAAGAACTACCCATACGTACAAACGTCGCACACACATACGACTCATTGCCCAGAGCTGTGGCATATCGTCCACCGAACACCCGCCGGTCAGACAAGTGCCAGTGCCACGAGACCAACAAACGCAATGGCCGGCATTTCCGGGCACATGCACAACCCCTGTCACGTGGAACTGTACCGTGCCCGAATGCTGCATCTGTTGGGATCCCTGCCAATGGCAGTGTTGCGAATCAGTTTCCGTCTGAGTTTCCGTCTTGCCAACGTCACCTGCGTCCAGCCATGGTTCCACTGTCGATCATGCACATTCGAGTGGCCCATGGAGGTCTGCCTATCCAACGCAACCGTTACTGAATTGAATTATGACCTGACAGTGCGCCCCCTGTTGGCCCACCAACAGGAGTGTCACCTGGATAGCCGTGCATGGGATGCACTGATCCTTGGCGTATGTGCTGGAAGTTGCGCATTGGAGAATGCACAACTCCTCGTGTGCAGTGACCACATCCAGGCGCTCCCCTATTGGGCTGTGTTGCGGATTGGGGAAACGGCGTGGACTGAGCACATCTGCCCGGACCAGTTAATGGATTGGCTAACCCTGGTGTTTCTTGAACCCAACAACGACATACTATTGGAACACATTGGCCATGAAGCTGCGCTGGCATTCATGGACGAGTAACTACGTCCCTGCAGCCACATCGGATTGTCACCCACAGCACTGCTCCCAACACCTTGTAGCATCGTGGTGAATGTACCCACATCCCACCACAACAGAGGACATGTCTGGCTTTGTCTGGACTCTGAATGCATGTGCGTGGAACTACGCGTGTGTACACACACCTGTGCAAGGTGATGCAGTTCCATGGTCGGAGCAGCACAGCGTCGTCTGGCAACGTTACCAAGTTGGACACACTGCTGGGGGGAGAGAGTACACACATGGCAATGTAGCACGACATTTGAACTTGTCGGACCCTTTCACCTGATCACTGTCAGCAGAGCAGACAGTCGGCGCAGTCGGGTGGCAGAGCACTATGCAGACCCCATGGGCTGTAAGTCGTGCCCCCTCACACGGGGCAATGGGCAGATGCCAAACAACACATGACTCGTCCAGCAAGGCAAGGTGGGCTGAGACCGTTGCCATCCGTGATGATTGGGGTTCATTTTTCCACCCCCATTTCCTGCACCTCGACATGTACCCATGCTGCGTGTAAGAGTCTTAAGCATGTCCCTACCTGTTGTGGCCGTTGCCTTGTCCGTACTGACACGCACATGCCAATAAAGTCTACGCAACACCACTGGTGTCTAACTGTGATGAGTGTTGATTAGATTGACCACTCGTGTGCCACAATGAGCATCGTCCCTACACATGGAGGAACTGACTGACGCATGTACAATGGGGGTGGGTCCCTTCTGACAGCTCCACCTCTGTGAGCCCGACATTGTTTTGGGAGAGTTGCTGGTAGACCTGTGCTCTTACGTGTCTTCAGCAATGTGAGTATGGTGTCCAACCTCTGACCATGTTGAGCAATGTTATGAATCATTTCAGAATGTGTCCACACAGATGTGTGTGAGTAGGTATGCGACGTGAACTTCTGTTGTCCCATGTGATGTAGGACACCACTTCTGGCCTGCTACCGATTTGGTCATTCCTACACACAGCCCTATTCAATTCATGGACCTGTGCCTACATTGGGGGGTTGTGAGTTTGTTGCTAATGTGCAATGGGGACACAGCCAGTACCCACCTTCACAGTCATCCAATTGGCCATGTGTCTTGGGGATGAGCATGCGCATTGATGTCATTTACCAGGGTGTACATCCTTGTGCAATCATTGTCCCTACATCCAGCCATACTTCCATACGTGAGTGAACATAGTCATGAAAGATTTGCATGATTTCGAATGTTTTATTTACATTCTGGCGAATGACGGAGAGGGAGCTGTACATGGCCATCCAAGCCCACATAACATGGAAGCCCAGTGGTGGGCCAACCAGAGTCCTTTGGGCATTGAACATTGATTTGGAAGAGGGGGAGTGCAGTCCGCAGCAGGATTGCTGTGTAATTGTCAAGCAGTGGAGATATGGCAGTCCGTGTCGGGGTCCGGGTGATTGTCGCAGAGTGTTCTGGGGGTCAGTGGAAGGGGTTGTCCCAGGCATGATGCATGGGGCAGAGCCAGGCAGGGCAAGCCATATGGAGGTGATAGATGCTACTGCCTCCTTCTTCACACAGTAGTTACCATCCACATCTTACTCCTCTGATACTTCTTCTGTGTCGGGTGTGTCCGGTGTGTGTGGCGGTGCAATGGCTGCATCACTGTGTGCCACTGACACATCAGGGTGCGAAGGCGATGGGGCTGCATCACTGTGTGCCACTGACACATCATGGGTCGTAGATGTGTGTGTCGAGGTTCCTGCAGCAGTCATCTGGAACAGGCTCAGTGGCAGCAGTGGCAAGATGAGGATCTGCAAGGCATGGAAGATCGCAGCTACATCTCGCTGGTGTTCAGCAGTGGCAGCCATACTTCCAGCCTGCATCGGATCCATGGTCTCCATTGTCCTCCGCATCTGTGCCAACTCTGTGCTGTCATCGCTGGAGCCTGTCTGCCTAGACAGTTCCTGTATCCGAGTAATGGAACCAGCGATGTCAGCCAAGGATTGTTGGTGGGCATGGTGCGGACAGTGGGTATCCGTTAGGGACTTTAGGTGGTCCCTGATGGGACTCAGGCACCCACGTATGGCATCGAGTTTGGCTGCCATGAGGTCGAAACCCAGCCGCAGCTGATCTGCCATCTTCTCCTGGCACTCTAACACACGGCATTTGAAATCCATGTGTTGGTCGTGGGGGTCCTGGGAGGCAGCCGTGGTGGTGTGTGCTTCCTGCTGTGTGGTCCGTGCAGGGTGTGGGCTCACCGCGATGCAGCTGGGCTGCCCTGCTCCTGGAGGTGGGGTGAGGAGGCTGTCTACGAGCCGTTGGAGTGTGTCTGGGCAAATGGGCAGGGTGTCCTCTTCATCATCACTGAAGAGATGTGTGGTCTGCTCTGCAGGAGGTGTTGGTTGTCCCTCTGCAATGTAAGGGGAGATGCAGGTTAACAGTGTGTTCCATGTATGTTGACGCATTGTGGATGTTTACATTCAGACTGCATGACGGTGTACATTGTGACTGTTTTGGTGTAGCTGGCTATTTGATGGGAGTCAGTGGACATTTCGACTACATGATGGATGTGTGGTTGTACTCGTACATTATCATCTCACAGTGTCATGCATTGCCAGATGTGATTGGCCAGTTTCTACGCACGAGAGGCACCAGTTTTGTCCTCTGTCCTGTGGTGTAGGGGTTGCACTCTGTCCCACATTGTCGTCAATGTTGATGTACTGTGATTGCTATGTGTGTGTGCTGCATTGTTGGCGATTCGCCCCTGCAGCTCTGCATTGGCGGACCCTTATCCCTTTGAGTCGGTGTGCATTTGACTTGTGTGCTTTTCGGGGGCTGGGATGTTTGTGACTTGGGTCATTTGTGCTACTGGAGATATTTGGTACTCTTGTGCATTGTTTGTCTGCAGATGTGTTCTTGACGTCATGGCTCGTAGGTGCACGTGGATGTGTCAGAGTGTGACATGCTCCTTTACGGATGTGGTCCACACTCAGCCACCTCAGTGTCGTCTCATGCACCATGTCATGTATTGTGACTTCAGCCATGCTATCTGTCATGCAGTGTCACTTGCAATGTCAGTGTGGCTCACAGAGCCGCTGCTTTTCTGGATTCAGCACATGTGCATGGGTAGGTTGTGGCATTGGTGATATGGAGGGGGGCCCATTTGTGCACATAGTGGATGGGGGCCTACTTGGTGTTTCTATGTGTGCTGCAGTGTGCCAAGGGTATCAGGGACATGTTCCACACTCATTGCGGGTGTGCAGTGTGCTGCACATGATTGTGCATGTGTGCCATTGTGCCCATCTGCCCCCTTCCCCCCAGTCCCTGGTGGTTACTCACCCTGTTGCTGTTGGGTCAGGTCATTTCGGGCTGTGTCCAGACCCCCAACTCCTTGCACTGTCTCCCCACTGATGACTGTGGCCACCATTTCCTCCAGCTCATCCAGCTCCTCCTGTGGCGCAGGACTCCCACCTCCAGTCGCCTTTGCTGCCTTCATGTTGGCAGCGAGTTTCTGTTTGGTTTGGCTGTGCACTTCATGCCAGCGCCTCTTGGCATCCTCCATCGACCTCCTCGACACTCCGACTGCATTCACTTTGGTGACGATGGACTGCCATATTTCCATTTGTGTTGCCAATGACGCAGTGGAGGTGACAAACAGTTGTTGGTAGTGTTCTATCACCTCCGTGACGGTGATCTGGTCTTCCTGCGGACTGAACCCCGTCTTCCTCTTCCTCTTCTCCTTGCCCTCCCCCGAACAGGGGGTTCCATGCTGGTCCTCCGTAAGGTTTGTGGAGTTCGGCTTGTCCTCTGCACTAGGTCAGGGTGCATCCATGGTGCTACGCAGTTTGGATTGGTTTTGGGGTTGGTTTTTTGTTTGCTTTTGTTAGACCTGTCAGCCCTAGGGTGGTCTTACCCCGTTTTTTTCTCTTTGCACCTCATTTTTGCCACTACCTTTTTGTTGGACCTAGGTCTCTGGGCGCCTTACCACTGCCAAACAGTTTTGAGGTGCAGGTGCTCTCTCCTAATAAGATGGCTGCCACAGGCCCCTGCTACTGCGGAGTGGCCATTGCGCACGCACATACTAGTAGTCAGGATCAGGCTGGGACATAATGATACAGTATCCATGCCGTCCCCGCCTCTGGGCCTCATAGCCAGACATGAGGGAAGCTTCTAGAACCTTCCAGCTCAGGGAGGAGTTATGTTTTGCCGCCTTTCAGGAGGGTCACCTGACCTAGGGGTATAAGAGGTTTGGAGGGAAACCTAGTTAGTCAGTTGGGGCACCACTGGACCTGGGGGAACCTCTGTCGGAGTAAAGGCTGTGGGGCCTAGGGGGAGACCTACACTACTGGCACTGACTGGGCCTAGGCACTGCTGTACCAAGATAGATGAGGACCACCTTCCACCTGCTGACCTTGCCCAACGTGAGGGGACCCAGGGAACCACCTCCAGTGTGCCTGCCGGGAACCATCCTGCCTTTATGCCCACCAACTCATACGCCTTTCCCCAAGTTACTGCAACCAAGCAACTACAAGGGAACTGTTACATCCACCAAGAAACTGCAACCAAGCCAGACAACTGAAATACGCTACTGCTGGGGATCACCAGGTAAAGCGCTGTATGCTGTGCCCTGAAGAAGCGCTGTTCAGCCCCAGTGCTGTGCCCTATAGAAGTGCTGGCCGTCGACTCTCTGTTCAGCCCCTGCTGGCGCTGACCCCCCAAGTACTGTGTTGCCTGCTGGAGCGCTGTGCCTGAAAAGCGCTCCAGCGCTAAATCAACCCCCTTGGCCCCAAGCGCCGCGTGCTCCCTGGCGCTACCTGACCTGCAACTGTGGTAGCCGAAATCACCGCCGCAGCCCCTGTGCACGTTGCCCAAGAAGCGCTGGGAGTGAAACTCACCGCCGCGGCCCCCGCGCTGCCTGGGGAAGAAGCGCTGAGTCCAGGATCAACGCCGCCGCCCGGGCGCGGATGCGAAGCGAAGGCCGCGCTGGGCCTAAGAGGAGGGCGGGAGGCGTTGCTCGGCAACGAAGGGCAACGGCCATGTCATAGACCGCGCCCCCAGGAAGCCGCGACATCATTGGCTCCCAGCTCCGGAGGCCGACGGAGGCCTGGAGCCCGGAGCGGGACGACGTCCGGGGACTTCCCTGCCTGCGGGAGCCCCCTGTAATTGGTCCGCAGCCCCACAGAGAGCACTGGGGCCCCGAGAGGAAGCACCGCCTCCCCCGGTCGAGGCCCCACGAGTAACGAGGAGCGGGCTGACTGGGGAGGAGGCGCCCAGGGCCCTCACGCAGATCGGGACAGTAAGGTGAGCCGGGAGGCCTGGGAGGGGATTCCACGCCATACGGGGCATCCTTCTACAGACGCTCCCTCCGCCTAACGCCCAGAGGATACCGAGCGGGGCAGTCTCCCTGATTTGCCCCATTGACTGTCACCGCTGCACCTGAATCCGGGCCCTCGCTCCCCAAATTAGGTCTGGCCTGACCACCCCTGGCTTCACCCCGCCCCGTAGAGTCATAATACCGGGGTGTGGGGGTAGCTGGGCCCCAGGAGCTATTAGACGCCTCTGATGATACCGGCCTGCTGTCAGGTCGCCGATGCCTTGAAAGGTACCGTAATGTGGGGCCTATTAGCCATGATTACATGCTGAAGTATTTGCATTACGTCTCCTAAGGAGGGAAATGTTTACGATGTTGGGTGGTTAATTTACTTTAAGGCCTTTAATGAATTGAATGTATCTACCTGAATTGAGCCTCTGTGTTCACCTGCCAAGAGTTAAAGTGTTCCTATTTTGGAGGCCCACCTGCTTTGCGACACCCACTGTACTGAATGTGGTTGCGCCTAGGTTGGTACAGGTTCTTCCTCATCTACAGTGTTATGTGCATCTACATCCTTGCTAATTGAATGTCGCTAAATGCATTGAAGTCTATTTCTTGACCTGCAATCTATGACCTACAGTGTTACCTACTTTTCAATGAGGTTATTGCTACTGCCTCCTAATGGCGTAACGTGTTACTGTTATAATGTGCTTGGATGAATTTACGCACTGGTTTTAAGAAGCTAAATGAATTGAAATGTTGCCTAAGATTACCTGCCTCATCTATTGCTGATTTAAACTTAGATAAAGAATCTTGGTTTTACCTAACAGCCTGGTGTGGTGTCTCCTTATTGTGTGCGCATTACTGAGTCAGTGTGAGTGTGTGCTGCACAAGTGCTTAACACATTGCCTTTGGGTGCCTTCCTGCCTCGCGCCAAGCTACCGTGTCGGAATCGGTGACCCCGGTTCTAACATTGGTGTTCAGCGGTGGGATAAGGACTTGTGCTTGTGCAGCACCCTACAGGGATTCAGTGTGCGCCGCAATTGGACACCTATTTATATGCAAGCCTAACAATTCGCCCTTCATTGCCTGACTGTACATGCTCCTGTGTTAACCTGTTGCCTACGTCCTAGGAGTTTTCCCTTAAGTTGTCTGGGGCCCCACCTGTCAGGATGGAGTTCGAGCTGGCCAACCTTGAAATGTATACGGTGGTGCAGCTGAGGGAGTTCTGTCGGGGGATGGGGTGCCCGTCAAGCGAGGCGCCAAGAGAGAGGAGCTTCTGAAAGTCTTGAGGGCATGGGTATTGGCCCACCCGGAAGGGAGAGTGGTCGAGGAACAGGGGGAGCTGGATGCTCCAGGAGAGCTAGACCTACTGCACATAGACATCAGTGAGAATGTGTTGCCAGGGAGACGTTCCAGGGCAGGCAGTAGTGTGTCAGCGAGCAGTGTGTCTGTGGAGGAGTACGAGGACAGGAGGGAGGAGAGGCAATTGAGGCTAGAGCTTGCTAAAATGGACAAGGAGCAAGAAGAGTCAAGGCTAGCCATGGAAGAGAGGAAGCTTCTGCATGAGCTTAGCCTGAAAGAATTAGAGCTCCGAGCATTGCAGATGGGGGCGCAGGGCAACTTGAATGGTGGCAGCGTACCCGCTGAGGCTCCACGAGAGCCTAAGTTTTACCTACCTAAGGAGGTGATGGCCAGTTTCAGTGTAGGGGATGACATTGATAAGTGGTTGGCGGCGTATGAGGTGTCTTTGGTAGCCCATGGGGTGCCTGAGAAGTACTGGGGGGGAGGCCTGTATAGGTACATACCTCCGTTGGCAAGGGACACACTCTTGACTTTAGACAAAGGTGATCAGACAAATTACCCTGTCATGAAAGAGGCACTGCTTAAAAAGTTTGGCCTCACTCCAGAAAAGTATCGCCAGAAATTCCGCAACAGCCACAAGCTTCCCACACAGAACTGGGTGGATTTTTTTGATTATGCCCGTAAGGCAATGGAGGGTTGGGTGCGTGGCAGCGAAGTGAGTGATTATGAAGGGCTGTACAATCTATTTTTAAGAGAGCACCTTCTTGATAAGAGTTTTCCAGAGCTGCGCCAACACCTGGTGGACCGCAAGCTGACCGATCCTCGGGAACTTGCGGAAGAGGCGGATACCTGGGTTAGCACTCGGGTGTCCCACAAGGGATCCGGGGGAGACCCCCCAAAAGGTGGACAGGGTTTTCCCCAGAAGAGAGAGGGGGGAGATAAAAAGAAGGAGTTCTTTAAAGGCCCCCAAAATAGACCGCATGGGAGAGGGGTAGGTTCCCCACCCCAATCTGGATTCCAGAAACCCACTTACCCTGACAAGAGTCAGCAGCCCAGAACTGTCCGGTGCTACGAGTGCGGGAGGTTGGACACTACAAGGGGGATCCCCAGTGTCGCAAGAGGACCCCAGCCCCCACAGGAGGTAAGAGCCCCGGGGTGGCCAGTGTAGCGCTTGGGGAGGAGTTGTCCCTAGGTAGGGGAGGTGAGTGGACAGGCTTGACCTTAGTTTCCCTGGGGGATAGAGAGATGATCCCACGGGTTCAGGTACCCTCGAACACTGCCAAGTATCGGCAGAGGGTCCTGGTGAACGGGGAGGAGGTGGAGGCTCTGAGGGACACGGGTGCCAGCATGACGATGGTAAGACGTCAGCTGGTGTCCCCAGAGCAGGTGATTCCTGAAGTATTCCACCCGGTTGTCATGGCTGATAATAGCCTGGGTCATTACCCCGTGGCCCAAGTTCCCTTTGAGTGGGGAGGAGTCTCAGGCCTGTTGAGAGTTGCGGTGAGCCCTGCCATGCCAGTTGACTGTCTGCTCGGAAACGACTTGGAACATACTGCCTGGAAGGAGGTGGAGTTCAACGCCCACGTGGAGATGCTGGGATTACCAGGGTGGACCTGCGTGGTCACGCGGTCCATAGCTGCCCGGCAAGGAACTCAACCCGGGTTGGAGCCTGAAACAATGGCCCAGCCCACTGCTGGACAAGAAGACATCCTTGAGGATGCACCCTGCGAGATGGATGGGGAGCCCGCGGAGGTGACCTCGGAGTCCGCTGAGGTGGATGTCGTTCCCGTGGGGGACTTGCCGACCCCTGCAGAGTGGCAGGTGGAAGAAGGGCCTACCCGGGAGGAATTCTGTCGGGCGCAGAGAGAGTGCCCAACGCTTGAAGGCATGCGGCAGCAGGCCGAAGCCCAAGCAACTGGTAAAGAGACCGGTAATTACCATGTCTACTGGGAGGATGGTCTCCTCTACAGTGAGCCTAAGGCTCCGGTGCATGGGTCATCAAGGGCCTTAGTGGTCCCCCAATGCTACTGAGCCTTCCTGCTGGAATTGGCACACAAGATACCACTGGCAGGACACCTGGGCCAGGATAAGACATTTGCTCAATTGGTCCCACATTTTTATTGGCCCAGGATGAGAGTTAACTCTGACACCTTTTGTAAGACCTGTGTGACTTGTCAGGCGAGTGGCAAGACAGGGACTAAGTTGAAGGTCCCTCTGGAACCGCTCCCGGTGGTCGGTACCCCTTTTGAGCGGGTAGAAATTGACATTGTCGGGCCAATGGACCCGCCGACTTCTTCGGGACATAGGTTCATCTTGGCGTTGGTGGACCACGCCACCCGGTACCCGGAGGCCATTCCTCTGAGGACCATCACTGCACCTGTGGTGGCGCGGGCCTTGATGGGGATTTTTACCCGAGTGGGATTCCCCAAGGTCGTGGTGTCAGATAGGGGCACAAATTTCATGTCGGCCTACATGCAGGCCATGTGGATGGAGTGCGGAGTGACCTACAGGTTCTCCACTCCTTACCACCCCCAGACTAACGGGCTCGTGGAGCGCTTCAATAAGACCCTGAAGGGGATGATCCGGAGCCTACCCGAGGACTTGAGAAGGAAGTGGGACGTCCTCTTACCCTGTCTGCTCTTCTCCTACCGAGAGGTGCCGCAGAAGGGGGTCGGTTTCAGCCCCTTTGAGCTGCTCTATGGCCACCCCGTTAGGGGGCCCCTCAGTCTCGTGAAGGAGGGGTGGGAGAAGTCTTCTAAGAAGCTCCCCCGTGATGTGGTCAGCTACATGCTGGCATTCCGCAGCCAGATGGCCAAGCTGTGGAAGGAAGCCTCAGACAATCTGGAGGCTAGTCAAGCCGTCATGAAGGAATGGTACGACCGGAATGCTCGGACGGTGGAATTGGATGCTGGACAGAAGGTGTGGGTCATGGAGCCCGGAGAGCTTAGCGCCCTCCAGGACCGGTGGACTGGACCGTATGAAATTTTGGAGAGAAGAGGCCAGACCACTTATGTAGTAGACCTCAAGACCCCCCGTCAACCCCACAGGGTGCTCCACGTCAACTGCCTTAAGCCACACCAGGAGCGGTCAGAACTTACCCTCCTGATGGTGACGGATGGAAGTGAAGAGGAGGAGAGCGAGCCTCTTCCGGACCTTCTGGCGGCCCACGAGAAGGATGGATCGGTGGAGGGAGTGGTCCTCTCCCCATCCTTGACCCGTGAGCAACAGGGGGACTGCCGCCAGGTATTGGAGCGGTACTCCACGTTGTTTTCCCTCACTCCTGGGATTACGCACCTGTGTACCCATGATGTGGACACAGGGGACAGCCCGCCAGTAAAAACCAAGTCTTACCGGCTGTCCGACAAAGTCAGAACCAGCATCCAGAGTGAGGTAGCCAAGATGTTGGAGCTGGGGGTGATTGAGCCTTCCAGCAGCCCTTGGGCTAGTCCGGTGGTGTTGGTGCCGAAAGCGGCCCCACCGGGCACCACACCAGAACTTCGGTTCTGTGTGGACTACCGTGGTCTGAACTCCGTGACCAAAACTGATGCTCACCCGATCCCTAGGGCGGATGAGCTCATTGACCGGCTGGGAGCAGCTCGGTACTTAAGCACAATTGACCTGACGTCAGGATATTGGCAGATTGCCATGACGGACGGAGCGAAGGAGAAGACTGCGTTCTCCACCCCGAGGGCCACTTTCAATTTCGGGTGATGCCCTTCGGGCTGAAAAATGCTCCGGCCACTTTCCAGCGGTTGGTTAACCAGGTACTGTCTGGCCTAGAGGCCTTCTCTGCTGCCTACCTGGATGACATAGCTATCTTCAGCAGCAGCTGGGAGGACCATCTGGAGCATCTCCAGGAGGTGCTGCAGGCTCTACAGCGGGCTGGCCTAACCATCAAGGCCAGCAAGTGCCAGATTGGACAGGGATCTGTCGTCTACCTGGGGCACCTGGTGGGCGGGGGTAAGGTGCAACCCCTCCAGGCCAAAATCGAGACCATCTTGGCCTGGGAGCCCCCCAAAACCCAAACGGAGGTCCGGGCTTTCCTTGGCCTCACAGGTTACTACCGCCGGTTTGTCAAGGGCTATGGGACCATCGTAGCCCCCCTGACTGAATTGACATCCAAGAAGCAGCCACGTAACGTCATCTGGACGGCTGCCTGTCAAGAAGCGTTTGACACTCTGAAGCACGCGATGTGCACCGCTCCGGTGCTCAGGACTCTGGACTTTGGAAGAGAATTCATCGTGCAGACAGACGCCTCTGAGCATGGCATTGGAGCTGTGCTCTCCCAACTGAATGATAACGGCCAAGACCAGCCAGTGGCCTTTATTTCTCGAAGGCTACTCCCTCGGGAACAGCGGTGGAGTACGATAGAGCGAGAAGCCTTCGCAGTGGTTTGGGCTTTGAAGAAGCTAAGGCCATACCTCTTTGGCTCTCACTTCCTTATTCAAACCGACCACCGACCCCTTCGCTGGCTCATGCAGATGAGAGGCGAAAACACCAAATTGTTGAGGTGGTCCATTTCCCTCCAGGGGATGGACTTTCGGGTGGAACATCGACCCGGAGTAGACCACGCCAACGCTGACGGTCTCTCCCGGTTTTTCCACCTTAGCGATGAGAACTCCCTAGAGGTTGGGAAGCTCTCCCCACTTTCGGCTGGGGGGATGCATGTTAGACCTGTCAGCCCTAGGGTGGTCTTACCCCGTTTTTTTCTCTTTGCGCCTCATTTTTGCCACTACCTTTTTGTTGGACCTAGGTCTCTGGGCGCCTTACCACTGCCAAACAGTGCTGAGGTGCAGGTGCTCTCTCCTAATAAGATGGCTGCCACAGGCCCCTGCTACTGCGGAGTGGCCATTGCGCACGCACATACTAGTAGTCAGGATCAGGCTGGGACATAATGATACAGTATCCATGCCGTCCCCGCCTCTGGGCCTCATAGCCAGACATGAGGGAAGCTTCTAGAACCTTCCAGCTCAGGGAGGAGTTATGTTTTGCCGCCTTTCAGGAGGGTCACCTGACCTAGGGGTATAAGAGGTTTGGAGGGAAACCTAGTTAGTCAGTTGGGGCACCACTGGACCTGGGGGAACCTCTGTCGGAGTAAAGGCTGTGGGGCCTAGGGGGGAGACCTACACTACTGGCACTGACTGGGCCTACGCACTGCTGTACCAAGATAGATGAGGACTACCTTCCACCTGCTGACCTTGCCCAACGTGAGGGGACCCAGGGAACCACCTCCAGTGTGCCTGCCGGGAACCATCCTGCCTTTATCCCCACCAACTCAACCCCCTTTCCCCAAGTTACTGCAACCAAGCAACTACAAGGGAACTGTTACATCCACCAAGAAACTGCAACCAAGCCAGACAACTGAAATACGCTACTGCTGGGGATCACCAGGTAAAGCGCTGTATGTTGTGCCCTGAAGAAGCGCTGTTCAGCCCCAGTGCTGTGCCCTAAAGAAGTGCTGGCCGTCGACTCTCTGTTCAGCCCCTGCTGGCACTGACCCCCCAAGTACTGTGTTGCCTGCTGGAGCGTTGTGCCTGAAAAGCGCTCCAGCGCTAAATCAACCCCCTTGGCCCCAAAGCGCCGCGTGCTCCCTGGCGCTACCTGGCCTGCAACTGTGGTAGCCGAAATCACTGCCGCAGCCCCTGTGCGCGTTGCCGAAGAAGCGCTGGGAGTGAAACTCACCACCGCGGCCCCCGCGCTGCCTGGGGAAGAAGCGCTGAGTCCAGGATCACCGCCGCCGCCCGGGCGCGGAGGCGAAGCGGATGCCGCTCTGGGCCTAAGAGGAGGGCGGGAGGCGTTGCTCGGCAACGAAGGGCAATGGCCGTGTCATAGGCCGCGCCCCCAGGAAGCCGCGACATCATTGGCTCCCGGCTCCGGAGGCCGACGGAGGCCCGGAGCCCGGAGCGGGACGACGTCCGGGGACTTCCCTGCCTGCGGGAGCCCCCTGTAATTGGTCCGCAGCCCCACAGAGAGCACTGGGGCCCCGAGAGGAAGCACCGCCTCCCCCGGTCGAGGCCCCGTGAGTAACGAGGAGCGGGCTAACCGGGGAGGAGGCACCCAGGGCCCCCACGCAGATCGGGACAGTAAGGTGAGCCGGGAGGGCTGGGAGGGGATTCCACGCCATACGGGGGCATCCTTCTACAGACGCTCCCCCCGCCTAACGCCCAGAGGATACCGAGCGGGGCAGTCTCCCTGATTTGCCGCATTGACTGTCACCGCTGCACCTGAAACCGGGCCCTCGCTCCCCAAATTAGGTCTGGCCTGACCACCCCTGGCTTCACCCCGCCCCGTAGAGTCATAATACCGGGGTGTGGGGGTAGCTGGGCCCGCAGGAGCTATTAGACGCCTCTGATGATACCGGCCTGCTGTCAGGTCGCCGATGCCTTGAAAGGTACCGTAATGTGGGGCCTATTAGCCATGATTACATGCTGAAGTATTTGCATTGCGTCTCCTAAGGAGGGAAATGTTTACGATGTTGGGTGGTTAATTTACATTAAGGCCTTTAATGAATTGAATGTATCTACCTGAATTGAGCCTCTGTGTTCACCTGCCAAGAGTTAAAGTGTTCCTATTTTGGAGGCCCACCTGCTTTGCGACACCCACTGTACTGAATGTGGTTGCGCCTAGGTTGGTACAGGTTCTTCCTCATCTACAGTGTTATGTGCATCTACATCCTTGCTAATTGAATGTCGCTAAATGCATTGACGTCTATGTCTTGACCTGCAATCTATGACCTACAGCAGAGCTTTCCAAACTGTGTGTCCCGACACAGTACTGTGTCGCCTGCAAATGGTGGGTGTGTCGCGGGATGACACCGGTATTAACGGGCACTTGGCACATAACTGCTGCTAATTAAGAGGCATTCCTTTGAAAGCTTTGTTCTCACTATGCCTCATCTATTGCATAACGTCTCCCAGTAAAGGGTCTTTTACAGACCTGCGAAGTACTCGGGTGCGGCTGTGTGCCCGGGAAGCTGGGGTGAGGTGACAGAGGGTGACAGACAGAGGGAGGAAGACAGAGGGAGATAGAGGGAGGAAGACAGAGGGAGACAGAGAGGGAGGGAGACAGAGAGAGAGAGGGAGACAGAGAGAGAGAGGGAGACAGAGAGAGAGGGAGACAGAGAGAGAGAGGGAGACAGAGAGAGAGGGAGACAGAGAGAGAGGGAGACAGAGAGGGAGGGAGACAGAGGGAGGGAGACAGAGGGAGGGAGACAGAGGGACGGAGACAGAGAGAGAGAGACAGAGAGAGAGGGAGACAGAGGGAGGGAGACAGAGGGAGGGAGACAGAGGGCGACAGACAGAGGGAGACAGACAGAGGGAGGGAGACAGAGGGAGGGAGACAGATGGAGGGAGACATGAAGGGAGACAGACAAGAGGGAGACAGACAAGAGGGAGACAGACAGAGACAGACAGAGGGAGGGAGACAGATGGAGACAGACAGAGGGAGGGAGACAGAGGGAGACAGAGAGAGAGAGGGAGGGAGACAGAGTGAGGGAGACAGAGAGAGAGAGGGAGGGAGACAGAGTGAGGGAGACAGAGAGAGAGAGAGAGAGGGAGAGAGAGAGAGGGAGAGAGAGAGAGGGAGATAGAGAGATAGAGAGAGGGAGGGAGACAGAGAGAGAGGGGGAGGGAGACAGAGAGAGAGAGAGAGACAGAGAGAGGGAAGGAGACAGAGACAGACAGAGAGAAGGAGACAGAGACAGACAGAGATAGACATAGAGACAGAGACAGAGACAGAGAGGCAGAGACAGGGACAGGGGCAGACAGATAGAGGCAGAGACAGACCGAGACAGAGAGACGGAGAGGGAGACAGAGGGAGGGAGACAGGGACATACAGGGACAGACAGAGGCAGAGACAGGGACAGGGACAGAGACAGAGACAGACAGATAGAGGCAGAGACTAAGACAGACAGAGACAGAGAGGGAGATGGAGAGGGAGAGGGAGACGGAGGGAGACGGAGGGAGACAGAGAGAGAGAGAGAGAGAGAGGGAGAGAGAGGGCGAGAGAGAGAGAGGGAGAGAGAGAGAGAGAGATAGAGAGAGGGAGGGAGACAGAGAGAGAGGGGGAGGGGGAGGGAGACAGAGAGAGAGACAGACAGAGGGAGGGAGACAGAGACAGACAGAGATAGAGACAGAGACAGATAGAGGCAGAGACAGGGACAGGGGCAGACAGATAGAGGCAGAGACAGACAGAGACAGAGAGACGGAGAGGGAGACAGAGGGAGAGAGAGAGAGGGAGAGAGAGGGTGACAGAGGGAGGGAGACAGAGAGAGAGAGGGAGAGAGACAGAGAGAGAGAGGGAGGGAGACAGAGAGAGAGGGGGAGGGAGACAGAGAGAGAGACAGAGTGAGGGAGGGAGACAGATACAGACAGAGATAGAGACAGATAGAGGCAGGGACAGGGGCATACAGATAGAGGCAGAGACAGACAGAGACAGAGAGATGGAGAGGGAGAGGGAGACAGGGACATACAGGGACAGACAGACAGATAGAGGCAGAGACAGGGACAGGGACAGACAGACAGAGGCAGAGACTGAGACAGACAGAGACAGAGAGGGAGACGGAGAGGGAGAGGGAGAGAGAGAGAGAGGGAGACAGAGGGTGACAGATGGAGGGAGACAGAGAGAGAGGGAGACAGAGGGAGACAGAGAGAGAGGGAGACAGAGGGAGGGAGGCAGAGGGAGACAGAGGGAGGGAGTCAGGGGGAGACAGAGGGAAGGAGAGGGAGACAGTCAGAGGGAGACAGACAGAGGGAGACAGACAGAGGGAGGGAGACAGAGGGAGAGAGAGAGGGAGACAGAGGGAGAGAGAGAGGGAGACAGAGGGAGAGAGACAGAGGGAGAGGGACAGAGGGAGAGAGACAGAGGGAGAGAGACAGAGGGAGAGAGAGGGAGAGAGAGGGAGAGAGAGAGGGAGAGGTAGGGAGACAGAGGGAGTGAGACAGAGGGACGGAGATAGAGGGACGGAGACAGAGGGATAGAAACAGAGGGAGACAGAGAGAAGGAGACAGAGGGAGACAGACAGAGGGAGACAGACAGAGGGAGGGAGACAGAGGGAGACAGACAGAGGGGGCAAGACAGATAGAGGGAGACAGAGGGAGGGAGACAGATGGAGGGAGACATGGAGGGAGACAGACAAGAGGGAGACAGACAAGAGGGAGACAGACAGAGACAGACAGAGGGAGGGAGACAGATGGAGACAGACAGAGGGAGGGAGACAGAGGGAGACAGAGAGAGAGAGGGAGGGAGGCAGAGTGAGGGAGACAGAGAGAGAGAGGGAGGGAGACAGAGTGAGGGAGAGAGAGGGAGAGAGAGAGAGGGAGAGAGAGAGAGGGAGATAGAGAGATAGAGAGAGGGAGGGAGACAGAGAGAGAGGGGGAGGGAGACAGAGAGAGAGAGACAGAGAGAGGGAAGGAGACAGAGACAGACAGAGAGAAGGAGACAGAGACAGACAGAGATAGAGATAGAGACAGAGACAGAGAGGCAGAGACAGGGACAGGGGCAGACAGATAGAGGCAGAGACAGACCGAGACAGAGAGACGGAGAGGGAGACAGAGGGAGGGAGGGAGACAGGGACATACAGGGACAGGCAGAGACAGAGACAGAGACAGACAGATAGAGGCAGAGACTGAGACAGACAGAGACAGAGAGACAGAGAGGGAGATGGAGAGGGAGAGGGAGATGGAGGGAGACAGAGAGAGAGAGAGAGAGAGAGAGAGGGAGAGAGAGGGCGAGAGAGAGAGAGGGAGAGAGAGAGAGAGAGATAGAGAGAGGGAGGGAGACAGAGAGAGAGGGGGAGGGGGAGGGAGACAGAGAGAGAGACAGAGGGAGGGAGACAGAGACAGACAGAGATAGTGACAGAGACAGATAGAGGCAGAGACAGGGACAGGGGCAGACAGATAGAGGCAGAGACAGACAGAGACAGAGAGATGTTGAGGGAGACAGAGGGAGAGAGAGAGAGGGAGAGAGAGGGTGACAGAGGGAGGGAGACACAGAGAGAGAGGGAGAGAGAGGGAGAGAGACAGAGAGAGAGAGGGAGGGAGACAGAGAGAGAGGGGGAGGGAGACAGAGAGAGAGACAGAGTGAGGGAGGGAGACAGATACAGACAGAGATAGAGACAGATAGAGGCAGGGACAGGGGCATACAGATAGAGGCAGAGACAGACAGAGACAGAGAGATGGAGAGGGAGACAGGGACATACAGGGACAGGGACAGACAGACAGATAGAGGCAGAGACAGGGACAGGGACAGACAGACAGAGGCTGAGACTGAGACAGACAGAGACAGAGAGACAGAGAGGGAGACGGAGAGGGAGAGGGAGAGAGAGAGAGAGGGAGACAGAGGGTGACAGATGGAGGGAGACAGAGAGAGAGGGAGACAGAGGGAGACAGAGAGAGAGGGAGACAGAGGGAGGGAGGCAGAGGGAGACAGAGGGAGGGAGTCAGGGGGAGACAGAGGGAAGGAGAGGGAGACAGTCAGAGGGAGACAGACAGAGGGAGACAGACAGAGGGAGACAGACAGAGGGAGGGAGACAGAGGGAGAGAGAGAGGGAGACAGAGGGAGAGAGAGAGGGAGACAGAGGGAGAGAGACAGAGGGAGAGGGACAGAGGGAGAGAGACAGAGGGAGAGAGACAGAGGGAGAGAGAGGGAGAGAGAGGGAGAGAGAGAGGGAGAGGTAGGGAGACAGAGGGAGTGAGACAGAGGGACGGAGATAGAGGGACGGAGACAGAGGGATAGAAACAGAGGGAGACAGAGAGAGGGAGACAGAGGGAGACAGACAGAGGGAGACAGACAGAGGGAGGGAGACAGAGGGAGACAGACAGAGGGAGCAAGACAGATAGAGGGAGACAGAGGGAGGTAGACAGACAGAGGGAGGGAGACAGAGGGAGAGAGAGGGAGAGAGAGGGAGGGAGAGAGAGGGAGAGAGAGAGAGGGAGGGAGACAGAGGGAGAGAGAGGGAGGGAGAGAGAGGGAGACAGAAGGAGGGAGAGAGAGGGAGACAGAGAGAGGGAGACAGAGAGGGAGACAGACAAGAGGGAGACAGACAAGAGGGAGACAGACAAGAGGGAGATAGACAAGAGGGAGATAGACAAGAGGGAGATAGACAAGAGGGAGACAGACAAGAGGGAGACAGACAAGAGGGAGACAGACAAGAGGGAGACAGACAGAGACAGACAGAGGGAGGGAGACAGAGAGGGAGGGAGACAGAGAGAGAGAGGGAGGGAGACAGAGGGAGAGAGAGAGAGGGAGGGAGACAGAGAGAGAGAGGGAGACAGAGAGAGGGAGACAGACAGAGTGAGGGAGACAGAGAGAGAGAGAGAGAGAGAGGGAGAGAGAGAGGGAGAGAGAGAGAGAGGGAGAGAGAGAGGGAGACAGACAGAGTGAGTGAGACAGAGGGAGACAGAGGGAGACAGGGAGAGAGGGAGGGAGAGAGAGGGAGGGAGAGAGAGGGAGAGAGAGAGAGGGAGGGAGAGAGAGAGAGGGAGAGAGAGGGAGAGAGAGGGAGAGAGAGAGAGAGATAGAGGGAGAGAGAGAGAGAGAGAGAGAGAGAGAGAGGGAGGGAGACAGAGGGAGAGATAGAGAGAGGGAGGGAGACAGAGAGAGAGAGAGAAAGATGTGTGTATGCCGGGTCTGGTGGCTCAGTGGACGAAGCCATCCGCTGCAGGGGCCTGTGTTCAACCTCATGGTCTCAAATGTGCTTGAAAATGCACCATTTGCCCACTTTTATTTCAAAATTTTCTTCTGCGGGAGAACCCCCGAACCCACCTTAAGTGGTTCGGGCGCGCTCGCTACGCTCGCTCGCTACACTGCCTTACTGTGTCCCAAAATGATGCATCTCCAAAAAGTGTGTCACCAACATGAAAAGTTTGGAAAGCTGTGACCTACAGTGTTACCTACTTTTCAATGAGGTTATTGCTACTGCCTCCTAATGGCGTAACGTGTTACTGTTATAATGTGGTTGGATGAATTTACGCACTGGTTTTAAGAAGCTAAATGAATTGAAATGTTGCCTAAGATTACCTGCCTCATCTATTGCTGATTTAAACTTAGATAAAGAATCTTGGTTTTACCTAACAGCCTGGTGTGGTGTCTCCTTATTGTGTGCGCATTACTGAGTCAGTGTGAGTGTGTGCTGCACAAGTGCTTAACACATTGCCTTCGGGTGCCTTCCTGCCTCGCGCCAAGCTACCGTGTCGGAATCGGTGACCCCGGTTCTAACAGCTTTTATAGTGCATTTTCACGCATGACGCGTGGGTATTGCAGGCCTGTCGCTGGTTTTCGCTGATTTTGGTATCGCGCTTTGTGGCATCGCAACTTTTTGGGCGGTCGTGTTTCGCATTTTTTGTTTTTCGCGTTGGTTTTTACGCGGGCATTTGGCGGGTTATCATGCTGCTATCACATGGTGCCGAGGGGTTGGGAATTGGACGTTAAGATGGTGTTATTTTCTCGCGATGGACTGCGATATGAAAGGTTGCGTTAAGCTACATTTGCAATGATTATCACACGTTCTTGTGAATATCCCCCCCAGTGTTTTCGGCCCCATATTACTTTTATGCTCATTCAGTCTCATTGTATTGGCTGTGTAAGCAAGTGCCACTGATTCTACTCGTAGCCCATTGTTATAGTGGTTGGATTGTAAACAGAGAACTGTACTGCTTGGTTGTGTTGTGATGATTGTGTGGCTTGGTCTTTGCAGTTGGGTTCTACAGGTGGGTCAGGAGTGAGGAGATGAATGCATATCTCAGCTGTCCGGGAACCGAGCTCTTTGCAGGGAACAGTGTGGATCAAATTGGTCTTGTCAGCAGCAGGTGAAATAATATATTGTTACCCATATATGAAAAGACAAGCTTCCACTGATGTGTTGAAAGCTTTTCTCTTTAATGCTAATCTTGTTAGCTCCTCCTCATCTACTGATGTAAAAGTGAGAAAGGGTGCCTCCATATAATGATTGAGTATAGATTATGATTAACCGTTCATTTTCAAATTTGAAAAAGATGCATCATTCAAACTAATTCAAAGATCTGTATGTACCTTCTTTTTGTAGGTGACACATAGTCCCATGTTGTTTTGTCATATTCTTCCAATCTCAGCTTTTCAGCCAATAGCAATTTGCATTCTGTGACATGCAGTTGCCATTTTGTAGTACAGGCTTAGTGATGTTAGTTTGAAAAGGACTGCTGCCTAGCAAATATAGGCATAGATAAATATGTCACACAGGTCATGTGGCCACTTGACAGCTATGCTTTTCAGAAGGACAGGCTTGCCCTGAACTCTCCGCCATCATAACAGGCACATTTCCACAGCACTGATTTGAGAGACTTAAGAAGGATGAAAGGCTGCATTAAAGATACATGACACGAGTCTTCTATAGACATACAGAAGTGCAGTCCAATTTTGAAATCACACAATCACACTTCACCAGAACTTATTTATCAAATTCCATGTCTGAAATGCAGAGTACCCTCTGCATTCAACCAAACCTATCATTATGCAATCTAAACTTAATATTTGCATTAGGAGCATTAGTTAAGATAAATTACTAAGGGTTTAATGTGTTGTCTTATCTGGATACCATGCACAGATGCACATATACTCATTTCCTTTACTAATATTGTGTTATTTTGTTATGTTATGTTATGTGTACAGCACAGTATCACCCGTAACAGTATCCTGGTACTGAGAAGGTCTGTGTGCCTAGCCCTGCCTATGGTAGGTTGGTTAATTGAAAAGCAAGGTCTTCTGCTTCTTGCGGGATTGAGGAAGAGAGGAGGTGACTCTGATGTGGAGTGGGAGACCGTTCCACACTTTAGGAGCAATGTAAGAGAACATCCATCCTCCTGATCTGATTCTGTGTGTGTGTGTGGGATGCGTGTGAGTAGGATTCCTGCAGAGAGGAGGTGTCTGGGTGGTTGGTGGAAGGAGATGCGAGTGTTGAATTATGTGTGGCCTAAGTTATTGAGTGCCTTGAATGTGTGTATGAGGAGTTTGAAATGAGAGTTTTGTGTATTGGGAGTCAGTGGAGCTTCGTGAGGGCAGTGTGATGTAAGTTCTGTGTGGGAGGTTTAGGATGTATCCAGCTGCCGAGCTCTGGATAGTTTGCAGTCTTCCAGTGACTTGCTTGGTGGTTTCAGCATAGAGGTGTTCCCATAGTCCAACTTGCTGGTGACTAGGGTGTGACTGACATTTTTTGTGAGCCATTTGAAGACCTTCCTCTTCATTTTCAGGGTGTGTAAGCAAGATGCAGTGACACTGTTCACTTGTGCGGTCATGTCAAGTTTGCTGTCATTAATTATTCAGAGGTTCCTGCCAAGGGTGCTGGCTGTGGGTCTGAGTTCAGCCGGCCACCAGTTGGAGCCCCTGGTGAGGTGTTCTTGCCACAGATCACTGCTTCTGTCTTGTTGGTGTTAAATTTGAGACAGCTGGCTTTCATTCAGTTAGCAACTTCGGTCATGCAAGTGGTGAACTTGTTTCTTGTGTTTGGGCTCTTTTCTGAGAGGGAGAGTATAAGTTGCGTATCATCGGCGTAGGAGAGGATGTTGACATCATTTACACAGATATGTACAACAAAAGCTAAACAGCAAGCCTATGAAGCAAGCGCATCTCCCCCAATAGTCCCCCACAATTAGTCCAGTATTCAAATTTCTGTTGTTGTATGGTGTGCACATCCACTACTCCTGCTGTTTCCAGAGAGCAATCCCAAGGACCAAGGTTAATTCAATCACAAATGTGAAGTGCACCAAAATAAGTGAGTTCCAAAATGATTTAGTCCATCCAATTAGTATGAATCCAAAAATGTTCTTTAATCTGCACATGTATATTGTGAAAATAGCCAAAGCGTGTCGTCCAACTTCTGTGGACTTCATCAGGGCTGTGAAATATACAAAACATATAATGTATAATACAACGTATATAAAGACTGACAGTACAACATTTATAAATATAGAACAACACAATAATAAAAATCCCTCACGGGATAATTTAAATTTCCACATATACATTTACAGGGACAGTGTATACAATCGGAGACCAATGTGATAACAGGAAAAGAAAAGAAACTAAAGGGGTCACTGGTTTATAAACTTGCAATGTCAATATTCCTTCTTCATTATAAGGACTGGACATACTATTAACACGTGTTAAATTATTACTCGAAGTGATTCGAATGCAAAAGTTCAGGAAAGGGAGTGAAGGGATAGTGGGATCATTATGAGCTGTTTGTGATTCGAGTAAATCTCAGTTCAAAAGTGTAACTTAAGAGCGGCCCATGAAACATACCGTATTACTTAGTCGTGTCCTTCTCTGACTAGTGTCATGTGTATCAGCACTGTACTATTCCAAATCGTTGGTTTCACCTTTAGTGTACCTAATCCCTCTTGGATCCAGGGTAGGCGCAATATCTCTTTATTTGATAATTCCGCAACAGTGCCTGGGGATAAGAATAATAATAATCCTGAGGTTAGGACCTCCTGTTAAGCGTCTATTGCCCTAATACAAATGAGCCTTGACGTTTCTGTTATAAAGAAACTGTATGTATTCGTGCTCAGTGTTATTTAAAATATAGCAAGGGAGGTTTCTCATCCATTAGATAATTTCCCTTTTGGAATTCCAATATTATAGCCCCTAGATCGGAATATGTTATCCCTCTTTTGTCTGTGTGTAGTCATTAATAAAAGAACTTGTAAAATGGTCACCATAATCATACTCATTTAATCATTTATATAGTGAGAGTCCATGCGTCAATGAAATCTTGACCTCTTGTTGGATTACCAACATGGACGTTGGAAAAGACTTTCCAAGATTTTACATGGCTTTTTTAGAAGTAGATGTAAACATAGTAGGATTGCCATGTTGATAGAAATACAGATAAAAAAGGGAACCACTATTCCTGGTTGGCTCGGAGACCAAAGTTAACCTCCCACATGTTCTCCGTTTAATGTAAAACGTACTGCAAGAGTCACCATAGTAATATGAGGAAACTGCTACCGATGTGGAGCCCGGAGCCCAGATATAGCCTCCGACGGATTCCCCTTATTGCGTTATTGAAACGTTTGTGGCCGGAAACCATTTAATGTGATTATGAGAGGTGTGGTAGAGAATATAATGGTGACAAGGTTCTATGCGCTGACCCTACCTTATTAAGCTCCTCTCGGACCCCACACCTACCACCTGCGGAGTCCCCCAGGGCTCCTCCCTCAGCCCGACGCTCTTCAACGTCTACATGGCTCCACTCGCCCCCATCGTCAGAACCTACGGACTCAACATCGTGTCATACGCAGACGACACCCAGCTCATCCTCTCCCTATCCAACGAGCCCAACACCGCCAGACCGCAACTTTCGAGAAGGCATGGAAGCCGTCGCCAAATGGATGAAAAACAGCTGCCTACAACTAAACACCAACAAAACAGAAGTACTCATCATGGACCCAAACCCCGATGCCTGGAGCGACACCTGGTGGCCTCCCGCCCTCGGAAACCCGCCAACCCCCACGGACCACGCACGCAACCTGGGAATCATCCTGGACTCCGAGCTCAAAATTGACCGCCAGATCAACTCTGTCTCGTCTTCCTGCTTCCACACCCTCCGCCTCCTTCGTAAGACCTTCAAATGGATCCCCCTCGAACACCGAAAGAGCGTCACTCACGCCCTGCTCACCAGCAGACTCGACTACGGCAACACACTTTACGCCGGAATAAACAAAAACCTCACCCGCAAGCTACAGAACATCCAGAACGCCGCCGCAAGACTGGTCCTCAACCTGCCAAAACAATGCCACATCTCCCAGCACCTGCACACACTCCACTGGCTCCCTGTCGAGGCGAGAATCACCTTCAAGATGCTCACCCACGCACACAAGGCCCTCCACGGCACCGGACCAGCATACCTGAACAGCCGACTTAAATTCCACGCACCCCAAAGGACCCTACGATCAGCCCAGCTCTCCTACGCCGTGGTCCCCCGCACCAGAAAGACCAGATCGGGAGGCCGCTCCTTCTCCTTCCTCGCGGCCAAAGCATGGAACGCCCTTCTGCTCCACCTCAGACAGACAACATCGCTCCCCATCTTCGCAAGAAACCTCAAAACCTGGCTCTTCGACAGACCCCCTCCTTGATGGATGGAACCTGCACCCCCCCACCCCTAGCGCCTTGAGACCCTTACGGGTGAGTAGTCGCGCTTTAACAAACCCCTGATTGATTGATTGATTGATTGAAGCTCCTGTTGCTGCTGCAATGGTCGGCGTCTCTCCGTGTCAAGATTCGCGCCCTCGCTGGCAGTTTCCTGTATGCGTACGCCGTCTAACCGCTCAAGGATCACGCAACAGCCCTTAAAGGCACATCTCCAAAATAATCTACGCCTGGCCTGATTTTTTCCTCCATGTATGGGTGGTATCTTGGTTGAATAGTCATGTAATAGCCCTAAGGGACATATTTTGCCACAGATATCTCATTTACTGAAGAGAGATAATATTGGTGGAATAGATCATCTCTCATTGGATATTTTGTTTTAATCCACTGCTGCCGCCATTATGCTTCAACCAGAATCACATATGGTTGAAATCAATGTTGTCGGTGGGGTGTGTATTTCATCTCAAGTGTTGTATTATCGTCCAATGCTAAAACGATTGTGCTAGCACTAACATCTATCATAATCCATATCAAGTGATAGAACATTCCCCATGGGAGATTTGCAGTGATCACGTAAAGGCCCTGGAGTATGTCACAGTGACCATAACTGGTTACAGCATCTTATTTGCATACTGGTGGTACAAGTTTTCATATCTTCTCCACTAGGAGAAAATTGCAAGGTAAGCCACGTGTCCCTAAATGAGACAGTGTCGTGTACTTCAATATCATAAAGGAAGCAAGCATTCATCAGGTAGTCTATAGATGAATGCAAAATGGACCTTACATATAAAGGACATGTTATCCCGAGTGTGGTGGCACTCCAAAGTCAGGAGAAATTTGAAAGGCAAATGTTTATTTCAGATTCAGACATTTAAAGAGATGGAATAAATGACTACCCCTCCAGAAAGTAAAGGAGCTCATCATCCGTGTTGTGTCCCATAGTGACACAACGTAAGCGGCATATCCATCCTGCCTCATTGCATCTGAGTGCCAGCTCTCTGTCTCCACCCTTCGCCCTAGGTGGGATATGGTCAATCCCATGAAACCAGATCTCGGGTTTCCCCACATGTTGTTCCGTCATGTGCGTGGTCATGGGATACCTGATGTCCTGTTGTTTAATCGCCCAGACGTGCTCCTGTATTTTAGTTTTCAAGGCCCTAACTGTGCTACCCACATATCTATGACATGTGTTAATAGTATGTCCAATCCTTATAATGAAGAAGGAATATAGACATCGCAAGTTTATAAACCAGTGACCCCTTTAGTTTCTTTTCTTTTCCTGTTATCACATTGGTCTCTGATTGTATACACTGTACCTGTAAATGTAAATGTGGAAATTTAAATTATCCCATGAGGGATTTTTATTATTGTGGTGTTCTATATTTATAAATGTTGTACTGTCAGTCTTTATATACGTTGTATTATACATTATATGTTTTGTATGTTTCACAGCCCTGATGAAGTCCACAGAAGTTGGACGAAACGTGTTGGCTGTTTTTACAATATACATGTGAAGATTAAAGAACATTTTTGGATTCATACTAATTGGATGGACTAAATCATTTTGGAACTCACTCATTGTGGTGCACTTCACATTTGTGATTGAATCATTTACACAGATCACAGTGGCCAGAGGGATCATGTATGTGTTGAAGAGGGTGGGGCTGAGTGCTGAATCTTGAGGCACTCCGCAGATGAGTTTATGGGCTTTCGAGGAGCAAAATGGCAGGCTGACAGCTTGTGTGCTATCTGTTAAGAAGGAGCAAATCCAGTGGACAGAAGGTCCTCGGATGCCAATCTCGAGCATGCACCTGATGAGGATGGGGTGTTAGTCTATGTCAAATGCTGCAGCGAGGTCCAGGAGAATGAGCGCTGCTGTGTCTCCTCTGTCAAGGGTCATGTGCATATTGTCTGTGGCGGCAATGAGTGCTGTTTCTGGACTGTGATTGGGCCTGAATATGTACTGCATGGCATCAAGGAGCTGGTGACTGGTGAAGCGTTGGTTGATTTGTTTCTCTAAGACCGTTGCTAGGTATGACAGGAGGGAGATGTACGTCTAGTTGGAAAACATGGCAGGGTCAGTGGATGGTTTCTTGCACAGGGGCATGACGATGGCATGTTTCTACATGTTCGAGAATGTGACTGAGTTAAAGGAGGCATTGAAAGCCAGACTGGCCGTACCAGGCATCAGGCTTTTTTTCCCCATGTAGGCTGAAGTGGTGAAGGCCAGTTTTGTTACTGGGGGCTGGTTTTGCAGCAGAAGTGCAATATCAGCTCCCAGTAACAAAGCAGGCCTGGCCAGCATAACCATTCACTTCTCACCCTCCCTGCAGAGTTCCTTGTATATCCAGGAGTTTTCAGGCAACAATAAAAGTGTCAAGATTGATATCACTGATAATTAATCTTCCTGCTGGAGAGAGATCAAAGTTTTCTCTATTGGCAGTTTTCACTCACCTAAATTAACGCAGAGGTTTAATATGCCTGCTGCAAAGAACATGTACCATGCAGATCACAGAACTGTATTTTATGTGCATAGCTCAGTGGGCTACTGCTTTTGTCAAAGAGATGATTTTGTTACTTGCAGTTCATAAGTTACCATCCTAATACAACACAGTGAGCTATGAACTGTCATCAAAGAGCTGCATGCAAACAGTATTGAACAGGTACGAAAGTTATATTTTTTCTCTAGTCTTTCATTATCCTAATGTTGCTACAATCAGGATGTTTTGGGTAAAAATACAGTCTTACTAGTAAAGCCAACCACAACCACTGTGTTACATTTTGAATCCAGAGTTTTTGCTTCTCCATACCAACTACTCTTAAAACATGCACACCAGTATCGATTTCATGTGAATCCTACACCTTGTATTCACTTTTATCTTATGTAACATTTTCTATTTACTGATTTACACATGTATGATTCATTGTCCCTGTATGTGTGTGTGATGTAAAGTGCTCCAGCACCATACACTGGTATGAGAGGCGCTATAAAACAAATAAAATACATGTGAGAGAGGGACTATGGAGAGACGAGGGGCACTGTTTGAGGGTGATAGTGAGGGAATCATTGAAAGACCGCAGCAAAGATTGTTGTATCCTGGTGCTTTGTCAGGTGATCATTTACTATGCTTTAAAAGCCAATGCAATTGAATTTATAATGCAAAGAATGTTGTAGAATGCATCACTTTTGCCACTGTTTCCCAGATTTCCCCAGGGCAGAACCCCCACCAAGCCCCCTTTGTAGTGATGAGGCTCCCTCCCTGCACCCGCTCACCACACACCATACGGGGCTGGTCTGACAAAATTTGCCAGGGCTGCTCTGAGTTCCCAGTCCGGCCCTAAAGACATTGAAGATGGGTGTTAGTGCTTGCTGGCTGATAGGAGTCCTTTGGGGAAGATGCAGTGGGGTCAAGGGTCAGATGGGGCTCCCACGTGGATGGTCTTCATGGTAGCAGCGAATTTTACAATGGTGATGGCAGCTAACAAGGTCAGGGTTCGTTCTTTTTTGTTACAGAAGAATTCTGAGAACTAGTTGCAATGGTCTTGTGAGGGGGTGATAATGCTGGAGGCGGCAGTGGGCATTGTGTAATCTTTGATGTCAAAGATTTCCTTGCTGCTGGTAGTGCTGGCTTTAATGCAATCTGCAAGAGCTGTGTGTTTGGTGTTCCATATCTGCTGGTGGTAGAGTCGTAGGGCTTTTTTGAAGATGTCTTTATCTGTGGTGTCTTGACTTGTTCTCCTTTTGGGATCCAGTTGCTTGCAGTTGTGTTTCGACAGTCTGAGTTCCTCAATGTACCAGCTAGACTGTGGTCAGGCTCTTGCCCTTGGGTTGTGCTTGATGGGAGCCACAGTGTCGGCACATGCGGTGATCCTGCTGTTGAGGTTCTTGATGGCTTTAGGCAAGTTGCTGGTGTGCTCGGACCCATGTGCAGAGAGGGCAGAAGCCCATTCTTCTTCTGTGATGCTGTTTCAGCTGTGGTGATCGGTTCTGGTGGTAGTAGGTCTATGGTGGTGTGGGATGGGTATGCTGAAACTGACGAGGGCATGGTATGTCCTTGTCATAGTTGCTGGCTTCTCAACTGTGATGTTGCTGATTGAGGAGAAAATCGGATCCAATAGAAGTACGGGTGGGTGGGTTTGGTAACTTGCTGGGTGAGGCCAAGATTTCTGAGATTTTCTGGAAGGGCCATAGAGTTTGGGTTGTTGTGGTCTTTTAGGTGAAAGTTAAGGTTTCCAAGGAGGATGAAGGTGCTAGAGTTGATGATTAGAGGTGTGATGAAGTCTGTGATGTTGCTGGTGAACTTAATGTGTCTTGGTAGTCTGTATACGAGAGTTCTACCCAGGGAGAAGTTGGCTGTGATGCGTATCTTGACCGTGAGATGTTCCATGTAGCTGGTGGTGGTGTACATGTAGGTGGTGCAGATCATGGTATGTTTGAATATGATGCTGACTCCACCTCCGGGCTTGTGCTGAAGGTCCTGTCTGGTGAACTTGAAGCCAGCAGGGTTGACTTTGGCGATGTCCAGTGTAGTGGTTTGGTTTAGCCATGTTTCGTGAAGAAGAGCAGGTCTTTAGCGTGGTCATGCAATAGGTCCCTGATCTCCGTGGCGTGTTTGGTGAGTGAGCGGGTGTTGAGGAGCATGCACGAGAGTTTGGTATGACATGTGAGTGGTGTTTGAACTGTTTGAACGAGTGGATGTCTGTCTTGCTTGTATGAGTATGAGCGAGTAGGGTGCTGGGTGGTGTTGGTACAGGAGTGGTGGGTGTAGGGTGTGGGAGCATGGATGAGAACTAGGACGAGGCGCATGTGAACGCTCCTTCCGTGTTGTGTAGTGCAACAGCAGTGTGGCAAGTGGCTGCTGGTATTGAGAGCACAGAGGAGCACAGCAGGGTAGCAGTGAGTAGGTGGAGGGCGAAGGTTTCTTCCACTTGGCACAGACCAGGTGTGAATGGTTACATACAGGCTTGCTTTGGCATGCCTTTGGGATGCCAGAATCATGCCTAGTGCACACGCCCACTGTGCAGATCCACTGCACATGTCTGCTCTGCAGCCGCTATTAAGTAGGACCTGGGTGGGGGAGGAGCAGAGGGTGCTGTGGGCCGAAAAAACCAGTAATGGCACTTCCTGTGGAGATAGATAATGGGAAATCCAGGGGTCACTTACTGTGCAGATGGGTGATGGGAAATTAAGTCCTCTTGCTTGGCTTCTTTTAAAGACATTTTTGATGGGAAACCAAAGATGCCACTTCCTGTGCAGATGAATGATGGGAAATCCAGTAGTCACTTACTGTGCATATGGGTGATGGGAAATAAAGTCCTCTTGCTTGGCTTTTTCTTTAAAAGACTGTCAGCTTTATCCCACACCTCTGCCTTTCGCTGCATATCTCTTCCTTTGTGGTTGTTTACTTCCTTTCAAAACTATATATATTGTATTTTATTCTATTGTGAATATATGGATTTTTCCACCTACAAGGCACTTTCGGATGGTCGTGCAAGAGGCTGCTCAATTTAGTGTTCATTGTTGGTATAAGATTTATTTATTTATGGGCCTATAGAGGAAGAGTTTTATGCATCATGCTTGAGGCTTGGAAATTGTATTTCAGTTATGTTGCTGTAATGTAAGCTTTTAGATGTGCATATTTTGTAGCGAAGATATGTGGGAGAGATAGACACTCTACTTTGTATATTTACCATAATTACTTTACAAAGTAAATGATATGTGGGGTCCTCCAAGAAGCAGTGAAGCAGCAAACCAAGAATTCTGAGAACTAGTTGCAATGGTCTTGTGAGGGGGTGATAATGCTGGAGGCGGCAGTGGGCATTGTGAAATCTTTGATGTCAAAGATTTCCTTGCTGCTGGTAGTGCTGGCTTTGATGCAATCTGCATGAGCTGTGTGTTTGGTGTTCCATATCTGCTGATGGTAGAGTCGTAGGGCTTTTTTGAAGATGTCTTTATCTGTGGTGTCTTGACTTGTTCTCCTTTTGGGTTCCAGTTGCTTGCAGTTGTGTTTCGACAGTCTGAGTTCCTCAATGTACCAGCTAGACTGTGGTCAGGCTCTTGCCCTTGGGTTGTGCTTGATGGGAGCCACAGTGTCGGCACATGCGGTGATCCTGCTGTTGAGGTTTTTGATGGCTTTAGGCAAGTTGCTGGTGTGCTCTGACCCATGTGCAGAGAGGGCAGAAGCCAATTCTTCTTCTGTGATGCTGTTTCAGCTGTGGTGATCGGTTCTGGTGGTAGTAGGTCTATGGTGCTGTGGGATGGGTATGCTGAAACTGACGAGGGCATGGTATGTCCTTGTCATAGTTGCTGGCTTCTCAACTGTGATGTTGCTGATTGAGGAGAAAATCGGATCCAATAGAAGTACGGGTGGGTGGGTTTGGTAACTTGCTGGGTGAAGCCAAGATTTCTGAGATTTTCTGGAAGGGCCATAGAGTTTGGGTTGGTGTGGTCTTTTAGGTGAAAGTTAATGTTTCCAAGGAGGATGAAGGTGCTAGAGTTGATGATGAGAGGTGTGATGAAGTCTGTGATGTTGCTGGTGAACTTAATGTGTCCTGGTAGTCTGTATACGAGAGTTCTACCCAGGGAGAAGTTGGCTGTGATGCGTATCTTGACCGTGAGATGTCCCATGTAGCTGGTGGTGGTGTATATGTAGGTGGTGCAGCTCATGGTATGTTTGAATATGATGGTGACTCCACCTCCGGCCTTGTGCTGAAGGTCCTGTCTGGCGAACTTGAAGCCAGCAGGGTTGGCTTTGTCGATGTCCAGTGTAGAGATTTGGTTTAGCCATGTTTCGTGAAGAAGAGCAGGTCTGGAGCGTGGTCATGCAATAGGTCCCTGATCTCCGTGGCATGTTTGGTGAGTGAGCGGGTGTTGAGGAGCATGCACGAGAGTTTGGTATGACATGTGAGTGGTGTTTGAACTGTTTGAACGAGTGGATGTCTGTCTTGCTTGTATGAGTATGAGCGAGTAGGGTGCTGGGTGGTGTTGGTACAGGAGTGGTGGGTGTAGGGTGTGGGAGCATGGATGAGAACTAGGACGAGGCGCATGTGAACGCTCCTTCCGTGTTGTGTAGTGCAGCAAAAGTGTGGCGAGTGGCTACTGGCATTGAGAGCACAGAGGAGCACAGCAGGGTAGCAGTGAGTAGGTAGAGGGCGAAGGTTCCTACCACTTGGCACAGACCAGGTGTGAATGGTTACATACAGGCTTGCTTTGGCATGCCTTTGGGATGCCAGAATCATGCCTAGTGCACACGCCCACTGTGCAGATCCACTGCACAAGTCTGCTCTGCAGCCGCTATTAAGTAGGACCTGGGTGTGGGGAGGAGCAGAGGGTGCTGTGGGCCGAAAAAACAAGTAATGTCACTTCCTGTGGAGATAGATATTGGGAAATCCAGGGGTCACTTACTGTGCAGATGGGTGATGGGAAATTAAGTCCTCTTGCTTGGCTTCTTTTAAAGACATTTTTGATGGGAAACCAAAGATGCCACTTCCTGTGCAGATGAATGATGGGAAATCCAGTAGTCACTTACTGTGCATATGGGTGATTGGAAATAAAGTCCTCTTGCTTGGCTTTTTCTTTTAAAGACTGTTCAGCTTTATCCCACACCTCTGCCTTTCTCTGCATATCTCTTCCTTTTTGGTTGTTTACTTCCTTTCAAAACTATATATATTGTATTGTATTCTATTGTGAATATATGGATTTTTCCACCTACAAGGCACTTTCAGATGGTCGTGCAAGAGGCTGCTCAATTTAGTGTTCATTGTTGGTATAGTATTTATTTATTTATGGGCCTATGGAGGAAGAGTTTTATGCATCATGCTTGAGGCTTGGAAATTGTATTTCAGTTATGTTGCTGTAATGTAAGCTTTTAGCTGTGCATATTTTGTAGCGAAGATATGTGGGAGAGATAAACACTCTACTTTGTATATTTACCATAATTACTTTACAAAGTAAATGGTATGTGGGGTCCTCCAAGAAGCAGTGAAGAAGCAAACCAAGAATTACGGGAGAAACTACAGTACAGATGTGTAGTGTACTGCCCATAACCTGGGGACATAACCCACCGATGCCTCAGTAAATAATCAACGGGGTCTATCCTAAAATGGTAGAATGAAGAGCCAAGGAAATTTGCAGACACTTCAATATCGGGTCTATTGTGTACCATCCACAACTGTTAGAGGTGCAAGCCACAGATACCTTACTAACGGGTCCTTGGACTCACCCAGAAATGGGAGAGGTGTAACTCACAGACACCTCAGTAAATAGTCTATGGGTTCCACTCAGAAGCACTGAAGGCACAATTCACAAACACCTGTGGAGAGGGCTGTGGGGCCCACCCAGAAGTGGTGAAAGCACAAACCATGGAAATTCATAGATATCTCAGTAGGAGATACATAGAATAGCACTCAGAAATGGTAGAATTGCAATTTACCAGTCAGATTCCCAAAATCTTAAAGATAAGGGAGAGGAAAGCAGTAAGAAGTTTAGGAACAGAAACTGAGGACTAGGGTGTCTGGCCCTTGGTCTTTTCAGTGGCGTAATAAAACTTGAGGGGGGGTCTGCAAAGTATAAGGAGGACCCTCTCCAGATGCACTCAGGAGCTATCAAGCCAGGGTACTATGCTGAGGGGACCTCCTGGAGCTCGGGCCCACTGCACTGCAGGGTCTGTGGGGACCTTTGTTACGCCACTGGGCCCTTTCCATGCCTGAGCAGAGAAGATGCCTCAGTAAGATGCCCTTTACCTATCTGCCCTTTATGCAGACTCCGAAGCTGGATGTGCTGGGAAGAGTGGTTAAAATGGGTCAGGTGGAAGAAAGTAAGAGTTTAAAGGGTATGTGCAGAGGAGGGGCAAGGGCCTTGTTTTGAGGGGTCACAAGGTTGGCAAATTTATTGAGTGCTTTACCAAAAATCCTTTCTTAAATCTGCCCTAACTAGGTTTGGACTCTCATTGGTAAGTAACGTTTGTAGTCTGGAATTTCAAGGTGGTAATATTGAATTACCACAATATTGTAGCAGAAATATTGAGAGGGTAAGTGTGTATATATATATATATATATGTATATATATATATATATATATATATATAATGTTTATATATTATACATATTATCTACTGGCGGTCGCCAGTAGATAGTTATAGTTAGAACCTATTTTCCATAGGAAATCCGCGACATTCTATTTGAAATAACTCTCTTGCCGGTTGACGTATCTTCGCAAAATTTTCAAACTTTGTGGGGCGCTCCGGTCCGCTCCTACCCTGAAAGTCTCGGGGGATTCGTCAAGCGGGGGCCGAGAAAAAGGGGGGTCCCAAAACGCGTTTTCCCCATTCATTTTTCCATAGGAAACTTTAGACACGGCTACAGCCTGAACTGCTGAACGGAATTACACCAAATTTGGCAAAGAGGTAGTTCTTCGTTCAGAAAGAACCCTTTTGTTAAATGGTGTAAATCCGTTCAGTAGTTGCTGAGAAAATCAAAAGTAAAAGTACATATATATCAATGGTCGCGTCGGATTCGCGCACCCTCCCGATCACGAGCTGCATGCTAATTGGCTGTCAACACTCCAAATCAGGAAGTGTTGGCAGCCATTTGTCCCTCGGTAGAACCGAGGGACAGAAACAAGTGCGCAAAGCGCACAAAGGGGGCAGGGTAGAAACACCCTGACCCCTAGGTCTGCTCAGGGGTCCCACAAGGACCCCCTGGGCAAAAAAATTTTTTTTTTTTAAAATCGGCAGGATGCGCTCAGGGTGCGCGAATCCTGCCGGAGCAAAAATCGAGCGTGGTCTCCGGCGCTTCGATTGCATTTGCCCCCGGGTGGCCCAAGTCCCGGGGGCATGGTGAGGGTGTTCAATTTATGTATGGGGGCCTCAAAGGGCCCCCCAAGCCCCGGGGATCACCACCCCCGGGGCTTTCTTTTACAAATGGTGCGGGAGGGCTCTGAGCCCTCCCGCAGCCCCGAGGACCACCACCTCCCGGGGCTTCTTTTTTAAATTAAAAACCTGTGTGGGGGCTCCAGCCCTCACATGCCCCGGGACCGCCACCTCCCCGGGGCACTAAACATTTAAATATGGGGGTCCGTTACGGACCCCAAGCCCCGGGGACCACCACCTCCCGGGGCTGTGCACTGAATGGAAGGGGGCCGCGCGGCCCCCTCCTGGAGCCCTTGATGGCCCTGGGGACCGCCACCCCCAGGGCCGGCTCCTGCAGTGTCCCGGGGTGCCTACCCCGGGACACTGCTGTTTGCTATGACAGGACGGGGCCTCGCGGCTCCCGTCCTGTCATAGCAAACTTGGTTTGCATTTTGAAGAGAGAGCAGGAAACCTGCTCTCTCTTTCAAAATGCAAACCAATTGCTTCCACATGGGGAGCAGCATGTTAGCTGCTCCCCATGTGAAAAGCAATGCCGGCTTCCGCAGGAGGCGGGGAGCCGGCTGGGACTGTGGGGGATTGGGGACCCCCACAGTCTCCAACGTGAGGCCAGGCCCCGGGGATGGGGTCCCCGGGGCCATAGGTGGCCCGGGAGGGGGCCACGCAGCCCCCTCCCCAAAGTTAAAAAAAAAAAAATAAGGTCAAGGCCGGCCCGGGGGATGGGGTCCCGGGGCCTTAAATGGCCTGAGGAGGGGGGCCACGTAGCCCCCTCCAAATAAATATATAAAAAATTGAGGCCATGCCCCGGGGATGGGGTCCCGGGGCCAATACAGGCCCAGGGAAGGGGGCCACGCAGCCCCCTTCCCGTTGTTTTTTTAAATTTTAATAAAGAGGGGTAAGGCCCTGGGGGATGGGGTCCCCAGGGCCTAAAAATAGGAAAAAGGAAGGGGGCACACAGCTCCCCTTCAGGGAGAAAACGATCGGGCCCGCAGGCCCCGCCCCCTTCC